>VWZO01018461.1:750406-768269 GCA_013396975.1 Bucco capensis | reverse complement strand
TTTTAATAATAAAATAATAAAATAAAATTGAATCTAATTCTAACTCTTCTGGAAGAAAATTTCTCTAGTGAGGTTTGGGAGGTAGCAAAGTTAGAAGATTGTTATTTCAAATTCTAGCTGTTTAGATAAACAGAGGAATAGCAAGAAATAAAGGAAGTAATAGTAGCACTGGCAATTCTTCAAAAGCCTCAATTGAAAGGATATTTTTAATCACTTCTTGTTCTTTTAAATTATAATTGGTTTAGGGGTTTTTACGTTGCTTTCAAGATGGTGTGAGCTGAACCTAATTGGGAAAGTCCATAAAAAGGGGAAGCCTTGAGAGGATACTCTTGCCACTTGAATGAAGAGAAAATTAATGTTTTTAAAACTAACCAGGTATAAGAAACAACAGCCAAATGGATGCTGCTTATTGTTTTTGCCACTCAGCCCTGGGACCTCATGGGGTGTCCATCTGCAGCCTTTCATGAGTGTGACTTCCAGAGAGAACAAGCTCATAATGTTATGAAAATTGGATAACATTCATGTGCCTTAATTTTGACAATCACAATCAACAATGCTGAAAATCTGAAAAAGGAAAGGATAGCTTGGACTTGGTTATCTAAATCCACTTTTTGGGGACTCATATAGGTTTGAGACTCTATGATAGGCTTTGGGTCCCCAAGACCACCATTATCATGGAGAAAATAACACACACTTATCCTACAACTATTTGTGAGGATAGTCATATTGAAATATGTGGGTTGCTTTAAAACTGTGGTGATGATTTACAGGTTAGTGAGGGTTGATGCAAGCTTAAATTCTGCCCATCTCTTCCCTGGTAGGGAGGATTTGATGCCCTGAGAAGGCAACTGGCTAACTGTAGGAAATTTCCTTCTGAAAGACAAGTCTTGTGCTGCTTACTTGCTCTTCTGTCCATTGTGACTTCTCTATTCTCCTGGCCCAGAGACCCATGTCTCCCTTCTCTCATGGCAGTATGAGTAGTAGAGAGTGATGCAGGAGGATGACTGTAATGGGAAACTTCACTTTACAGTCCCTGACTTTCCAGAGTTGTGCTGTGTCTGTTTATCACTGTGTGACCTTCTGCTAATGCCATTCTATTCACAATATTTTAAAGGTCAAAATAGAGTTCTTTAAAAGTCAATAGCTATGATTTTCCTTTTTTTTTTCCCCTACTTTTTTGGGGGAATTGTTTCTCATTNAAAATTGGATAACATTCATGTGCCTTAATTTTGACAATCACAATCAACAATGCTGAAAATCTGAAAAAGGAAAGGATAGCTTGGACTTGATTATCTAAATCCACTTTTGGGGGACTCATATAGGTTTGAGACTCTGTGATAGGCTTTGGGTCCCCAAGATCATCATTATCACGGAGAAAATAACACATACTTATCCCACAACTGCTTTGTGAGGATAGTCATATTGAAATATGTGGGTTGCTTTAAAACTGTGGTGATGATTTACAGGGTTGATGCAAGCTTAAATTCTGCCCATCTCTTCCCTGGTAGGGAGGATTTGATGCCCTGAGAAGGCAACTGGCTAACTGTAGGAAATTTCCTTCTGAAAGACAAGTCTTGTGCTGCTTACTTGCTCTTCTGTCCATTGTGACTTCTCTATTCTCCTGGCCCAGAGACCCATGTCTCCCTTCTCTCATGGCAGTATGAGTAGTAGAGAGTGATGCAGGAGGATGACTGTAATGGGAAACTTCACTTTACAGTCCCTGACTTTCCAGAGTTGTGCTGTGTCTGTTTATCACTGTGTGACCTTCTGCTAATGCCATTCTATTCACAATATTTTAAAGGTCAAAATAGAGTTCTTTAAAAGTCAATAGCTATGATTTTCCTTTTTTTTTTCCCTACTTTTTGGGGGGAATTGTTTCTCATTATTGAAACAGTCTGAAATCAGATAGCAGCACAGTAAAGCCAGAATAAGGGCTGGAGCTCATAAAACACAACTTTCTATATGGCACACAGCATCTGCTTGAGTCAAATAAAACCTGAAGCTGTGTAATGTTTCTCACAAGACAGTAAGATGCCATAACCAGTCATATCAAAGCTATATTTTGGTCAAACAGAACAAGCATTCACCATTTATCAGGAGTTGAGCCTAGTAAATTATTTGTCACTCTCCCCAGTGCTCCCTAAGCACTGTCAGCTTTCTGTACTTGGATTGTTTTAAAGGCCATTTCTTTCTTAAATGACATTTGAGAGGGTGGTAAAAGCAGCTTTTTCTTTCTGATATATAATTTATATTGTTAATATTTGGTATTTTATCCCAGACACTTAAGTACAGAATTCCATTATCTGTAGGGCCAGTAAGGGAGTGTTGGGGTTTAACCCTAGCCAACAACTCAGCCCTACACAGTCACTCATTCAATCCCCTTTGGTAGGACAGGGGAGAGAATTGGAAGAGTAAAAGTGAGAAAACTCATGAGTTGAGATAAAGACATTAAAGCAAAAGCCATGCACTTCTTTTTTGTATGCAGCATATAGATAACATGAAGAGGAGAGGAATATTGTCCTCAGAAATAGTTAGAGCATAAAACATAAAAGCTAGTAACCTCTAAGGGTCTATCTGCAATTAACTAGGTGATCATATCAGAGTGGTAATGCACCTCTCATTTGGACCACTTCCATCCTAATAGGACAAACAAAGGGCCCAAGTGCCAGATTAAAAAAAAACAAAACCAAGCTAACCAGAGATGATGATCAAGAAGGGAGGGGGGTTTGCCAAGACATCTAACACAATTAACAGTGTTAAAAGCACTAGTTCTGTACAGGATCTATGTCTTCAAAAGAAAATTAGAGGAGAGTTAAAATGAAATTTTAGTGAGGAAGACTTCAGCTATCAGGGCCCTTAAGGGCAATTAAAAATGAGAAGTTAACGAGGAAGAGAAAAGTACTAAAAAACTTGTGCACTTATGGGTGATTTAAAGACCTAAAGAATGCAATGTGTGATGCTACATGAAGTAACTAAGCCAGGAGCATGACTGTGACTGCAATAAGCACAAAAATGAACTGAATCAGACCGTAAACATTCTGAGAGCAATAGAAAGTCTTGTGGTAAGTGAATCGAATGGATTATTAACTTAAATACTGAAGTCCTTCATGCCATGATGCTGTCCAATTTAAACACACAATAGTCAGGAAGTCAGAAAATTGTGGTAAAGAAACAAAAAGAGCTGATCTGATCAGAGTGGGGAGATGTTTTGATGTCAGTTGAAGCATGACTAGGGTTAGTACTTGGAGTGGAGGAGCTGCTTCTGAGCTACCAATTTCTCCCCCGAAGCAAGCTTTGAAAAGCTCCTGTTTAATTGAAGTCAATGTTTTCAAGAGCAAAAACAATCTACAGGAGTGTGAAATGCTTACAGATCAAAAAAATTATGTTCTTTTTACAAAGTTTCACCTGACCTTATGCTGAGCTTTCAGCTGAACACGTGCAGCCTCACTGCAGTCAGGTGCCATTATCTCCATGCAAAGAAAGTACTTCATTTACAAGAGCTGAATATCTAAACACTGCTTAAGAAATGATCTGACAGGCCAACTAAGCAAGGCATTACAACATTTCCTGCTAAGTGACAGAATATAGCCTCTTACAACAAAGCCATGTTATTTTTTCCTTCTGTTGGCCATCTCAGGTCTATCAGAGTTTCATGAGGAAGAAGGGGAGAGAAAAAGAGAGGGAAACAGAGTAGGAGGTAGAGGAGGGGAATAAGAGTGGTTGGTCTTTGGTAATTCCCATTAAATTTGCACTTCTTTGCTATGCTAAAGAAGTGCATAGTGTTCTGAGATTTTTCTGCCACTATATGATGTGCCTAAAGCAAATTGACTCCAAGATTGATTTCTTTGTACTATCTTCCCTTTGGGAATTGAGATTAATTTGTAATATATCCCCTTCACCTTTCACATGCTAGTGGCTGAAAAAAAAGTAGCCTTCTCTTTATCTGATCCTTTTAGTTTCATCCAGCACTAACTTGCAGGCTCGTTAGATCATTTCCACATGCTCTCTATATTGTGCTTCCTTTATCTGACTTGGAATTCAAACTGTCTGATGATCTTGCAGTAATCTTGCTCCTTCTTCCATGCATAATAACTCTGTTGTCATTCTTTTCTAATAAAAATAATTAACGATGGCCATTTTTCTATCAATAAAAATAACTAACTAAACAACATGAAGACAGGAAACAGCTGAAGCCAAATGATCACAAAGCCAAGTGTCTTCTGTCTTGATGAAAGGGAGGGAGGAAGAGCATTCTTTAATCCAAACTTCGTGATATTCAGTTACATTCAAGCTGTGAGGCAGATGTTCCCTGATGAGCAATTAGCAAAAAAATCTGTGACTTGAAATCATAAATCAGTACTTGCCTCTGATCTACAGGGCTGAGAAGTATGTCAGGGCATAGCAGGCTACAGATATCACCTTAATGAGATCTGCTAGCTAACTGTAAAACTTCTTTGAACAAGTTTAATCCCAGAGTGTGCTGGAAGCCTCTTGAGCAGGCTCCATTCCCATCAAGCCAGCACTCCTCAAATATCTTTAAGCCCTTTTTCACAGACATAGAAAACAGGCTGCTGAAAAGGTCATTCCTTTACCCATGGCAGGATCAAATACACTCATGGCATGCTTGTCAGATTTTTGTTTAAGGTTTTCTGTAAAGCTCAAGCTATAGGATTCTCTCACTCTCTCTAGGCAATCCAGACCAGTGTTCAGCTGTTGTCATCAGCAAAAAAATCCCTGTAAGCTGCAGCATTGCTTGGTGCAATGAACTTAAGCATATTATTTCTTATCCTAGACAATTCCTACTCTCTCTGCAATAGCTTTTGTTATGTGTAGTATTGCACAACAAATAGTACAAAGACTCTTGAGGCTGTACCACCCTGAGGGCCTAGGGAATTGAAAGGAAAAGTTGAAGACTGTGACTACACTGCAGTATCTATTTAAAAAGTAATACAGAACCTTGGTTGACAAAACCAAAACATTCATTTGGCTCACTACAGAGATGATCTTGAAATGTTATTAGCTCAAGCAAGGGATGACAACTAATTACCTGAAGTTAATGGTATAGTTTCTATCTATGTATTCCTTTCTAAAAGAAAATAACCAAGTAAGAACCAAATACCCAAATGAAAGCATCAAACCAGAAAAATTAGAATGAATAATTTCAGGGGAAATTAAATGATAGAATTGTAGAATGGTTTGATTTGGAAGGAACTTTAAAGATCATCTAGTTCCAATCCCCTTGCTATGAGCAGGCACACTCTCTACTTGACCAGGTTGCTCAATGCCCCATCCAACCTGGCCTTCAACACTTCCAGGGATGGAGCATCCACAGTTTCTCTGGGCAACCACATTGCTGGCTTATGTGAAGTTTTTCATCCATCACCCCCAAGTCCTTCTCCACAGGGATGCTCTCAATCCACTAGTTCTGAGCCTGTTGCTCTTGCCATATCCACCAGCGCTGTAAACTCATCACCGAATGATGACTCAAAGATGACCTAGGTGTGTGCACTAATGCTGTGTTGGTTTCAAACAGCTGTAAGCATAATCATGTGTTTGACAACAAATTCATGTGTAACAGCTGCCTTCCAAAAACACGTTCCAAGGACTGACAGAGTCAGAGCTAAATTCATAGCCTGTGCTAATGGATTGGATTTTGAACTCTAACTGATGACTCATGCCATGTGGCTCTGTTAAAGAGGAAAAAGCAGTGTGCCGCAGGAGTGTTTCCTCATACTACAGGGTGAGTTCTCAGAGCAGCTCACTCATCAGAGAGCAACTAAGCACAGAAAAAGAAGTCGAATTATACAGCCTTTTTCTAAAATGCACTTCACACATTTTTCTCTCTTTTTTTTTAAGGAAAAGAAAAACAGTCCAAGAATCAATGTTATGCTGATTTAAAAGTACAGCTTTCATTGACTGCAGAATACAAATATCTAAATATTGATTATTCTACCTCCTTCTCCTCCTTGCATTTCAAACACTGTGTTTCTATGTACCTTTCAAACTTCAATACATATCACCTAATTAGTTGGTAAAAAAAATGCTTATCAAAACTAGAGTTCAATACTACACAAGAGTGAGGAATACTATTAAATCTTTTGCACGGATCTTTTTATTCTGCAAAATAAAAAAGGTACTTGAGTCTCATAACAATGAGTAAGACATCCAAGCTAAAACATCTAAATGTATCCACATTACAGTGATGTTCAGCACATTATAATCCAACATGGTAATTTCCATTCCAGTTGTCCATTTTTCTTGAACATTTTAGCCATAAAAATGAAAAGCAATACAAGTGCTTTCATTTCTAGAATCTCATTCTAGGATCTTTCTTTTTTTCCAGAACTTGAGCAAACCAACAATTCAAACATTGGGTTATTCCTCTAGCTTTCTGCCAGCCCAGAAGGACATAGGTTTCTACAAGACTTGCAACATCTATCAAGCCTGTCATGTATATCCTAATGTGTCTCAGATAGTACTAGACAACTATGTTCAGGCAACAGAATAAAGCCTCAGAGAGATATTCAGCTATCTGAAGAGCATTCTGAGTTCCAAAAGCTGTGTTGGTAACAGCTTCTTCACCAGTGACTACCTCATACATGGACACCTGCACACAAAAAGGAATGTGCCTTCTACTCTGGGAACTGAATTCCTCTTTCTGAAAACATCCTTCTCCTTTACTGTTAGTGAGACTTTGCATGTATACAGAAGATGATTCAGCAGAATCATCAAGGTTGGAAGAGGCCACTTAAGGTCATCAACTCCAACCATCAACCTATCACCACCATGCCACTAAATCATGTCCCTAAGTACCACATCTAGACATTTCTTAAACTCCTCCAGGGACAGTGACTCCAAAGATAGCTATACCGTGGATGGCATCAATTGTTTTGCTACTGCTATCAGTGAGTGAATCTTTTACAGAAATTTGACTCTTTGGTTTAGAAAGTATTTTAATTTCTTTGCTTTGAAATATCTTAGTTGTTTGTTTCTAGAAGTAGGATCAAATGTATTCAGCCTCGTAGAAAGGAAAACAAGACAACTTTCTGTGTATGAGCTATGCAAAGGTTTTACATTTCTGAATCCAGATTTGAAATGATAGATTGCTATCTTACGATCAAGAGAAACAACAATGCATTAGTCAGCTCAGTGGAGGACTTGACTGCCTTTATAACCTCCATTTCCTTTATGCCATACCAGAAAAGGTTACTTGTGCAGCCCCAGTGGTAATGACTCTGCCTGACATTTCAAGGCACATCT
The DNA here is from genome assembly GCA_013396975.1 of Bucco capensis. Lineage (NCBI taxonomy): Eukaryota > Metazoa > Chordata > Aves > Piciformes > Bucconidae > Bucco > Bucco capensis. Next base: position 761,009 of record VWZO01018461.1, on the reverse strand, counting down.
AACAAACATCAACCTAGAGAAACAACTTTCTCGGCACAGTTTCAGGCGATTAATTTGTCTTCATCCACAGTAACTAACTTCAATGTCACCAAGATTAATTAATCAATGTTGCTAAACTGCTTATGGGTTGAAACATCATTAGATAGTTTTGGTAAATTTGGTTTGTTTATACAACTGATTTGTTCATTTGGTTTTTTGTCGTTTGTTAAAAACATCATAGTCTTTGTGAGGCATTAAAAAAGAATAAAAGAAACAAAATAGGGGTCATAGTGCTACTCTACAATAATCAGTGAAACATTTGTCTTATCCAGGAAAAAGTCCCCTTGAAAGTTATAATGAAGTAAAAATTCTAGATTTCCCTGGGATTAAAGATATGTGGTGGCATAGACTGTGAACTATTGTGACATGAAACAGAACCCCCCCGGCATTGGACTCTGAAATACTGTTTCTCATCATTTTGCAGAAAAAAGTCCATGAATTGGCAAATGATTCTTTCCAGTGCAAGCATAAGACTATTGTAAGTAGCAAAATACTGCGTGATCTTTGATGATCCCTTGAAGAAAAAGCTGAATATACCCAATTTATAGTGTACCTTCCTCTGATTTTTAAGTTCCTCACTATCTCAACATCTAGCACTAGGCAAAAGCAGAGCATGTGACCATAGTGAGATTTTAGTTTCTCCATTCAGATAAACATGTCATGTTTTCTCCCTTCATTGCCTCTGTAATGTAATATGGATCTGAAAAAGGTATAAAGTGCTATTGAGGAAGAACAGGATCATTTTCTACCTATTTTGTACTTGTTCTAAGGAGTTGATTAAGGACTAGACAAGATAATCAACTTTGAGCTCAGTGGTAATAGGTTCACTTCCCTGTGCTCACAGAGAGAAAAGGAAAGAGAAAGAAACTAGGGTTTTCAGGCTTCATTGTGAAAAACTGGAGAAAAATAAAAACAACAGATGATTAAATTTTAGCCCACATAAGACCAGTGGGAGTTTTACCTTTCCCTTCAGAATGTATCTGTGCTCTCTAAATTCTAGTGCTGAAACTTTTGTTAGAAGACACGTTCAGGTAGAGGCCATCACAGAAAATTACAGAAAATAACTTTTGCAGCAACAAAAAGCATCAAGGTCAAAAGAGCAGAGATGATGTGCATTCCTGGAGAGCCCTCCCATGCTCTTCTCTTTGTGCCAAAACCAACAAATAAAAGCTTGTGAGAAAATACAGAAGCCTTTAAAGGGAAGCTATATCACCTTTAGACCAAAACCCCCAACAAAATTGCATTCCAAAGTGAACAACTAAAAAATTCAGCCACTTCCATACTTTCAGATCAATTTGTTCTACCAAACCAATAATGCTAGCTTCAGCCCAACAATATCTGTTTAAAAAAAAAAAATCTATGTAGCTCAAACCAGGAAAATACTGTCAATTTACTGGAAATGGATGTCTTAAGCAGGAAGGATATGCTGCAGGCAGCATGGTGAGGGCAGGGTAATACAATTCCCAATGAATTTAACTTTATTTAAACTTAATTCTGAATGAAAGTCACTATTCTTGTTTGCTGTTCCTTCCATCAAAACACTGAATCTGAATCCTGTTCTCCAAAAGCTGTTAAATCCTCCCTTTGGATTTAAACCATAAGAAGGAATTTTCTTCTTGTTCTGAATATGAAGGAGTATATACTTAAATAATAATCATATTTTGTTCTGTTAGTAAGTTCTGACTTATCTCTTTGGTTGTTTAGAAAACAGCAGAAATTGCTTCACAAAACTTTGGTGAAAGAGTTTCACTAGGATGTCAAATTTGTATAAAGACTTCACTGTTTTCTGTCTCATTCCTTTCTTTCGTCTGGGGGATGTATTCAACATGAATCAATATAATCTCAGGTTAGCTTAACTATCTTGTTCTTCATATGACTAAAGGCTGGTACAGATCATTTGATCATCTATGATATCTCTTTTGGAGTGAGGAGTAAGTAAAACATGCACACGAAGTGTTTAAACTCTCTTCACCTTCCTCTAAGCTCCCCTTATAACAACCTAAAGTAAGAAATTCCCTAACAAACCTTTCCAGACAGAACAATCAAGACTTGAAAGATTTCTGCTTGCTTGGAAAGAACCAAGTCAATATTCTTATGAACTTCAATAACTCCATAGTACAGAGAAAGAAACTCGTGCAGGATGGATTTCTGGTTTCATATTCTGTGGCTCTAAAGGGGAAAAGCAGTGCTCTGTAATCCATTCATTTAGTATGTAAGTTGGGGGGGGGGAGATGACTTAGTTTGAATACCTGCTAGGGACTGACATGGAGTGTGCCTATATTGTAAATTGTGTTTCCTGACTGTAAATGTTATTTATTTATCTTTTACTACTATTAACTTCCCTCAACTTCTAATTCAGGGCACAGTGGCTGATATCAGCTGAATTTCGAATAACAGTAAATGCCCCAGAAGTCAAAAAAAAACCCCACAGAAATTCAGTAAGAGGGAGGCTTAAGATCAAATAGTTGTAACTTTACACTTTAATATAGTTTGGTGAACTAGTGAAGCAAGCAAGAGACAGAAATCCACAATAAGGCAGGTTACATTAGTTTTGATGCCCACAGGACTACTTAGTTATTATGATGCTTAATTTAGAGGTCTCTAATCAGCTTCTTTTCTTATCTAATTGAATTCTTTAGCAGTCAAGCTCATTGACAAAACAAGGGCAGGATCTAAAGCCTGCATCACACCTTAGGTACAGGGATACACTCTCTCCCTATACATTAAGGTCTCAGCTTCTGTACCTTTTCCAATGAGATCAGCCAGTGCTGTTGCTAATGCACTGAGGACACTTAATGAACAGCATCCCAGCAGTGATCCCATTTTGCTGATAACATTGCATATCTCAGCATCATTTCAAGTCTTTATCATGCTTTCAAATTCAGTCTGAAGTTTGCTGGAGTCAATGGCAACTAATGATTAAAAAAATTCATTTCTGAAAACCTCTTACTTTAAATTATCTTTCATTTCAAATCATGACAAAAGAAATGTTCTCCTTGAAAAGAGATTTTGAAAAATCTATTTAAGGATTTGTTCATTTCAACTAAAACTTTATCTTCCTGGATGCCTGTTCTGAAGAAAATTGTCAAATTGGGGTGGATATTTTGGGGTTTGGTTTGGTTTTTTACCCTAGTGGCAGAAAATGAAGACAAAATAAGATCTTTTTGGACTGGTATACATTTTGCTAGCAGTGTGTTTTCCATCAGAAACTAAATCCCATACTAAATTCCCAGGCAGGTCTCAGAGAAATATTTCAGTGGGAGTTGGATCCATTCTAGCTGTATGAATAGGGAGTGATGTTACACAACTAGATAAAGCTTTATCATTGGGGAAAATAAGCCTGTAGGACATATTTTTCTCTCTGTGTAATATCTGCAGTGTGTTTCTACATGGAAAAAGCACTAGGGAGAGCTAAAAGTAGAGAAAGTTTCACACGGTTTTTCCCTATGGCTATATCCTTCAAAGTAGTGTCAAGTGTCTTTATTCTGCACCACTTCCTCCCATCAAAAGCATTTAATAAATTCTCATTTTTAGTGAAAATACTAATAAGTGTTTTAGTACAGGCATATTTGAATGGAGTTGCCAGAGAACATCATCAAAATTTGAGTTCTAGCCAAATTCGTATTTCAGAAATATGTTATGGGCAATGAAAACTCTTATACAACACAAATGACTTCATGCTATTAATTGTAAAATAGGATTCACAGTAACATGCAACTGAAGGCATGGGTCAGTACCACTGAAAATAACTATAGTTGTAAGGGAACAATTAAAAGGGGTTTTGTTTCGTAAGGGAACAATATAAAAGTTTCTAGTTTGAAATTTAACTTTTCTTATGTGATTTATTTTGTCCAATGATATGAAAATCAGCAGAAGAGCAATTAAACACTGAAGAAATAGAAGCTGTTACAGCTTTCTCTGAAAATTCATCAGTTTGACTTGAAATTTGAGGAAAGTTGTTGGGTCATAAACCCATGTAATTCAGCATAACTTATTCCTGAGGGTAAACCTGTAAGAGCATCACCTACTTAAAAATCAGTGAGGAATACATTTTATAAAAACACATAAAAAAAAGGCAAGACTACATACATATACAAGACTAAAATGACACAGATAGGATCAGACCAAGACTACCTGGGTATGTTATTCTGTGCAAATCGTGGTAAAGAGGATGGAGGAATCTGATTTTAACTGGAGATTGAATTAACCAACAAGACATCTCAGGTATTTAAAAGAAAGCATATAATCAGTAAAATACTCTGAAAATTTGGTACAACTTACTGTCAGCAACATAGGTGGTGTGAGAAGGGCAGATAGGGGTTACAAAGACATCAGGTAAATAAGCTACCTGTAGCTACAAGCACTACAGAATCTTCTGGGACTGAAATCCCCTGACTAAACATGGAGAGCATCATTTTAGAGCTATATTAGCAACAGGATTACAGCAGTGATGGTGAAAGGCTTAGGGAGATTAGAAAGATAAAGCAGACAGAAAACTAAGTATCTTGCTGACCCCTTCAGGTAATAGATTGAAGCCTTGAAACATGAAATTTAGTTGAAACTGTCCTATTCATGCTGATTTGTAGGTGCCATAAAAAAAAAAAAAAGCAAAGCAATTCACATATTCCTAATTTTGAAGGTGAGAGGAGAGATCTGTGCTAAAGCAGTCTGAGCCCTTCTTTCCCTAAAAGCCAAAATGCCTTGGAAGAACAAGCCAAAGGCTCATATTTGACAATATAAACTTGTTTGAAGGGACTCCAGCAATTCTGATTTTAGAATCTCAGTGAGCTTTTCCAGAGTTTCATTTTGGGAACTATTTTCTATTTATCCCCTACTGAGAAACGTGTCTAATTTAAATCCCAAACCATTGTGGTTTGTTGTTATTTAACCTGTGAAACTGAACAGACTAAACCAGCTCCTATCCCTGTTCAATAGCACACCCACTTCACACAAACAGACACCAGCCTTCAACAATAAAGTTATTTCTCAGATAACATTTCAGAGAGGTGAACTTTGGATCTATGGATCAAAAGGTTTACTGCCACATTTCCTTAGCATTTATGAAACATCTTTTCATGCAGATTAAGACCTTTATGCAGCATTATTTCCTGTATTACTAGACCTAAAGGAAAGACCACTTTCAACCTGGATTTTTATATCTTTTTATATATCTAAGGACTGGGTTAGCATTTTACTTTACTTTTTCAGAAAATCTGTAGTTCATACAGGAAGATTTTTTTCCACCACAGTCTACAGATCTTTCTCCAAATTACCACTTTTCAAGACAGAGTGCTAGTTATAATGGGGTTGGAAGGTGCTTTTATGGAGGATCATGTATATGGCTGTGGTCAGGGCAGGAAAATCAATGAATTCTTTTCATTTGTCTGTTACAGGACCAGATCCCTCAGCGTGTCAGAACTGACAGTTTTGTATTTTCCTTTGTGGAGCATATTCTAGTTGGTTTCTTCCCTTCATGGTTGTTTTTTTTTCCCCAAGGGCAAAGGAGCATTGCTTAGGCTCTCTTCTATTACAGCTTGTAAAAATCAAAATAAATAAATCATAGATCTCTTTCATCTTTAATTTCTGTTCTTTAGTCATTTACAGTTCTTGTTGACATGATGGATGATCTCACTGTTGGAAAATGGCAAGGAAAACTTATGCTTCTCTTTAGCTGCTTGGTTACTTGGATTAAACTGAAGAGAACTGCAACAAAACACTGATCTCTTGACAAGAAAACTTATTTATGTACCAATTTTGCTGAAACTTAAAATATCCTTAAATCCATTGCAGATTTTCTGAGCAAAACCAGAAAAGACCTCCCTGTGTTGTCAAATGCCCATACTGAAACCTTTGCACAGAAAGGAGACATGGACTTACACCTCTTACATCTCTGATGTATATAATACATGCCCTGATCATGACAGAGAAGAAACAGTCTATGAACCAATTTGAACCTTTAAGGGGTACACATAAAGAGAGAACCATTTATAAATGTGATGCATCACAAAGTCTTGTTTTCATTTCCATGCAAAGGAGGAAAGAAAACAAAAACAAAACAAAAACCACCATGTTTGAACTTTCTTACTTTTTTTGTGCTGAAAAATAATTGCTAGTGACCTCAGAGACAAGCTATGCAGCCAGCTCTCCTGACATACTGCAAATCTTTATCAAGCCTTTAGTAAGACTTCAGGACTACTAAAGCTAATAAATGCTATTTTAGCAAGATATTCTCTACCCATACATCATTCTGGATGTGCAAATATATGAGAGAGAAAAGGAAAAAGAAAATAGTCATGGGTTTGTTTTTTTTTCCCCTCTCAACTTTGCAGATTCTGCAGTTTCTAAGAAAAAATCACCAAATAGAAAACATTTTACCAATAAGTATAAATATCCATGTAGCAGTTTGCAGTCAATACCTACTGCTCAAAAACCAGCAGGAGAAAAGATTGTTTTAACAAAGCAATTTTTCAAGTTCACCAATATGAATAAGCAAGTTACTGCTGCTCTCTGTCAGAGTGAATATGGCCCTGTCAAAATAATGGCACCTTTTATGGATGGCAAATAATGCAGGTGAAACGATGAAAGAAGCTAAAGCCTAAGAGCCTTTCCCAGCACTTTTCCCTGAAAAAGTGAAAGGAATGGAAAAAATGCAAATAAAATGCAATTTACCAGTTCTGCTCTGGCCTAGGACTGATGGAGACATTAAAAAAAGACCTTAGTGAACAGTCTGACTGCACTACAATGTGTGCCTTGATGTCTGTGACTCCTCTTGTCTGATTGCTCTTCCAAAGGCTACACGCAGACTGGATATGACAGAGGAGATCTTCAATGTGAAATTCTTGCATTATAGCAGTAAAGGTGAGGATGTAAATGGCATGATAGATACTGTAATGCAGTTTAAACCTGCTCAGAAAAAAAGCAGTTACTAATACAGAGCCTCATTATGCATCATAGAATTTTGCAACAGAATGCACAAGGCTGTTGCTACAGAGCTGAAATTGCTGAAAGCAGGCAGATCTGCTTGGGCTCTTTGATGGTTTATATTTGCACATTTTCCTTTCTTTTTTTTTTTTTTTTTTTTGTGGCATTGGAAGTAACCTGAAGACATATATTTCACCGTGAAAACAAAAAAGTCATCTGCTTTCAAACTTTTATCAGCTTTCCAACAGTTTGTAAAGGAGACCAGACATGCAGCTTGCTGGTTGTGTTGCATACTGATGGCAGAGATCTGGCAGAGTCATTCCCTGTCCAGTTTCTGCAGCATGAGATTTCTGAGACTGCCTGTCACAAAACACATGGAAACCAAAAGCAGATCAATTCAAAAGTGCTATTTTTTTTTGCAGGCAGATTCTTTAGCATGCTTCCATAAATTATAGTTGTGTTTGTATTTTAGCTTTTTAAGACAATTGTTTTGAATTGCTTTTTCAGATGAGTGAAGCAGGTAATTCACATCATTCAGAGTAGCATTAATATATGCAATTGTTTGTGGATTAAGTGGCTCTTGTGAAGCTCCAGATTAAACTAATTTTTAAAAGGATAGCAAAATAGAGATTCAGAATTTTTTTTAAATAAAAGAAACGAGCTAAAACTTCAACCTGCAGAAATATGTCACAAAAATATGGATGATTTGAATCTGATCCCAGAGTAACAGGCACATAACTGCAGTTCTTCAAATGGAAAATACAAGCTACTTCCATTTTACTGGGCTTTATGAGACAGAAGGAAACATCAAGGATGCTACAAAATAGAGTTTGGGTCATGCAAGTGATCTAAACCACAGGCACAAATGCAAGGAAGTGATTTTTGTGGTGTTTTGGAAGATGTAGTTCATCTTCTTTATAACATACTAAAATTATAGTTTGTTCCTCCACTGCATCTTGGGATGTGGCAAGCCCTAGCTCTTACTGGTACATTGGCTTTGGGCAGATTTCATGCTGATTTATACTTAAAAACTACTCCTAGTATTTCTTGGTATCAGCTCACCTCTTTCAGTAAACAAGAAGGGAAGTGGGATTAACATTTTTATCTTTGATTACTACTACTAGCAAATAACAGACCCTGCTCAGGCACATTGTTAGAGGCAAATTTTCCCCCAGAGAATCTGCCATCTGTTTAGGCAACTCTGGCAAACATAGGAGGACAGGGGTACTAATATCCTGGTTTTATAAGGAAAGCAGAAAAGGCTAAAAGAAACTCAAAAAAGAAAAATAGGACAAAGAAAGAAGCACATTTCCTGAACTACCTTCCAGAATCAGAATACAAAATATTCTATTTCCCTGTCTCAGCATTTATGATGAGGATGTAGGGAACATTTATGAAACAAGGATGAAAAAATACCGTGGTAAGATGTTTGCTACTCTAACTGTTGCAGGTTAAAGGTATAATGGATGAAGGGGAAGAAAGTTTGGACATATTTTATCAGAGGATGTAAGCAAATCTCAGCTAGGGGAGGCTAAGCTGACTAAATTTCAAAATGTGACAGAAGTGACAGAGATGACCATCAGATTTTCAAAAACATCTAACAAATCTGGAACAGTGGCTACAGATTAGCAAGCACAGTATTTCTACTTACAAGAAGGAAGAAAAAGGAATTCAACAAGTATAGACCACTTCAGCTGACCTCAATAGTATGTCAGGGATGTAGAGCACATTTTCAAGTGAAAAATTAATGAAATACATGAATTCAGAAGTAATATGGGATAAAATGAAATATTACTTTACCATACGTAAACTAAGCCAAAGTAACTCAGGGCACTTTTATTCTTGTAACAGAACTTATATTTGTGCAGACAGACAGTGCTTAGCCTCTCATCTCTTTGGACTTGAGTAAAACAGTTCATACAATGAGCCCCATGGAGAAGTTGCACAGAAATAGAGTAAGAGGAGATTGCTAAGAAGTTGTCAGGTCCATAAGATCCTGTTAAGAGGCCTATGGAAATGGATCGGAAATACACTTCAGGTGCAGTTTTTGAGGTCGTCCCTGGAAATAATTTTACTTGCTATTTTCATCAGTGACCCTGACACAAAAAGGAGGAAATTGATCATTTGATTTGGCAGCAAAGAAGGAAGCACTGTCAATAAAATGAGAAGAAAAATGTCAGACAGGAAGATGCAGACCTGCTTGACTACTGGGATAACAGAAAGGAAGAAAAGGGAAGCTATGCAAAGTGCCAAGACACGTACATCTACTACAGAAAATTAGGCACAATATCCTGAGGGCTTATTAATGGGAAATGACACAAGATGAGAAAGAACAGGAAGCTATAAAATAGCTAATACAATCCTAGAGGGATTTTTGTTTTATTGTTGGGATAAGTAATTATTCATTCTGCTATAGGTGACTGGTGAAGTGTCAATAAGCACACAAGAGAGTTCTGGTCAGATTATTTATTTAAAAAAAAAAAAAAAAGAGGAAACATAACTGTAAAAGGAGAAAGAAGAGGATATTTGGGAAGAGATGATGTACTCTACACCAGAAATGGGGAAATGCTTGCTTGCCCTTCCACTGTCATACCAAAATGGAGATGAAGAGGGGATGTGATTGCCCTTTGTAAGTCATCTATGAGGACAGATAGGAAGTGACACATGAGATAAAAGCTGAGGTAAATGACCAAAAGAAGTTTAGACTAGAGATGAAGAGAATGCTTTCTGAGAATCTGAAATGAGATTATGAGATGGTTTCTCAGAAGCACTGGGAAGATTTGCACACTGTAAAACTTCTTAATGCCATGACAGGGACTGCATGACACTTTAGATTGTTATAGCAAGGTACTGGGTTCAGTCCTGAAAAAATAAGAGCATTAATCAGTAGGAAGTAAGCTACTAAAGACAACAACTGCTGACAATCTGCTGTTTAAACTGTTCACCTATTCCATCCACCCTTTGCTCTCAGATATTGTTATAGAATGATGGTCTCAGCCTGTCCCACCCCAGCAGTGCAATAAGGGAACTACTACAAGGTCACAGTTTATGACTACTCAAACCACAAGTTTTTTTTGTTTTCACTACTGGATGACTATTCTGACACACTCAGTCCTCTAACTGAACTGGACACATTTCACTTCAAGTGGATCCAGTGAAGGACAGAACAGTCCATGTTCAAACATTTGGTGATGGCTTCTAAAAACACAAGCATCGATTTCCTGAGCTAGGCTATAAATGGAAAAAGACTGATTGAGTTCGAGTCCCCTCACAGGAAAACAACTTATTGTTACTGATAAAATGTTTACTCAATACCTTTTTATTGTTTTAAAAAAAATCCATGCACAAGGAAACAGCACAACCCCAAAATAAACAGCCCTGTGAAAATGGCTATACCAAATGCTTCTCTGACACATTTAACATCTCTCTAATAATATTTTTTCTAATTGTTTCAGAATTAAAATGTGCAGCACAACAATCTGCAAATGGTTCATGCATATTCATGCCTTCCATGTGTTAACTGCTGGAGAATGTTCTCAGATTGCTTCACGTTATAAATTGTAACTTATTTGCCATGCCAGTTGGTGACTCTGAGGTAGCATATGTGAAATGAATTTGCAGTTTCTATTACAGTTAGTCGAAA
>VWZO01018461.1:200040-750333 GCA_013396975.1 Bucco capensis | reverse complement strand
GGGGGGGGGGGGAACAAACCAAACAAACAAAAAATCACCCCTTCCTTTGCTGTGTAGAAAAGTGTTTATTCAGATGATCTGACAAAATATAGATAGGTTTTTTATAAGACGTAGTTTTCTAACACCCAGAAAGATTTCATAGATGATATCTAGGTGCTCCAGAACATATCCAGCATGGAAGTAGTCCCCACATGGCTCTAATGTGGCAAAATCTTGTTGTGGGATGTTTTACAGAATCAGAGTCTTGGTACCTGCAGAGCACGCGGCTCCAGGTCAGCTCTGAAACAGCTACCTGTGCACTGAGGCCTCCCTGGGCACTGTGCAAAACAAGGAACTCAGAAATTTGGGAAATAGATCTCTTGCCAAAGCTCATCTCCTAGCTCCATAACAATAGCTTCCTGCCAGTTGTCTGTAGTTTGAATCCCAAAACTCCCAAAGTCTGTGCTATTGACTTTGCAGCCCTGGCTTCCATGATGTCATTATCAAACCTTACTCACATAAAACATGATATGCAAAACTAATAATGAATATAACTATTACTAGAGAAAATAAAGGGTTTTTTTGTGTCTGAGAGGCCACAGTAATTTCCAACTTCTAAAAGCAGATCTGGTTAGAAAAAAATGCTTTTACTATTCATCCAGGAATAAAAATATTTTTGCTTCTGCTTTATTGTATTTATTTTGTCCTAAAATAGTTAAAAATCATTAAAGCAAAAAGCAGACCTGAAGTTCTAAAACACAAACATAAAAAAGCTGCTGCAAATGATTTCAGGAGACTGCAAATGTGAAATACCAAAGGACTAGGTCTCTTGATTCCTTGTTTGTCTGAGTAGTATATAACTGAATTCATAACAGGAAAGGCAAATTATTTTGAGGAACCAAATCCCTTTGAAATCCATGGGAAAGCTTCCACATGCTCTGAATAAAGCCCTCTACTAACAAAGATGATTTTGTATATATGTATTTGTATACAGACATAGACCATGAGATAAACTGAGCACAAAATTAATGATATGACTGTGAAGTAGATAGTGCTTAAACTACTGGGCATTCTTTAAATATGCTGTGTTTCTTGCTGTGTAGAATATTCAGCCCATAAAAATGGACTTTATTCCCTTTTTTTTGTTCAGGTATTTGCAGGTCACCTTTCCACATACTGGGAGAACTGAAACTTCCTTTTTTTCTCCAGTCATGTTCCATCTATCACACTGTACATTTAGAGAGGAGGGAGCAGACATGTCAGACAGAATATGAGAGACAGAACAAAAAGAAATAAGACCCTAAAGTAAAGAAAGAGATTCTGAAAACAGAAACAGAAGAAGTGCAAGGGATAAGGGACCTAAAATAGAGATAAATCAATGGAGAACCAAGCTCCTTGAAATAGAAGATGAAAAATTTCCCTAAAGAGAGAAAGACAGCAAAGAAACATCTGTCCATCAGAAGGACTTACAAGTCTCCAGGAATTTTAATATCATATTGTTATTCCAGCCACAAGATGAAAATTCATCTGTAACATTAATGGGCATCCTACTAGCCAGCCATTTCCAGTGTAATATTTAACACAGATTACAGGATGAACAGTCAGCCTCCTCCCTCTCATCAGCCCTGTGGTTCTCTGTCCCCTTGGGAAAACAGAAAGAAGTAATCAATATGAGACACAGAAACACCTAGGAAACAACTGATGGAGAAAGAAGGTCTTAGTTGCTAGACAAATGTTTGGTTTGCTGTGTAAAAACAATCTTAGCCCAGCACTTCATGTTCAGATATTCTGCAGTCCTTTATACTTTCCTTTAGAGTAGAATGCAAGGCTTCCCAAAAATGAAGGGGAGTCGTTTGGTATTAAATGAATTAATAGTCCAAAATCAGCTGAATGGGTCAGCTAAGGCAGCTGGCAGTGAAAAGAACAAGGGGAGGATGTCTATGCAATACAGAAGATGCCCTTCTACTCGATCAGTTATTCAGATCATCTGTTTAATCATCTGCAGAGCTGAGGCTTGAAAGTGCAGTATGCTTTGGGTGACTGCTCGCTCTTTATTCAAAACCCATCTCACCTAAACAGACTGTCAGCAAAGTTTGATAGGTCTCTGAGATAGATAAACATATCCCTCCCTCTCCTTTTGTCATGGCTTTCCATCTAGCATGAGCTTTCTGGAATCCTGGATTTGAGATGTTTGGGAACATCTGGAACTGACTTCATCTGTGATTTAGGGTATTTCCTTAATTTTAGGTGGTATCCAAACTGAAACAGCTTGTTAGATGGCAGCTAACAGAAACTCAGCACCTGAGGGATAAAGACATGTCATTAGGCAGTGCTGAGGAATAGCTGCAAGTAAAGGAGCTTCTGAGAGTTTTTAAGTCCCGCTGCCTTCTTTGGAAAGCATCTTTTCATTCTGCGTGTTACAGTACAAACTGACAGAGGCTGGGACTGGTAGACTGAAGGAATATAGTTACTAAAATGGATGAAAGAATGGCTCAAGCAATGGTTGGCACCATTGATACACTAAGCAAATCTCTCTGAGTATCTACTAAATGTCAGTAATCAGCACACAGTAAAGTATGGAAATAATGAAAGAATTAATACTGAAATAGAGGTGAATATTTTTCTTTACCAACTCTGGCAAATTCCTGAATGTCCTTGAAAGAATAAAATCCTGGACTTTAGACTCCCTCAGATGTCACATGCTAGGCTTCAGCAGAACAAGGAGGAGAGAGAACAAAAGGCACTTTCAATCTCTTTTTATTCATAATGCTCAACTTGAAGAGCTGGCCAACTTGGCTATGATGGGTTGTTAAATGGATTGGCCTAGGGCAAGAAAATGAAACTAAGTGTACTCTAAAAGTTTGGGGAGTTTGGATCAGAGATTATTCCATCTCTTTAACAGCAGGACAGACACAATGTGCTTGATGAATGATAGAAGTGCTTTTTGTCACTGTGGTGTTAATGACATAATGAAGGTCTTTTAAGAGGGTAAACGTGGTGTCCTATAAATCTGCTTCTATACATTTTCCTTCATTTATCAAATATTAAAGGGATTTTCACCTTCTGTTCTAGAAATTGCTGTAGAGATACTACAATGATTTAGGAAGGCTTTTAGCTGCTTTGATGTCTATTATATTTTACCACAATAGTGAACAGGGTTTATTTCATCACATATTCTGTTTAAAATGTTTCAATATTGATAAAATCTGGGAAGATAGGTATGTAATAAATATTCTTATTTTAATAGGATTATTTCAGAGAGCAGAGTCTGAGGAAAGGACTTGTGCTAAGCTTATTCTTGATAATCACTTTAACCCTTTTGATGATACACCTTGCAATCTGTTTATCAGATGACTGAGAGAAGACCATTTACCCCCACATCCTTCAAAAATTACTTCTGCTTTCCCCATCTTTCACAGTAATTTGCTGAGAATTTTGGCAATCTGGAGAATCACTAATCCCCTGCAATTAATCCTTCCAAAAATAAGATCAATCTAACAGAGATGGATTATTCTCTTCTCGTCAGTGGAGATTCTTTTTCCTCCTTCTTTATCTTATCTTTTTATTCCCACTTTCATGTATTTCCTCTTGCATTTTCCTTTCTTCTTTTAACATTTCCTAAGCAGTGTTTAATAACTGATGATACATCAGTCTGAAATAGTCTACAAAGAAAAGATTGTATTTGGAGGTTAAAAAAGGATATGAAAAAATGGTTATAGTGCTTTTTCTAGAAATGGAGATCTAAAAAGCATGATGCAATTGCTGACATAGATGTCTAGTGCTATTTGGGAGGCTCCTGAGTGCCTTTCAGAAGATCCTGCTCTCCAGCTCTGAAAGGGCTCAAGGTTCCTGGGGGTCCTGTGTCACATCTGACAGTCTTGTCCTGGTGTCTCAGGTAATATAAGGCATCTCAAACCAAAGTTATAATTGGGCAAGAGAACAGAGGCCAAAGGTGGGATTTTATTACAAGTTAGAAACAAAACAGAAATGTTCACAAAGAGTCTGGGTGTCTAATCTCTTATGAGAATCAGTAAAGACTTGGTAGGAGTTCAGCAAGTCTGGAGTCTAAGGAGTTATTCAGGTGACAAAGTGTGTATGTTAACTCAGGGTAAACTAAATACCTCTAAAACTTCATTAATTTTATTCCCTAAATCTCACTGACAATAAAAGGAACTTATACATCTACCTTACAAGGTAGGCACTGACATTTAAGTGACTACGATCTCAAGCTAAATGCCAGCCACAATATCCTACAGACTTTGACTTAATTGATGTAAAGGTTTAGAGAGACACTCAGAGAGTGAAAGAGATTTCCCTTTTAGGTGGTATTCTACTAGTCTCTGACATACAGAAAAGGAAGTTCATCCCCTCTCTCAGACTTCAGGGAGTTTTGACACAAACTACTTCCAGGAAAATTCTAATCAAAATAAATTCATGTTCAAAATGTGCCCCTATATTGAAAAAATTCTAAGTCTTTGTCTTCAGAAGGAAACCACAAGATGCACAAACCTGCACAGAGCACAGCAGGCAAAACTACAAGCTTGTGTACAGAAAGCAAATTTAGATTAAAGAGTGCTGAACAAAAATCTGCTTCAACTTAATAATGCACAGTCATTGCTTTAAAACTGTTTTTAAGCCATACCATTTAAAGTCTTTAAGAACTACCTATTATTGTGCACATGCAAAACAAACAGTGCAGAGAAAGTGGGGGAAAAAAAAACATCCTTATAAAAGCCTTTATTTTGCCTAGTTTTCTACCATCTACTTAGTGGAGGAAAGGCTATGTTCTGTTCCTAGTTCTGACATTTTCTACAATGTCCTTTTTTAAGCCAAAATCCAGCAGCTGTATTTATCATGGAAAAATCATAGCATGGGTCAGACACCATAATCATGCAGCTGAGCTAGTGGTTCTGCTGCATAAAATGGGTTATGGGTAATGTATTAAAGAGTCACTATGGGTTTTTAGTAAGAAGTCAGATGAGATCACTCAAATCAAATCATAGCAAAAAAATCCCTTGTCATCTAATTCAAATCTTTCCAGGCTTCAAATATTTTCCTGTAACTCATTTCCCTATTGAGCTTTTGAAGCTTTCACATCTCAATCCTTCTTGCAAATAGAAGCAATCTGATTTTCTCACTTTAGTCTCGTTGAGACCACTCTCAGGAATGTGGCCCAAAGGATTCAAGCCCCAAAATAGACATAGCAAAGTTATGGAAAAGTTGTTTTCATAACATTACCAACAGACTGGAAGGGAGGCAAACTGCATTATGGACAGATGTTCTAATGTGATTTTCAGCTGACTTTTGCAGACTGGGTTCATACACTTTGGGTAAGTTTCATACAAACTATTACACTTTTGAAACAGATATAAAAGGGATCTGAAGGGAGGGTGTCAAGAGGATAGATCAAGGTTCTTCTTGATATTTCCAAGCAATAGGATGTGAGGCAAAAGACACAAACTGGAACATAGGAAGTTTCACCTAAAGATGTGGAAAAACATCTTCACTGTAGTGGTGACTGAGCACTGGAACAGGCTGTCTAGGGAGATTGTGGAGTATCCATTCCTAGAGATATTCAAAAACTGTCTGGACAGAATCCTGAGTAATGTGCTTTATGGGATCCTGATAAAGCAGGGAGGCATTGGAACAGGCTGCCCAGGGAAATGGTGGAGTCACAATCCTTGGAGGTGTTTAAAAAGCATATAGATATGGCACTGAGGTACACGCTTTAGTGACATGGTGGTGATAGGTAGATGGTTGCACTTGATCTTAGAGGTCTTTTACAACCTAAAATATTCTGTGATCATGTGAAATGAGCCTAGGAGTCTAAGTTTTATTCCCTGTTGCTAATTGAGATGACACAAAACCAGTCTTTCCATTCTTGTGTCCCAGCACACTCCAGCAATTTCATAGGCAGGCCATAAGAGTGTTAACCTCCATTAAAAGTGTCCTGATCTGCTAATGTCAATAAACTCATTGACACCAGTTTGGAAAGGGAAAGATGAAACCATTAAGAGAACTAGTAAATCCATCACCAAGAGACACCTTGTTCTTGCTCTGGTTATCAAGGGTAAACATGTCCTGCAGGATGTCTAAGAGAAGCAAGAGCGAAGAGAATAAAGCACTCTGAGCAGGGTGTATAAAAAACCCTCTCTTTAGCAAATGCCAACAGGTCTAACACTCAATTTGTTCAAGCCCTCTGATTTATTCACTGTTTTCTTTAGTAAAAATAAGATACTGCCAGAAAGACCAGTAGAAATGCTGAATAATAATTCCTGGGTGAAAAAGAATGGCAAGTAACAAGTGCCTAAGTACTCCCTTTTCATAATGGACTATTTGGGAGGATGTCTCCTCATGATTCTCAGGTAGGACAAGAATCCTGAATTACAATTTCTGTGCTTCAATGCATTTAAATAGGATACCTTAGTCAGGTTCTATCTGTAGAAAGATAAGAGGCTATACTGGCCTGGGACAAGCAATGGAAGTTTTTTTTCCAAGGTTTTTATTTTGGCATTCACAGTGATGAGCATTCAGCCTTTCCCTATAAAACCTCAACTTTTTCTGCAAACCATTTTTCTATACTATCTGGATTGAAAAGCCCAAAAATTACTGAATCATTGGACACCTCATAATACAGACTTAAGTATAAGAGAGTGAACATGGAAATTTTGATGTCCCACAATAAGGTAATATAGGTAAGACAGGGCATTAAAAGGTGACTGAGATAAGTCACTGTATAGAAAAGAGGTTTTACAGAACTTTCCTATAATTATTGTATGAGGTTGGAGGATTTTGAAACAAACATTAATAGGAAAAGTACTCCAGGCTAGTAAAAGTAAATTAAAAAGAAGAGCATGTGCTATATTCTCAGTGAACCCAAATACCTACTGGGAGAAGGAAAGTAGAGTCATTAGCATTATTTGTTAATCATGATCACTTATGAGGAGGTACATCTATGTATGTCTATATATTCAGGCCCTGTGGTTTTAGTGCTCCAAAACAGCTGCAGAGTGTGGCTGAGCTTCACAACAGACTCCCAGAAAAGATCAGCCCCTGGCAGTGGAATGAGCTGTTTCCAAGAGAAGTTCAAAGAGGCAGTCATTAAGGAAAATGTCAGCTCTAAATTTATTTTCCCCATTTCTACTTTTTTTTTTTTTTGTCATCTGCTATGAATTGGTTCCCAATGGCTTTGCCATTTTAATTTAATCTGGACTCAAATGTGAGCAACAAGTCTTTCAGAACACTACCATGGCAAGAACTTCCAGCCATTCAGGACTGGGTAAGAAATACCACATCAGTGCAGCATCTATGTGGCTTTGCATCAAGGTAAGTGTTTTCTTGATAGAAAGATTTGCAGCACATGAAGAAATAAATTCAGTCAAATATGGTGATTTATATATCACTGAAGTCAGTTACTAGAATGGAAGAAACACTAGAGAAGACACGTGTCTTTAATCCAGAAATACCAGAAGGAAGAAGTCACCACCTGAGATTAGATTGTTTGTTTCAGGCTACAATAAAGAGTGATGCAACTCAGGAAGCTGAGCTTCCTCATAGCCCTAAAAGAGTTTAGTACAGAGTTTAAAACTCAGAACTAAATATTTTTGAATTCTTCTAATAAGGAGGAACAGCAAAGTGCAAAGCCAAAGTACAGTAACAGTTTTATAAGAACAGACTCTGAGAAGCAAAAAAGTTTTCAAAGGTTTTCCTCAGCCCCTCATGCATTTCTAATGCAACAAGCTGAAAAGGGCTGATAATCATGAAACTGCAGTAAATGTGCCATGAGATAAGTCAAGTAGCTTTCAGAAATTCTAATAAATTCTTTTCATAACACATTAGCATAGTCTGCCCTGTGGATCTCATTTTTACCTATTAGAGAACTTGTCTGAGATCAGACAAAAGAACTTTTCTGTTCTACTGGCATGCTGAGTGGAATTCATTATTAAACATTGTGCTAGGTTAATCTGATTTGAGGAAAAAAAAAACAACAACCTAAAGATGCAGGAGATCCTTTTGTAAAAGTAACATTTTCTGAGGTAAATTAGATACCTGAAAGAAAATGCCCATTAGAAGAAAACAGAATATTGCAAATTTTATTTTTTTTTCCTTTTTTTCCCCCCCACATTCCTTCTTATGAACTAAGAAGCCAATTCCAGTCTGGTTGACTGAATTGTGCAAGTGACAGCACCATGAGATGCTTGATACCTTTCTTCATCTTCCTCAAGAAAATCAATAAGTCTTACAAAGCTCTTTTCAGACAAGAGCTCTGAAGCTGCTGGTAAGGAGTCACAAACAGGAGAATGAATGAAGCACTGTTCACAAAAATGAAAATCTGTGTCATTGCTCCAAATGCTCAAGTATTATATTGCTCTGTCATTTATGGCCTCAGACATAGGAAGGGGACCAGCTACAATTACTGCTTAGACCTTGTGAAATATTTTGAGATCCTTATTCTGGGATAAATTCCAGATTCACTGAAATTTGTCCTTTTTCTCCAGTGATCCTAACTTCACCATCAACCTAAATTATGGGGTTCATTTGAAGAGGGGGTCACTTAAATCAGAAATCAGCTAGCCACATTCACACTGACTATCTGCGTATTTTCCCAGGGAGGCACACAAGCCTGTGCTTTCATAGCACTTTGATATTTTAACCCAAGGAAAAGAAGAATGGATTTCCCTTAGTGCTCTGGAGAGAAAAATCTTGCAAGAAGAGTATGTGAGCAAAGCCCTAGCAAGGAAAAGGTTTCTAATGTGCTTTTTCAGCACTAGTGTTTAAGCCTCTCTGCTTCTGATGCCGCTGTCACAACTCTTATCCAGAAATCAGGGCCACAATGCTGTAGAAAAATGGTTCTTCCTTGGTGAACTGCTGTAAAGACCTTAAGGATAGGGAGACAGACTATTTGAGAAAAGTGATACTGCTCTCAGGTTCTTCTGTGGGATTTCTACCCTACCAAGTGCAAACTTAAATATCAGTCTCAGCTGGTAATTTACTCTCCGCATCTCAGGCTCAATTCAGCTACATTTCCTCCCATGTGAGAATTAAAATCTCACCAGATTGGTTTAACTATAAATATTACAGACAGAGCTAAGATGGTTTACTCTGTCTCTTTCTCTATCCCTTTTCTGAGTGCCACTTGAATGTCTGTTGCATTTCTGTCCACATCTGGTCCCTCAATAAATCCCATGCCAGGCTGTGTGCATGGCAGGGTTGGGGAGCTCTGCACACCACTGCTGAAGGTGGACAGGAAGATCTCATTTTCAGGCATAATCAAGCAACAGGTTTTCAATTCTTTACTATGGCACAGAGGGAACAAAATTCAGGCATCAAAGCCTGCTAGCTAGTTCTCTTACTAGTACAAAAGGTCATTTTTCCAAATGTTTTAACCGTACCCTCAGGCTTCCAGGACTTTGTGCTGTGTCATTATTAAGCAAAACCTCATTGCATTAAGCAGCAACCATTGCTTTTTAAAAGACACAGACACTCATTTTGCCAGGCACAATAAGGCTGTTAAAACAAAACCAAGAAAGTATTATCATATAAACAGGGAAAAGTGCATGTGAAAATAAAGCCTAATTAAATTGACATTTTCCTGGCTCCTGCTTCCACTGGCAGCCATCTTACTGAGGTCTGACAGGTGGTCACAAGGCTGCCAACCCCCTAGGTTATTTCAGTGCATGAAGAACACTGAGAATAAATTATTTCTGTAGTCAAATTCTGAAAAATTAATTGAAAAGCTTGACTACTCACCCAAAATAAAAATATATAAAAGCATGCCTCAGGCATCCTTCAGTATGGGAAACTGGATAGAGAATGCCCTAAGCCTCAGCTTAATGTTAACTGGAATATCAGAGACCTTAAACTTCACTCAGCATCAAAAGTGAGGACCTACCCCAGCAGCCATGTGCCATTTGTGCACTGAGAGCCATGAATAAACAGTACATTTCAGGGCATAGCAGCAGCTTTGTCACTACAGCTAGACAGTCACAGATGAACAAGTTACCATGCTTTAACATCATCATTTACCAGATTTACCAGGCAATACATCTAGACAGTCAGAAGTGAACAAGCTATCATAGTTTACCATCTTAATTTACCAGATTTGTTCAAGCTCAGAAACTGCAGGATCTAGGTGTTGAGAATTCCTTGGGGCCACCTATAGCCTTTTGCCACAAAAGCTGTCATACATTTTTGTAAGTCCACAGACGAAGGACTGACAGATTTTACTTTACATTTGCAAAGGGAGAGCATGCCCACAATATCAGTGCCACTATTCATCAGAGAAGAAGCAACTTCATCACGTGTAATGATGTGTTTATGAGCTCATATGGANGGAGCTTCGTTCGCGAAGCCTAGCCACGACTGGACCTCTCACAACACATAGTGCAGACGTGGCCTCTCCTCTGCACTGTTTCCCTCTGTAGATCCTACTGAGCTGCAGCACTTACTAGCCTACAGACAACATCAGTCTTGAGCAGAGAGATTACTTCTCCTGTGTGTCCCTGGCTTCATTCACAGCACAGTTGGCAAGGCAAAACCATCCACAGTAGAGACACATCCACTGCACCTGGACACTGGCAGCAGCACTGCCAGACCTGCTTGCTGTTAGATACTGTGTCCTGGCCACTAACATGAAAGCATCCCAGGTCTTTCAAACTAAATGGACATTTATTCTATTAGCAAAGATTTTGTTTCTGCAGGGAACCTTTCAGTTGTGCAATCACAAACTGTTCTCATGTCACATCCTCTCTGTAAGCTGATATGTCTCTAGGTACTGTGCATATTGTTATCTCTAGGATGAGCCTGGTATGTTCATACTTATTTGCACATCTCTTTGTGTGAGCTATATCTTTTTAACTCAAAATTACCAGCAAAAATAGAAACTTCTACTAACCCTATCTCTATCAGAACACTGAAACCCCACGATGTCTGTAAACAGTATTGTACACCTGGCTGGAGCAATTCAAAGCAGTTCAGACTCATCAAAGTAGGACCTTCTGTCAGCCTGCTCTGTCCCAGCAGATCAGGCAGGGTCTGTAACCAACCTCTTCATTAAAGCTGTACTCTCAAAAGAGCATGACAATAGTATAACAATTCCAGACACTTGTTAGCATGCCACACAGCCTGTATTCCCTTCCTTATCCCAATTTAGATAATACTAAATCCTGCTCCTCTATAGTCTGTCTCTTTGTTCTTGAGCCCAGCCTGTTCCTGGTTTCCTCAGGGATATTCCCTGATCTTTCCTCTCCTTGAACTGGCTTTTCCAACAATGGTTGTTACTTGTCAGACTGTTTCTTTTTCTCATTGATGAATCTCTCTTCCTCTCCCCATCTCCCTTCTGTATCACTAATATGCTGTCCTATCTCTAACACAAGGACTTTCCTTCTTCTAGGAGGCTCAACATTAGTAACAAAGATAACAGGCAAGCCAGTGTCTCTAGCATTTGTCGATTTTTATTAGATATTGCAGACACACACACACTAAATTTTAGCCTCAATAAGCCCAAGTTCACTTTAATCAAAGTTTAATGCAATCTCAAGGCTCAGCTGTCCTTTCAAATCCACAGGCCCCTTCTGACTCTGCCAGTCAGTGAAACCTTTTATAGCTGATGTTCTCAGCTCCTTGCTCAGGCCCCAAATTGAAAAGGATCCTTCAGCTGTGACTTAGCACCTTGTCTCTAGCAGCCTGCTGTTCAGAGCCACATTACAAGCTGCCTCCAGCTCTTGCCCAGTACATGTATTTGTGTGTATCACAGGTGCTGGCTGCACACACTGCTGGACCAACCCAACATCTTCCAAAGGTTGTAACTCTCTCTTTTCTCTTGCCCTGTTCCTCTCTTCCTCAGCCCCAAATAACCTCAGTCCTCCCCTACCTCTGACCACATAATTTTAGCATTCAACCATTTGTGTTGCCTCTGGCAGCTGTCAGACCTTTTACTGAACTAATGTAACTCACTAAAAAGGCAGAAAAATATCCAGTATTTCCCTAGGCTTGTATTCCTCCATTTCAGGGAGGTATATTAGCTGGGAGGGTGCCATGAGACCTGGCCTTCTGGAGAAAAGGACAGCTTATTAATTTGTCTCATCATATCCTGGGAAACCATGACTTTAAATTCAATCTGTCCTTGACAGTACAAGGGAAGCAGCAGAGGTGCAGAGCTAGGAACAAGGGAAGAAAGAACCAAGTCACTCTTTGTGCTGGCAGATGTTTTGCAGAACACCACTCTCAGAGGTAGAAAAATGGAAAAGCAGAATGAAACATCTCTCATTTATCTTATCCAAGCTTGCCATACAGTCTTTCTGGCTCCCTGGCTTTCACAACAGTCTCTCAACATACTCCCACCTCCCTCTCTTGTTTGGTGAGCTTCTTTACTGCACTAGTTACTTTTGGTCCAGGTATCTGAGCAACTTCTTACTTAGATCCAGCAAGGCTTACAACAGGACAATGACAGCTTACTTCCATTCACAACTGGAGGCTTCAGTCCTAGCCAGTCAGCCCCAACAAGGTTAAATCTCTCCTGTAAATGGATACTCAGCACCTCTGGATGGGTCCTTAGAGGAGATTGAATGTGGCACTTTGGGATCTGGCATATTACCTTTAAGATACCCCCAGCTATCTATCTGACTTGAATTTCTCTGTGATCCAGCCACCACAGAAACAGAGATACATAACGTGGGAGCAGTTAGTCCTCCTGTGCCCCATGGGTAAATAAGAAACTTCATAATCTTTCTTTTATAGGTTTTCCCTTCCACTCAAAATACTATCCACCCTTTCCAGATCACTTTCCCTGACATCTTCTTGTTAATTTGTTTTTAATGATGACACTTTTCATCTGTTCCTCTTCAAAGTGACTCACAATAAGTTCTTCAAGAACTTTAAGACATGTCAAGCTGTAGCTTTTTTTCTCTAAAACTGCCTTAAAATTTGCAATTCTGTCCAAGGCAGGTAAATATTCTACAGGAAAGTGATTCTGCTAGTATTGTGACTCACATGGAGATGATATGACATGCTGTACTTTAAAGCAAGCCTTTTCCTCCTCCTGCTGTGATATAAGATGATGTTTTCTGAACCTTATTGCTTACACCAAAAAGATCAGTGCAGAGGGAAAAAAAGTGAAGAAGCAAGTTTCCCAGTTGTGGCATCAGTCCTCCAGTAAAGTGAGTTTTCCACTAAAAATATATGTGATATTTTGAATTAGAAGGAGGACCCTGTGTGAAGAAAGCTCAAAATCACTATTCTCACCTCTTCTGCAAGGTGTTTGCTGCTTGCTAGAGATGTTTTCTATGAGATCATCACTAGGTACTTACAGCACCCTGGTCAGTAGAGACTAGGAGGATAATATTCAAAGAGAAAACATTTTTTTTCTGTAATATCTACTATGTAATTGTTTTTAAGGTGTTTCTCAAAGAATTAAGGGATAAGATTGTATGACACAGTTGCTTACATTGTTAGAGATTTTATGTCCCCAGGAACCTC
Source organism: Bucco capensis (assembly GCA_013396975.1). Lineage (NCBI taxonomy): Eukaryota > Metazoa > Chordata > Aves > Piciformes > Bucconidae > Bucco > Bucco capensis. Next base: position 736,878 of record VWZO01018461.1, on the reverse strand, counting down.
TCCCAGATCTGAAAATCTCTTCTGTCAGTGGAAGATGGGTTACAGGATATTTTTGATGTAAATATGAAGCTATAGTACAGCTGTACATTTCTGTCCTCCCCCAGCAAGGAACAACAACAAAGACCTCAATACTTACTATCTCCCTTTGTACCAAAGTTTCTGTGTCATCTTTTAAGTTTGGTCTAGGCTTAGTCAGCCACAAAAAAAAAAAGAAAAAGAGAAGGAGCAGAAGGGGTGAAAGCAAGCAAATCCCTCTGCCAGAGTAGTCTTCTCAGGATTTGCACAAGCATTAATCAGCACATTGCTGCAAAACAGAACAAATAAAGCATCATGTTCTTTTGAGAGACCAGTTTGAAAGGTTTTGAACTGACTCAGGCAAACATATTCCTCAGGGACATCTCTGATTTCTACATTGTTCTCCTGATCACACAGTCTGTTGCCAGAATGAGATTTTTTCACTCTTCTATTTTCTTACTGGGCACAGTATTTAGGCAGAAAAATCTGTGGGAAAGGAATGGCTGCATAGAAATTCTTTCCCTAGTAAGGCTTCAGATACTATAGCTCAGCATGTTTGGAATATTGATCACTGCACTTTAAATTTACAATTAAAATGAATTTAAATCATAATTTCTTTTTCTACTGATTTTTGGATTAATCTTATGCAAAATACAGCCTAGGATTGATATAAGGGCAATAAAAATTGCAGAGAAAAATGTGTACCAATTGCTAAGCACGTGGTCACATGCCATGGAAGGGGCAGAGAATATGAACTAAGTGATCAAAGTATCTTTATAAAGACAGAGGCTTTCATTACTGCTACTACTTGCATTTTCATTCATTTTTTTCTCATTTTAATTTCTCACATAATCTTATTCTTTTTGCATGTTAGAGATGATTAGCATTCACATCAGCCAACAGTAGTGTAGAGAACTGCTGGCTTCGAGAGAGAAAAAATCAAGGTGAAGGCACTTTGAAGCATGACTCCTGGCTTCCTGAAGAAATCATTTTTATGACATACCAACAAAGATAAGGATGCCAAGCTCAGAGATCACACACAATAATGGCATGGTCAGGGGTACAATGTGGTTTCATGAATTGCTTGCCATTTTAGCTGGTTAAAAGTTGCATTCAGGTATGGTTATCTACAGGCTAGTAAGCTTAACTGGTTTCTTGGGGTCTACAGATTTATTCCTTTGCAAACAAAGATTATGGGTGCACAACAAAATGTTACCTATTACTACACAGCATAAATCAAACTCACAAGCAGTTAGTGCAGTTTATTTCTTTACTGTTAATTTCTCTAGAATGTTCTCAGTACTTGTTCAACCAAATATAAAAGTATACCACTTTCTGATCTTAGTACTTACTCAGTGATGAAATGTATTGCTAATCAATATGTTTGTCTTCTCCAGACAATATCTGAGCTATATGTCATTCTATCAGAATCTTTTCATCATTCTTCACAAAATGAAGAATGTTTTTCCTCAGATTGTCTTCCCCATTGTACTTCTTAGTTTCTTTAGTCTATTGCATCATTAACTGATAATCTTACTTATTTACAGCACTGATCTACATAACAGTATTTTAGCTCCCCTCAAAACTACCTGTCTCTGTCCCTTTATTTTCTCTCTTTAATATCTGATTTCAGAGCCTGCATCAATAATTGATATTCTCCATTCTGTCTTAAGGATTTGAAATGATCTTAACTAAAATGTCACCCAATTTCTTAGTCTGATTCAATGAAGCCAATTAGTAAATGATGTCTTATTACTATTGAACTATTACTGTATGCTTATATTGGCAAACATATCATTTAACTCAGGAGATAGGATTTCTCATTCTTTGTTTTCCTCAAAAAAAAAAAACCAAATGAACAAACAATAAAAAAACGCATCAAAATTACAATTAGCAAATCACAGAATGGTAGGGGCTGGAAGAAACCTCTGGGGATCATCTAGTCCAACATTCCTGCTAAAGCAGGGTCACACAGGATCACATCCAGGCAGGAGGTGACTCCACCTCTCTGGACAGCCTGAGCCAGTGCTCAGCACCCTCAGGGGAAAGAAGTTTTTCTTATGTTTAGGTGGAAATTTCTGTGGGCTAGTCTGTGTCTTTTCCTGTCACTAGGCACCACTGAAAAGATTCTGACCCCATCTTCTTGCCCCTACCCTTTAAATCTTGATAAGCACTGATAAGATCCTGTCCTTCTCAGTCTTCTCTAGGCTAAGCAGCCCCAGGGCTCTCAGCCTTTCCTCCTCACAGCTCCCTGTTGGACTCTCCCCAGCAGTTCCCTGTCTCTCTTGAGCTGTGGAGACCAGAACTGGACAGACTACTCCAGATGCAATACCTACTATGTTTTCCTTAGCAAGCAGAAAATGAAAAAAAAATAGCAGAAGCCTATTTTAAAAAAACTCTTCTGCACGTTTTATAGTGACTAACATAGTAATACAAATACGTGAATATGAACTGAAATCACTCATTTTTATGACAATAAGGTGTCTTTAATGTTTTCCAATATTTTTATTAACAGGAGACCTCATTATGTTATTTAGATGATTACAGCATACACTGCAAATGCATTTACTTATTATTGATGTTCCACTCATATCTGTCAAATGCCTAGAATTTCATTACTCCACTGATTTTTCCTAACTACCTTAATCTTTTGTTTAGCTCCACAATTTCCCCAAGTGACTTCACTCTGGGAAACATTAAGGAACATGAGAACAATACAGAAATTATCACCTCCAATTTTTTATTGATCCTATGTTTTGACAAGAGCAACCTTCTCTACCCAATAAAAACAATAATCATCCATCTTGCATTGTAGGAGGCCTGGATGAAGTTAGGAATATGAATGAATAGGGCTAGAAATGCCAATAAAATAAATAACTGGATAAACTTACATCATTCCCCACTGAGTAAGTTTTTATCTTGGACCAAAAGCTAACGATGGAAACCAACATCTAGCTGCCAGGTCTGTCAAGATGATAACATGGGATACAGTGCAATCATTTAATGATTTAAATTTAGTTTAGTGAAGCCAAAACCATCTGGTACAAAGGGCACTTTGGCAGATTGAGCAGAGTGAGAATACTGTTGTTGTTGCTGTTATGGTCTGATAACAAAGGAAAAATACACATCCAAAGCTATTAAAAAATCATTTGCAGTCTATCTCACAACCAAGTTAGAATAATAAGAGGCGAAGCACTAATTATAATTGTATGGAGTTTCCCAGCAGAGACATTGCAAACCAATTGCCACTTGTCTGTTCTCAAGTATTTTCGGCATGCAAATAATCTGTAAATGCATCCATTTGTGGCATCTCTCCATTGATGTGACAATATTATTACTATTCTGTTTTCCCTTGCAATTGTCTTATTGCCATCTGGGAGTGATTAGTGAAACCCTTCAGACAAAGCAAGAACATCTCTGAATCTGCCCCTGATTTGGGGTCTGGGTAAAAAGAGGCTTTTAATAAAATAAATTGTGCATTTTGGGAAGATAGGCAATCCTAAGATGCTCATCTCCTAGCTAGGACTGGAGTAGAAAATGAGATAAGACCACAGATAGAGACACATACACAAACTACAAGGGTATTAGAACTGAATGCAATATTCCATTTCATTTTCAGCAGTGCTCTTTAAAATGATATAAATTTATTCCTTGTATATTCCTCTCTTTACAAAGCCAAGGTTTTTTTCATGGTCTCTTTTTATCACATGATTTTGTGGACATCTGGGATAGAATTGCTTGACCACATCATTTCCAGGCCACTTTTCATTCTGCCTGGTTTTCTGAAAATAGTTCCCCACTAAAGCAGCATGTTTTCCATTCCTTCTCCTAAAAGACATGGCTTTACATTGGGATTAAAACTCATTTTCTTTGAACAGATACCTCTGATGAGGTGACTGCAGGCTCTGTCACTTTTTTACTCACAGAATTCATGTTTATTATCAAATCACTGATGAAAAAGCTTGTATCTGTCAAGCTAATAACCACTATTCGTAAAAAACCCCGCACAAGCACTCCAACAATATATATATGTCACTTTTTATTCATTAATAGCTAAATAAGTTGGTAAACACGAGCTCTATCAAGATATCCAAATGCTAAGGAGGATCTGGAACACTGAGTCTGAGAAATGGCAGAGGACATATATGCAGTATCTCTCTGGAAAGCTTATTCCATCCCAAAGGCTGAGAAGTGACTGGCAAGAAAGGTAAGTACTATTAGCTCTACAGAGGTGATAGTAACTAACAGACATTTTCTCAAACACCTGTCCTAATTCCTTTACACTGCAGTGTTTCAGATCCTCTAAGAATTTCTCTGTTTGATTCTTTCTCAATATCACTTCAGAGAGATTCAGAAGTCTTGAAGCTGGAAAACTGCTACCACCTAAGCAGAAATGCTTATAGCTGCAGGGATCACATAGCTGTGACTAGCAGAGAATATGAAAGAAACAAGAGAGAAAAAGGAAGGAAGAGCAGGGTGTGATATGAGGAAGGAAGACTCCTAGAATCCTAGAATCACTGAATGGTTTGTATTAGAAGAGACTTCAAAGATCATCTAGGTCCAAGCCCCTGCAGTGTCACCTTCCACTAGACCAGGTTGTTCAAAGCCCCCTCCAACCTGGCCTTGAATACTTCTAGGGACAAGACATCCACAGCTTCTCTGGGTAACCTGTCCCAGTGTCTCACCACCCTCACAGTGAAGAATATCTTTCATCAAGAGGAAAAAAGCAGGAAGAGAAAATTAAGATATTTGTCATTTGAGGAACAGGCAACATGTGTGATAGTCTTTCTTGAGGCAGACACTTGTTCCTCATCTTGCACGAAATTTCTCTCTGACCCTGCTTTCAAGGAAAAACTTGCACAAGAATGCTGGGATAATCAGATAGCAGTCCAGGAATTCATTTATCTTTGCTACCTTCCTGCAGCTGAGGTGAGCTTCTCACCTGCCTACATGTTACAGTCTGCATCGTGATGTCTGTAAGTCACTTAGGTCAGTAGCCCCACTGGAAGCAGGCATGTATATGGCAACTCCTAAGCCTCAACTTATTTGTTTCCACCATGTTTTGGAGGTTGGGTTCTGGAGAGGAGGAAGGACCAAAGGGACTGATGAATAGATTACCTGTCAATTTCATAACCAGCCTTTGAAAATACTGTACTATCTCCACAGGAGAACTGAAATCAAATCAATAACAAACACCAAAATGCAAAATGAAACAGACCAAACCCCTCCTGCTGCAAACTCTTTTACATTAGCCATTTAGTTTTATTTTTGTAATAGTCTTTCCAGAAAGACTAAAAGAGCACAACAGCAAGGTAACATCAGCCTGATTAGTTTGACTGAAAATAACAACAGTATAAATGAAGTAAAATAAATTGTACAACAGTGAAGCTGAAAGGTCATCCATATCCCATACCTCACAAAAGTTCATATATCCCACTATCTGCCAACAATGCAAACTACCTGTATATGGCTGTGTGAGAGATGAAATTAGCAAGCAAAATGTTATACTATTTTGCTTTTTTTTTTTCCCAAGAAAAAATTAGTTGTCTTGAATATTGTCAGCAAAATAGAACGATTTTCACAAGGGCACCACAGAGCATATGGTTTGCAGAGAAGATTTTCTTTTAGAATTGTAATAAAGCATGTGTTACTTTATGGCACAATTAGAGAGGGAGAATGAATAGATGGATGTTCTGCATTTCTCTACAAATTTATCCAGCAAAAATTAACTTTGCTGCTCTCTACCTTTTTCTAAAAAAAAGAAATTACTCAATTTCCAGGCATGAATAAACAAACAACTTTTATATATTTAGAGGTAGTTAAAAAAATGGATAAATTAGGCCTTCCAATTATAGTGTTGCAAACATTTTCTTCACTTGATGAATTTACAGGGATGCCAAATACCTGTGTGAACAAACAAACATTGCCTGTATTCAATTAAACCATTGCTTCCTTCATGTTTTAATTACATAACTAATGTGATAAAGTGTTTCTCAGTGAGCCATTCAGTCTGAGCTTCCAAGTGATATTTAAGTACTCTGCTATTTGTGCACTAAAAGTAATTTAGATCATGAAATTATCTGTTTCCACTTCCACTTTAAAGAAGAAAAACAAACAAACAGAAGAGAAAACCGAGCCCAAAGCAAACAGCTGTAGATTGTAAAGTGTAAGTTTTAAATCACTGTATATCAGAGCAGTGAAATATGCAGAAGAGTAAAGATTTTTCTACCATACCTGGCCAATATATTTTCCCCAGAAACTTTGGACTAATGTCCAAAAGGGATCAGATGTCCTAAAAATGCTAGATCCCATCCTTTTCCACACAACTCCCTTTAACATTATTGAACAAATTCTCCTTCAGCACGGGCATAAAAATGGCTTGCTGCAGGACTCTCTCCTGCATACATTCCTGTACTCTATTTTTTTCAGCTTTTTTCTGTGTCATTCAGTTAAACTGCACAACTGCCTGCTTCAGGAGGCTATGGAGAGCCTGATTAAGAAAGTCACAACTATTCATGCAAGAGAAATGCATTAAGAACCAAGCTGCAGATTGCTGAAAGGATGCACAAAGGAAATGTTGTTCGCTCACTTTTATTTCTTACAACCTGTCCCAGATTTCTGTGTCTGACTCTGTTAGAGAAAGGGTGTTACTCCCAGTTAGGAGACAGATACAACAATTTTAGCCCCAGCAGAGGAAGAATTACAGCCTGTCTCTCCTGTTTTACACAACAAGCATAGGCTTGGGGCAAGAAGAATCAATCACTGTTGTCTGCAGGATTATCCTACATGATTGAAACTCCCCTCAGACAGTCTCTTTTGGGGCTTCAACAAATGTAAAGTTTCTGCTTTATTTGTGAACTTTATTGCAGGCACAAACATTAACTGTTAGTCAGACATCAATCTGGAAGATCATTCCCAGTACTGTTCCACTTCCTTGTTCAGCAATAAGGAGCTATTAGTAGTATCTGCTAAACCTGTGGCTGGGCAAAAGCTGAGATCATCCAACCACTCAAATGAACTCCAAAAACAACAAAACAACTCAGAATATCAAAAGCCACCCAAGGAAAAAAAAAGGCGGCAAGAGAAAGGCGGCAAGAGAAAGGCGGCAAGGTACAGCTGAAAAAGGGCAAGGGGTATACAAATAAAGCTATACATGAGTATGATACAGGACCATTCATACTCCTGGAGTACCATCTGTTGATCCATCCCGTCTAATTAAATTACTACCTTATGTCTTATCTCCCAACAAGTCAGTGTTTCTGGAGTCTCAGAAAGAAGCACAATCCCAGACAGTCAATAGAATTAACCAAATATTCAATTAATTTTAGCTGCACTTGAAAATGGAATCATCCCTACAGAGGCTGAATATCGCACGTAATAATTGCTATAGGGGTCTTTTCTTTCAGTATAGTGTGACAGGAAGATGGGACAATACAAGTGATGCTTTTGCTAATAAAACTGAGCCCACATGAAATCTGGAATGAGAAAAATGCAGTGAGGCTTTAAAAGTTTTTGCTGGCTCTCTGGTGCATCCAAGTAAATCAATGCAATCTGTACTAAAGCCAAGAAGTTGTCCCCATGCAGCACTTTCCTAAAACACCAGAGATAACATTGCAACAATTTGAAATGAATTATTAACTTCACTCAACAACACACAGAAAAGAAATGCAGGGTAGAGGGGAACCAAACAACATTTACTAAAAACAGAAGTTACAGAATTTTCTGAGACATGGAAGTCTCAGTTCCTCTAAAGCTAAGGTCACATTAAGGACAGGTTGGTGGTTTCCACATATTGTTCATAGTTAGGGTAACTTCTCAGGAGACTCATTTCCTTAGGGAAGGAAGATTAAGATTCAAAAATGGTGGATAGCTGTCCACCCTTCTCTGTGGGAGAATTAGAAGCTAAAGGGAATATTGCAAAACGCCTCTAAGGAAGTAAATATATATATACACACATATAAAATCTTAGACGTTTTTGGAAACAAAGTGCCATTTCAGACACTAAGTATAGGTAAGCCAGATTAAATGTGTCACTCTGAAATGTTTACGGAAGTAGCCCAGGTCTACTGAAAGAAAGAAAGAAAGAAAGAAAATAGACAAGAAACACATTCTCTGTTGTTAAAAACAAAATTGTCTTCCACAAAGGAAAGGAATACAGTGTAAGAGTACAAGAGAAGCTTCTCTCTATATTCATACTTCAAATCTAAGAAAAAAAATTAAAACAGTCTGATGATGTATTTTTGTCTTCGTTGCTCAAATCTATCTTAGGATGTACCTTTTGGGTGCTAAAGCATTTTCTTTCCTCATAACATAGTGCACTGGTGAGACCAAGCTCCTGATAACCTAAACAGTACATCTTACTGTCTCTTAATGCCTCAGTGCCACCAAAGCTTGGCTAAATAATCCAAAGCGGAACAGAAGGGGGTTTTCTAGCACCAACATTTCTTTAAATCTGAAGGAGCAGAAAAAAAAATGAAAATAATGAAATAGTTCTTTCACCACTCTTGAACGTAGCTGAAATACCTAGTTTGGCTCAGTTTAACCTTATTCATGTCCTTGAGTTGCTGCAGTACTTTCAATGACAGCCAAGCACGCTGTGAGGTGGTAAGGATCTCTGCAAGCATCTAACCTCAATGCCTGAGCAGGTTTTTGAAAGCTTCACTGATTGTGTGTATGATTCCTGATTCTGTAGCCAAGGTTGGGTACCTCAAGTTAGTGTGAACCCCTCTTCTGTTCCTCAAAGAGTGCCAAAAATGTACTCTTGTCAAGCGTTTCTTCCACATGATGTAAGGGTTTTCTTTCCCTCTGTGTGTTTTTGATCCTGCAGTCAAGAGAATGTCTTTCATTTCCTTTCTATTCAGCTATAACCAGGCAAGAAGAAATACTTGACACAGACTGAAAGCTTTTTATTTGCATTCCTGTGTAACCTTCTCTTTTATCAATTTGTCATTTTGCTGATATGCCTCTCATACACCAAGGCATTTATTAGAGTCATTATCAGAGAGCTCTCAGATTACTTTGTTGTCATGACAAACTGAGTTTTGCTATGCCCAGCCTGATGGATGGGCTGGATATTTTTATACTCTTCTGGAAGCCAGATCCTAGTATTTTTGACACTCACAGTCCTTCCTTACTATGTAAAATCAAGGCCAAGCATGAATACATTATAAGAAACAGTAACTTCATTGTCATCAGAGAAAAGCCCTCCACTCCCAGAACTGAAATATAAACTACTGAAAATAGATCTAAACATGGAAGTTTTTTAAACATCTCATCAGCCACAGCTCATGGCAGGATAAATTACCACTAAATTTAGCTGCTCCATAGCTTGCTATTCAGTCCCTGCAAAGCAAGATACATCTCATCTCAATACTTGTGTCTAAGACTACAGAGAGAATCCAAATGGCTACTTAAACTTCACAGCAAGGCTTAGCTTCTTCCTGATAAAGGTAAGATCAACACCTGAGCAATTCACCCTAAACTCCCTTTAGACTCCATAAAGACTTTATTAGCACACTCAGGAGAATCAATTAAGTAATCCTTCTCATCCTTAACCAGACACCTACTTATATTTGATCAGATGAATCACACCCCAAACTCCACGCTGATGCTTCAACCAAGGACCTGTTCCCTTCATGCTTTTCTTCATTCACCTGCCTTAGGCAGAAAGCAAGAGTAGTTACCTCTGCCACCTACACAGCCAAGAGACCAGCCCATGAGAGAATGAAGTTATCTTTTTTTCCTCCACTTTTCAAGGGAACATAAAGAATACCTGAGGTTTTTCTTTCACACAGATGGAAATTTTTAATTCTCCTGCTTATTCTCAATTAAATATTTCGTAGCTCAGAGAAAAAAGTTCTCTGAGGGGTTCTGCTTTTCTTATCTTTATGAGAGACACTCTGCTAGGAATATCAGGATATGAGCAGTTACTTTACAGTTTTTCACCTTATCTTAGTCTTTCTGAGGCTCTTTTTATACCTCTGTAAAGCTGTGAACCAATAGATATGTACTGGATTTATGGTTTTGCCAGCATTTCATTGGTTTAGGAGCTATTCTGATCATAAGCCTATGCATTTAAATCACAAAGCAGTTGGGCCAAATTCTATAAAAGACAGGTGATAAAATAAATGTTGTGCTTCAGAGTAGTTATTGCTCTCTATGAAGTTACAGCCAGCATTGGACAGGCATCAGTGTCTGCTTTCAGTTTCCACTCGAGGCCCTGTAATGCTGCTCTGCAGATGCTAAAAGAAGCAGTAGCACATAGCAGCTGAGTAGCAGCTGTCACTGGATGATGTCTCCCTCTTCCAAAACTGATTCTGTTAGAGTGGACCAAAAAAACCAAACCAAAATCCAACAAAACATGCCCTTATATACCCAGGAATTCACCAGTATTTGTTGTTGCTGGATTCATTTGCAGAAATTGCAAGTTTGAAAAGCAAAGCATTGCAGGGAAAAGCGATTCAAGCAGATACTTGCCCTGAAAAGTTGGGGAGTGCCAGCTACATAATAAAAGCCACCACAAATAAGAAATAATAACCCTAAAAGTCATGATACTTTCCCCCACAATCCCCTTCCATATCTTACACCTCTGTCCCTATTTTAAGGGCAGGGTTTCACAGAAACTGCTTTTCAAGCTACTGTGATCTTTAGTTCAAAATAAAATGTTCAGAGGCTGCCATCAAAAATTGGCAAACCTATGCTCAAGCTTATGCCAAAATACTATTTAATAAATGTAGAGTATTTCATCTACCTCTCCCTTCATTGGTTCCTCTGTTTAGCTCACTCATTCCCTGGGACAAGGTTCTGATATTTAACATGTTCAGATGGGTGATACATAGCAAATAAATATAATGAGCACATAATATATTGAATAGCCATCACTCAATAACACCATCTGTTATATTGTCTGATATAAAATATGAACACTTTCCCTGGGGTACTCAAAATTATCCAATTTTCATCTCTTCTGTATATTTTTATATATTAATCATTCATTGTGAGTTTTCTCCCATGTGATATTCTAACTCTGGATTTACTTAAACCTGAAATGTACTGCATTTCTAAAATACAGGTTTTTTAAAAAGTGACCCTTTCTGTGTTTTTTCCAGAATTGTGAATATCTACAGACATAAAAATGACGTTACAAATGAACAATTAAAAATGCAGCTACATAGACATTAGTTTATCTATGCTTTTTGGGACAGAACACCAAAGACAACAATCCCCTAGATACAGAACTCCAGGCCATTCAACTCTCCTTTAAACTGTAATAAACTGCACAGAGGGTTTTTGTTGGATTTTGCTGTGTACAGATATTAAGTGTAAAGTATCTGAATAGCACAATGTCTGATAAGCATCAGCTCACTGATTGAGTCTTACAGATAAGCTTCAGTGCAGCTAATGGATTAGCCATTGGTGAAATATAAAGCAACTCTACGTTTGCTGATGAGCTGAGTCCATTCATACTAAACAAATTGCATTGTATCAGATACATAATTAAACATGATATAATATATTTATGGTTTATAAAAAACTCGTGGTGACACTCCATGATGACTATTACTAAATACATTTTTAATCTAGGTTAGAAAAGTTATTGGGGTCAAATCAATATAGAAGAATTACTGCAAGCATTTTTTTCAATAATTAACTGAGAATATTATTTACCATTCTTGGTAGGGTTGCAACCAAGGGACTCTCAGGATTTCACAATGCTGGGTAATAGATGAACATGTAGAATTTAATCTCAGTCCCAAGGAGTTAACCACTGAATATCATAAAACATTAAATCATATCTTTTTCAGTCCTCATCAGATTCAGAAAATCTTGTTAATGTGCAAAACATGCTTCCATTAATCTAAATTAGAGTCCATTTTCAGTGAGAAAAAGTAGTATTCATCACCAGAATTGTTTCTATTGTCCATAATGATAATACTCATGTGGCAGTTCTAAGCCTCGAAGTGCTTTACAAAAATTAGGCAGTAAGCCTCCTAGCACATCAAAAAATTACTTTTGGGCAGGTAGATGTTTTACTCATCACTTAAGGAAATACAGAAATCTGAGTTTGTGTAGGAGGAAATCATTACAAGAACTCACAATCCAAGAAGGTGACTCTTGACCCTGCAGTAACTATCACATCGTGTCTCATAACAACAGGACACAACTATATTACAGTGAGATAAAGGAGGTTTGAGAATGCAGTCCATCAAATTTTTTTAATACCAGCCAGTTTTCTGAGAAAGAGCTTGTGTGTCAGGAGGCTTTTCTGTCAGTTGGTTCTGTTCTTAAGCCAACACACATTTGGAGTTCTTCTCTTTATTTCCCTACATTGTGCCAATGCTGATAGACTGAACTTCTTCCTACTGCCCAGCCAGATACTCCTCTAACCATTCTACCTGATCACGTAACTGCACAAGCACTTAGAAATATTTAGTCATCTTCTAGCTTATGAATCAAGTATTTGGCTGAGCCAGCAAATACAAGTATTTATATTTCTTGAATCTCTACTTTGAAAAACAGCAGAGTGATTTTTCTTTTTTGTCTATCCTCCAGTTCTTTATTCCATCACCAAGAAAAGCAAAGGTCATTGCATTTCAACTGCAGACCTTTTTCTTGATGCCTGGTTTTGAGGAACATGATCAGGCCTCAGTGTTTTGGGAAAAGTCCCCAAAACTCTGCTTTACAATGTGCTCCAGGGTTAGAAAATTACCATTCTCTTTCAAAAAAACCCTGTCCTTTCTCGTTATGGTTCTATGAGAAATGAAAACTCTTTTTTACTTAAAAAATTTAATGAGAAATGTTACGTTCGAGTTAGATTCATGATAAAGACTGAAATCAGTTGAAAATGCAAGTCAGTTGTTTGAGATATCAGTACCCTCCATTGCACTGGCTACTTTAAAATAATAAATGTGGCTGCTGCTTAAAACTTCCTATGAAGGTAAGGGTTGTCAAGAAATTAATTCCTGTGAATTTTGCTTTTTTAAGTGCGTAGAAAAATCTAATACACTAGATGTAGAAAAGCAATTATGTTTCATTTGGTGCATAAAAAAATCAAATTGCTTTGGTTTCTTGTGTCCTTAACTTTCATTTATGCAAACTGTCTGCCACTGAAGAATGATTTTGAAAGACCACATTGATCATCTTGTGGTTTGGCCAGGAAGCTGTTTGTAAAATAGTATGAAAAAGCAAGTAGATACCAAAAGCAATTTTTTACTTTACTGAAGTCCTATATTTCACAAGGAAAATGCTTAAAATTTGACATCCTTTACTTTCACTGCATCCAAACACTAAACGAAGTGCAGGAAGCCTCTTTGGTGTTTAAAAAGAGGGGTGCATCTGAGGGAGAAATATATTTTCCTTACAGTATGTTGGTACAAGACAGAGTTCAGGACTGTGGTGGTACAACTCCCTGCACTCATGGGCTGCTCAGTAAAGGAAGCAACTCCCCCCTGGGCCACACTGCAATCCTCTGGAAAAGTACAGGGGGAGATAGACAGCATGAACGAGAGCATCAAGGCATCTCTTTAACCTACGTGACATCCTCTGGGGACATTAAGTACAATTACCTCCTACAATAGACCAGAAGGTTGAGGCTGCTCCTCAGCACACCCAGATCACAGAATTTTAGGGGTTGGAAGGAACCTCTGGAGTTCATCTAGTCCAACTCCCCTGCTAGAGTAGGATAACCTAGAGCAGACTGCACAGAATGGCAGTTGCTTAATGTGGCCACAGGGCTGTTTTACAGTCTCTGGCTTTAAAAACCAAGCTGTGTATAATATGTGGGAAAATAAAGTGAACTTTACCTAGGGTTTTTTTCTGAATAAAATAGGGTTTTCCAGATTCTTTTGCATCCTGGAAATTTTAAACATGGACAAGAGAAAGGGATGATAGGACAGGCTATTTGATACAGTATAAGAAATTGATCAGTAGGTGCTGATGCTCCTACATCTTCACTCTATGTGGTTCATGAGAACTATTTCATAGTAAGTTTAATCAGATCCCATAGACCAAAAATCTGCTTTAAGCTTGTGGCTCAAAGACAGTTTTCTGAGGCCCAACAGTAGTCAGCATGTCTGTCTTGCCTGGAGTGCTGCTTACAGTTTAGTCATGTCCACTGACACTAACCACTTAGTAAACCAAGCCACCACATGGCAAGTAGTGACAATTACAGGACTCACTTCAGAGCTGTACCACCCCTCCAAATCAATACATTAATGTAGGTGCAACCTGAATGACCTTTTATATCATAGCTCTTATCTGGCTTGAGTGCTCCAGTGTCATTAACACCACTGACTGGAAGAGGTAAAGTCACCAGTCTGCCATAATGAGCTTGGACTAATCGTTGCCCTGATATAATTTCCTCATTGCCTGCCTTTTGCTTTGAGTGTTACAAGATTTCCCCCTCCTTTGAAATTGTTTTATAACCTGAATTTTGTAGAACAAGTAAATCCCATTAGAATACTCCTTATTCTCCCCACAATGCAAAACATATCTATTCAAGTCTGTTCCAATTCCACTGTAATCACTGATCCAATAAGTTCAAAGTCTGACTTTTTTTTTCCTAAGCAGATACACTCAGTGTAATGAAATATCTTGTTCTGTAATAACCAGCTGTTATCCTAGTCTTCTTCCCAGTAGAGGCTGTTTCTAATACCAACAAGGGATTTTCCACCAGCTTAATTATTTGATCTCCTGGTTCTGAAAGTGTTTGGAAGAAAAGCAGAAGGAAAAGTAAGCTGATTTGTTTATTTTAATGGAAGAAGGAATGGTTTGGAAAACTAAGCTCTGGAGAATTTCTAATTCATTTAATTTTCTGGCTGATAGGGTCTCTTTAATTTGACCATCTGCTAATTAGTGTTTGAATATGGATGAAAGAAGGGAAGGATATGCTTTTTCAAACAAGGAAATGAAAGTATGCACAATCTCTGATGGAAACTTAAGTCACATCCTGAAAAGACAAAAACCAAGAATCCCCTGACAAACTTAGCTTTGTTTATTATCTTTCCTGCAAGCTCTATATCCCACCTCAGAAACAACCTCAATTCCTTCTCTGAAAATGTAAACACGTGCCTTTCTGCTTTAGGCCTTCTTTTCTCGACACTGCACAGGATTAAAACTCAGTGAATGATAAGGTAATTTATTCCAGAAGAAGTATAATTTTAGGCAACTAAATGCCAATGCTTTGCCAACAGAACAATACGAGATATCTTTTGCAACCTTGCTTCAGCACAAAGGCTTCCAAAAAAGACTCAGGAAAATTGAGAGCAGGTAATCTCACAAAGTGTTGACATCAGCATGAATTTGCCTCCTGTTGTTCTTTATTAGCTTCTCATCCAGTAAGGCAAATATATCTCTCAAACTCTAAGGGTTTGGATCAAGTCAATTGTCAGTAAGTGCCCATATCAAACTGCAAACATGCTTAAACTAGAGCAAGTAGGTGTAAGTATCTACAGCTAGTACAATAACTTCAGTGCTGTCTTTCTCCATTAAAAGCTTAGAGAACCTTCTTGCAACAAACACCTAGTTCAGAGTTTAGCTGAATTTAGGAAGACAAGCTCAAACATGTCTATAGTACATTATACCAGTTGTACTTAAACCAGTGATAAATCTCTTTTGGATCAGTTCATTCTAGCCTATCTTCTTCTCTTTTGCCATATTTTGTATTATACTACATCAACCTAATAGCTAACGAGTTTATAAAGCCTTAAGAAACAGTCAAATCCTGCCAATGTATGTTAAATAAAAGTCAGACCTAGTATATTGAATCAAAGCACCATGAAATGTAAAGTACCAACTGTTCTAGGCTAAGAAAAATAGAAAGGTGTCTCAGTATCTCCTGTCTTCCTCTTTTTTCCAGTTTGAGAAGGTAGGATATAAAAGAAGGCGTGGAAAAGTATAATTAAACACATAAGTAGCAAAAAAGGCTCTAGCTCAGCCTTTCAATAGGAGCCCTGAGTACACAAAAATAATCTTATTTTAAAATGCAACATCCTTTTATGTGATGTAGTAACAAAGACTTGCAGGAAACCATGCAAGATTATTTTGGTCTTCTATTTTTAGAATTAAAGTAATCAAGAATTTACAGTATTTCTAAGATATTACTAGAAACTTCCAAGCTTTAATTTTCTTCATTAGATTGTTTTGGAGATAACTAGGAGGGTCTTTTATAAAAACAACTTCCCAAGACCAAACAGCTCAGGTATTCTTCCCATTCCCTCCAGATGTGCTTGCATTGCACATCTACAATGGTTTTCAGAAAGAAGTTGCTAGCCAATTGCAAATATTCCGAGATGAGATTTGAGGACAATAAATCTTTCACACCATGTAAACAAGGTTTTTCAATATTAGCCACCTGCTCCACATAAAAGAAAAACCTGTTACTGCTGTGCAGCAGGAAGCTTATGAACTCCATGAAAACAAAACTATTTTCTATTAAAAATACAAAGAGTGTAATTATATTTGGTTTTACAGGTTGTATCTACATAATTATTGGGTATCCAGCTACAGAGTATGGAACATCAAGCTGTCACAAAGCTCTTGCTGTTAATATAATGAAATTTCTAGAGAAAGTTTTAAATTAGGCTTTAAAAGCTGGACCTGTGGAAACTTCAAACCAATGGACAATGTATTTTTATATCAATAACCATTTGCATCTTACAAACATGCAATTTTATTTTCTGACTTTTATATCCACTTCATGACACAGGATTCTTATGGCTTGAAAAATCTAAATGCTTAGACTTAGCAACAAAAATGTTAGCCACTAAAGCATTTATATCTCTCATTGTTTCTCCTGTTCTTTTAATACGGTCAAATGCTAAGTCCTCAGTGAGGTATATTTTCTATAAACTCCCATAACTGGTGTGGTAACAAATCTTCTGTTGCTTTTATAACGTTGTCATGTTGTGGTTTCTCCACTATTGACTTTGATGTCTTGTCTAGAAATCTCTTTCTCTCTGCAGATGCAAGAACAAGGTCCCAGGCACAGTGCAGGATGAGATTTCTTTCTAAGCCAGTGCTGGCCAAATCTGACTTTGCTACAGATTCTGCTGGAGATCATCCCTTGGTTCTTCTGTCACTGTTTTTCAGGGATATGCCCAAGCTGAACTAAGCAGATCTAAGAGAAAATAGGCTGCTTATGGAACTACTTTTGATCCTCCAGGAGAAGCCAATGCAGTCTAAAGGCTTTTTCAAATTACTCTATTGCCATGTCTGAAGGTAAATGTCTTTACTTATTCTCACCTCTCTAGCTTCATTATGTCAGCAAAATCCAGTGTCTTGTCTACCTCCCCAGGGTAAATTCAACTCATCTTGATGATGTCTAAGTTACTTATATTACTAATAACACTTAGCTGTGTCTTTTAAAAGATTTATTTTTAATTACTAGTAGGAATTCAAAAGATATTTTGAGCTAATCCCAGAGTGTCTTGTGTATATATTCCTTCCAGTCTGGAGATGAGATCTCTGTATAAGAAACATTTAAACCACACATATCCATTCTGTAATCTCGTCTTATTTTTCCTTCAAACATTAGATGGTGGACCTGTTTTGCTTTGTGTTTTATCTTCCACAGTGATTTGATATGATTCTTATTAACATGGTATTTACTAAAAAAAAAAATCACTGAGGGTAAGCTGATTTATGTCATCTGAGGATTTAGCCCATCAGCTCTTGTAATCTGTATTTTCAATATACTTTGAAAACTTTAATCCTCTTAATGGATGAAGGTGGATGGAAAAGGTTTCAAATTTCAAAAACAATAAAAGTTCTTATTCCTTCCTCAGTGATTCTCATTCTCACCAATGAAGAAGAATAAAGTCTATAACTACTCTTTCAATCAAAATTATCTACCACTGCAATCCTAAAACCCTATTCTCTAGTTTCTCTGTTCTTGGTTTGGGGTTTTTTCCCCCCTCTCTAAGCATAGCCTTCATTCATTAAAGACTAAGCAAAAGAAAAACCAATATATAACTTAGAGCAATCGTTTCTGAAAAGAGACTTCAGTACTGTAGGATCCTGTATAATGAATTGGACCAAAAGTTCAAATAGGAAATCCAGAGTCCATTCAGAAAGCTTTCCAGCTGGTCACCTAAGACTGTATCTGCCTTTCATTCAACAGCACATTTTCTAGTTTAGTGTAACCCACACAGATTTTTTTTTTCCCCAGATTCTCCACAGCTGTGTCTGAGCACCTTCCAGTGCTCCATTAGGAAACATGATCCAAAGCTATTAGGATGGTTCTCTTATCCTCTCCACAGGCTGAAAGTTGCCAGCAGTAGAGAATCTCAGGTTGCAAAATATATCCTATATAAAAGTGCACTTCTCACTTGAAGCAGAACATAGGAAGGAATGCCATGCTCTGTAATTTCTCAGAGAATTTATCCCATATTCTTGTCAGACTGCTAAGTGAGCCCAGCAGAGACAACAGTCCATAATCAAATGAATCAACAGATAATTCTTTAGGCAATCCAAACATTCATAAAAGATGTTGCCAGCTGAAAACCTTAAGGATCTTATTGTAATGTACAGATTAGCTATATGCAACCTCAGAGTAGACAGGGAACAGAGTTAGCTTCAAAGAAAGATTAACTTCAGTAGCATAGAGAACGTGGTATTCTGTGGCTGTTGCAGCCTGTGTTGTCAGTGTGTGTGTTTGGGTTTCAATACAGATGAACCATTCAAGTATAGTCAGTATAGAAAGTCAAACCAATGAGACCAGGAAAAGAAGGATGTAGCAACTCTATGCTGCTAGTATTTTAATTACCTGAACATCTACTTCTATAGTGGTTTGTTAATGTTTGTTTGTTGTGTGTGGTTTGGGTTTTTTAAACCAAACCAGGGTTTTGAATCTTCCAACCACCTCATTTGAGGCATTTTTGGGTGGTTTTAGTTTGTTTGTTTCCTTAAAAAATGAAGTGACAACATCTGATTTTAGGATCTCATTTTTCATTATTATCATATAATATTGAAAACCAATTTGGTAGAAATGTGAAAAACTACTATCAAAACCTCAAATTTAAGATAAACAGTCATATCTTCATGAAAAGAAATGGAAAAAGAAGGTAAATAATCATCTCACACTCTTTAAAAAGAGAAAAGCAGTAGTGAAGTTATTTAGGAATATAATTTTGCTGTCTTGTTTCATCAGTAAAATGCCAAGTTTTCCCTTCACAGCTCCTGCAGTCTCTGCCAGTTCCATGTCTGTGTTACAGCCAGTGATTATGTTACATGGTCTGAAGTGTGGTGACTGAAGCCTGAGCCAGTCAGGCAGTTAATTTAAAAACTGACAGATTGTACAACCTTTATTAAACAAAAATAAGGTTTATAACAGCAATCCAGAAGACACTGGCACTATGAGCAAATCATGCTGAAATACATGGGGAATTATGTGTTCTATCAACTCAGTGTTTATTTCTTTAGAATTTTCTCTCTTTCACTCCCCACCTTTTTTTCTCAGAAATGATTAACACTAAAACCAAAACAAACTAAAACAGATTAATAGTTAAAAACCAAGAGGACAGAAGCCTGGTTCAATCAAATTTTACTGCAAAATTTCTTTTCCTCCAAATGTTTTTTGCCATATGTCTGCTTGATGTGCAAAATTGCTTTAATAGACTAGCAGTTCAGAATTAGAAACCCTTTGGCACTCAAGCCTTTAATTTCTATTGCTGTTTCTCAGTTACAAGACTGTGTGACCAGGACAGTTAGAAAGCCTAGGTTCTAGTAATGACCTAGACACTAAATTTGGCATTAGTTTGGGTAAATCAATTCTCTAGGGCTGATTTTCTCTTCTGCATCCTCATCTGTCTTATGCATGTTTTTCAAGCTCTTTTTCCATTTAACAGTGTTAGTTTTAGAACATAACACAGGGGCATACACATCTGTGCACTCCACTCCCTTTCATCCAGAGAGTCTTACAAATCTTTTGATCAATCTGTCGTGACACCTTAGCTGTATCAGCCTTCATCTTGCACTTCAGTAAAATAAAACTAGACACATAGGTCCCAACATTGCTTGTTTTTCCCCCATGCACACAAACATTTGGGTGCATACACACAGTAGCATACAAATACACACACACATAGTCAAACTAGAATTTGAAAGAGCAGTTAGCTTTTAGTCACCTTATTCAAAAGCCAGAATGTGACTGAAGGTGCCTTGTCCTTTCTGACTATATGCTGTCATGCTTCATGGTGTGATAAGGACAGGTTTCCTTTCCATGCTGATACACAAAGTTACCCCAATCTACCTAGAGAATTTCTCTGCAGCTCACCACTTCACAGAAAATGCCCATTTAAAACCAGAGCTGCTTTGTGGATTTTGACTTTGATTGAAATCTAATCAACTACCAACAGATGGTTTAAATCTGAACATTGAGTATATTAATCTAGCTCCAACTAAGAGTGTAATAGGAAGAGACATAAAAGAAAACCAAGTCTATTGATATTGTGGTAATATAGTGCAATACACTCCTTTTGTAAACATCTAGAGCTAGAGGAATACCACTAGAATTTTCTTTCTTTCTGGGCTAAGTTCAGTTTCATTAAGCTGAGTCAAAATATCTGCTGACAGTGAGTTGAAAGCATACAAATGGACAATTACCATGCAGAAGCAACTGGTTATTATTTAACTCAAAGATCCACTTGTAAGCCTCCAAAGAAAACAGAGGGGTTTTAAGGTAGGCATTATCCTTATCCTAATATCCAGGAAGATGCATTCTGTGCATCCAACACATGCCTAAATTTGTAAAACACTTTATAAAGAAAAAACCAGGACAAATTATATTGAAGAAGCTGTTAGCAGTAATGGGAACACAAAGTTATTTAGATATATATTATAAATGTGGATACACGCTTCTCTGAGCAAAACAACTTCCCTCTGATGCTGCTGCAAACACAATCCACTTCTTATGATGCATGCTTTCTAAGCAATATGCAACATTAATACTCAACATCATAAACATTTTTATTGCTCAAAGTCCTGGTGAAATCTATGATACCAAAGCCCTGTTTATTGCACTTGGATCTTGTGTATTATGGAGTTGCTGCCTCTATTGGTCATAAATTGTACAAGCACTGGAAATCCAGAATATTTATAGGACTGAAAAGAAAACTGACAAATAGAAGTGTATCAATTTAAAAAACCTATATACATAGGTCTAGGGTTTGGCCCATATTTTATAATTTAAAAAATCTATTGCAGGACTATGAAAAGCAGCCAATGGAATCTACCTTTGGTGAGCAAACCAGAATTTAGGATAGAAGAAATTTTGAGAACTGGTCCAGATCACCTAGACACATAGGCACACATTCCCCAGAACAGGATATACTTTATTGATTCTATAACTGACACAGTTTATGCTTAAAAACCACTGTTGACAGAGATACTCTCTCAGAAATCTAGGCCAATGCTTCATTACCCTTACAGTTATAAAGGCTTTCCTTAATGTTCAGGCTTGCTTTAACTTAAAACTGCTAAAAAACACACTATTTGGAGGACACATGGCCTCAGAAACCTCTTATACACTGGGGTATTATTACCAAATCTTCTCTCCTTAGACTGAGCAAATCCAAATCTTTCAAGCTATCAGTGAGGCAATTAAGAATTCATACAAGCTGAGGAAGATTTTAGCACAAATGTCTAAAGAGTTGGTTATGTTAATTTTCAGAAAGGAATTTTTAAAACAACAAACAACCAAGAGTAATATAGTAAATATCCATCCTAGGCTATGATCACTGGTAGAAATATTTCAAAGTTCACATAGCAAAGACTGAGGAGATTGATGATGCTGTCATCGTACAAATGAGAATTTTTCTAATGAAGTAGCTCTGCAAAACGAAAGGAAGGAGCACAGTGATCTTTGGATACAGTTTGCCCCTCTCCTTAAGCTTGCCTCCACATGAGGCTTTTCCTCTCCAGAGTAGG
Source organism: Bucco capensis (assembly GCA_013396975.1). NCBI lineage: Eukaryota > Metazoa > Chordata > Aves > Piciformes > Bucconidae > Bucco > Bucco capensis. Next base: position 714,939 of record VWZO01018461.1, on the reverse strand, counting down.
GCTGTGAATATTCCTGGCAACACAAGCTGACAGTGACAGTTCCCACAATTCCATCAACCTCGATTATCACTCCTCAAAATGTTTCAAATATTTCCGACTAGCTGGGTGGGAAGTCAAAGAACTAAGGGACCTACCTGCTAAGTGTAGATGCAAAACATAGCCAAAGACAGACATTTGCAGCACTTAGCCACAGGTTTCCTTCCTCCCTAAACCCAGAGAATTTGGCTTCGCATCCTTGAGCACCATCTGCTGGCTTCTCATCTGCTGACTTCTTACATCTAAACAACTAGAGATCGTATTCACCCCACCAGCACACAACAGGAGCTCAGGGTGATGAACAACAGACAGCTTGAGACCAGCCCATAAGTTGGACTCCGTTTCTATAAAATGTTTGTCAAACAATTTTGAGTAATTAACAATTTCATAATAATCAAAGTCTGTTTCTGGACAATTTTCAAAGAGATAATAAGGCTTAACTGAGCTAGTGAATTATTTGCTGTGAACAGTTCAACCAGCTGTACGCTGTGTATTGCACATTCTATCCTCTCTGTTCCTTCAACTCAAGAGACAGTTATGTTTAAATGATGAAATAAAGCCTAAATCCCTAAAAATAATAATTAAGCACTAAGGAGCAGTAAACAAGCATAATAAAGTTATTAGTAAATAGTTCTAGTGCTGTGGGAAAGGGTGTAGCTTCTTTTTCAAGTCTTCTTTTTGATAATTTGTTTTTCATTGGATGGTTTCCAGATTCTCTGTATTCTTCTTTCAAATAATCACTGACAACTTACAGATTCTGCCTTACTTTGACTGAGGCTGTTCTATAGATGCCACAAGTGAAGGATCATATAAGGAATAACACAGATGAAGACCCACAACAGAAACACATAAAATGGAAATAATTCAACGAGCTCTGAGATTTTTACACTGAGTCTCTTCTCAAAGCCACAGCCAGAGTTTTCTGTACATCTGGTCTTCCACTTCCATATATGACCCTGCTGACTTCAGCAGCAAGCCCATCACAGCAACAGAGCAAGATGAAGATGAACTATAAGTAATCTCTTTGAATTGTGCCTGTAGTGACACTTCCATGCTCTTACACTACAGTATAGATTCAGATGCAAATTTGGCATTCTCTGTTCTGCAAAGCATTAAGTGATTCTCAAGCCCTTATTAATTTCTACAGTTTAAATTCACTTCAAATCCAAGATCTAAGGAGGGGGACACACACCAAAGAACACTCATTTTTAGACTTTAGGAAGGGAAAATTATCATAAGATATATGAATCAAGTTAAGCAATCTATCCATTTCAAAAATCTGGTTTGGCAGCTGGGCTCATGAAATTTGCACAAAACTGATTATTTTTCTTTTTACACAGCCCTGTTGAGACAGGCACTTTGTCAAGCTATCTGCACAACCTAGAGAAACACTGAATTAATTTCTCTGTGATGAAATTGTATACACAGTCATAATGGAAAGTTAGTGAGTTTAAGTGTTTGTCAGAACTCAAGTGTTGAACTATCCAACAATGAATGAATTTGAATTGAGACATATTTCTATATATTTTCAAAGGTCAAGGTATCACCCCACTCAGCTCACTGAAGAAAACCAAGGAGAGGGAAGCAAACTATCCTCCCGAGACAAGATATATTTTCATTATTGGAATCTTAACAGAAGGTTTCTAAAGCATAAATAAATTCCTTTTTAATACTGATGGATCTTAGGTCTTGAATGATTCATTTAACTTTTTATTAGCATGATTTAGCATGGTCTCATTTGGTTCAAATATGTCCTAAGGACCTTGCTGCCAGCGTCCAAGCTTGCTAGGCCCTGGCAGATGAACCTTAGGACTAAAGGGTGGGTCCAGCTCTGCACATGCTGTGTCTCACCTAAAAAAAATCCATAGCACAGGCTCGAGGGTGCTATCTGCTATCCTCTTTTTATCAGTGCACTTGGAAAAGGCGCTGATGAGGAGTGTGGATGGAGCCCTCCCTGGATCTTCGTTCGCGAAGCCTAGCCATACATATTTGGTTCAAATGGTTGTGCCTCACAAAGCTGACAGTGAGGCACCAGGAGAAGGTGACCTGCTCTCTGTAGAGCAGAGACTCCCCAGTGACAGGATCTTTCAGCTAATCAGGGCTGATACAAGTCTCTACATATTTCACTCCTGATAGAAGTCTCTACACATTCCACTCCTCTTTCAACTTCATAAGCCTGCAAATTCAATTAGAATTAGCACTTGTGCAACATTGCTCTGACTGTCACAGATAGGATCTGTGTGAGTTTTTTTAATTAAGCAGCAAATGAAGCCTGACATCACCTTTGACTCAGCTGTGGAACAGGATGGGACGAGGTGGCTGCCATCACTGCTATTGTGTTTTGGTTTCTCCCTGCGGTCCCTTGCATCAGCTCAAACCCTTCACACATCTCAGGGGCTGAAAGTCCTTGAGAGTCTGAACAAGCAGTGAGAAGGCCAAAATTGAGAGCACTGCTTTTATCCCAGAAGATTTAGCAGAGTACTCTGACATACTGAAATTGCAGAGACTCTCCAATGGCAATGCCAGTAACTAAAGCTGGTTAAGTGTCTCCAGCTGTGAACTGACTCTTAGGAAGAGAACCATCAAGCCTTATCTAGGGCAGCTAATAATGAAGTCATGCAGCCTGAAAGCCTTCCTATCAATTACTTTACCAGCAGTCACAACTACTACTGTTCAGATAACTCAGTCCACTTTGTTTTACCTTACTTGCCAGCTGAAACTTGAATACACAGATCTGCAAGCTTAGCCCAGAAGGACTTATTAACCCAGTTTTGTTGAAGAGAGAACATGGTGAATATATTAATTTGTTTTTAAAAAACAGAGATAAGAGACATCCACTCCTTCCCTAAGCAAAAGGAAAATTAGACTTGCACTTAGCAAGATCAAAAATATGAGCTGTAGAAATAAAAATAAAATTCCTTTGTACCAGTTATTTACAGCAATGCATATGACAAGCAGCCCCTGCTAAACCTGGATAAAAAAGTCCAATTGTGCCACAACATTCAGTCTGCTAAATGAAAGCCCTAAATCAGCATTCTGAAAACCAGTTGTTAAAATGGAACTGCCATTTCCACCTGATATTTCTATGGAGGAGTACAGGATAGCTATCAGCTCCAGTCTGAGAAGTCCAGTTTGTAGTGGTTTGACGTGCCCAATAAATCCTGATGTGAGATCACAGATTGGTATTTACGCTTGGATTTGAGCTCACAGAAGGTCAAGAACTTTGAGCAAATAGAGTGCTTTATAGTAAATACATCTCACTTGCAAAAACAAGCCTTTTGTTTTTCAAAATATCATGGTATTTTGTTCCCCATTTCTCCCACTCCTCCTTCTGTTTATTTTTATTCATATAGTATCACCTCCTGTCTGCCCTCTCACATTAAAATAAGTCCTTCTTGTACCTCAGCTTTGCAAACAACTTCACACATCTTTAGCTTCACACAGGTGACCAGATCATTTATACCCTAAAAAAACAGAAGCTAAGCCCAGGCATTAGGGTTCACAGCAAAGAGACTCAGTATGGGAACATCTACCTTTTCAGGACTGGGTTTCAAGAACAGTTTTCTGAATCAACAACTATGCAGGCAAACTGAATATTCTAAGACAAATTTTTCCTTTGCCCATTTATGCCTCTTCCCTTTTGCCCCTCTTTTCAGTATTTATATCTAATGGCTACCTTTTTATTTTTGAAGCTAACTTGTAGATATAGGATTTTTATATGCTCTAAAGATGGCAATTATCTAGTCTTCTGTAAGTACAAGCCATAGCATTCTTCCAAGATGTGAAGTTAAACACTGTCCTTTGAAATAAACACACGATGAATATGCATCTATAAACATAAATTGAAATAAATTCTAGTAATCACAAATATGTATTTTGCATTGAATATCATCATGAGCTGATGGCCAAGCTACTAGGAAAAAAAATTGCACCTACCTCATCTGTGTTCAGTAGCTAGTTTTCAAAGAAGGGCTGAGGGATTCTCAGGCTGGCTTCAGGAATGAAACTGTGGGGATAGAAAGCATCTTCAGCAAAGAACTATCCTTTATTATTATCAATCCAAAACAAAATTATCCTAATGTACATCAGATACTACTAAAAAAGTTATCCTAATCTGTGTAACTATCTAAATGCATTCTTCAACGTGTAAGTGCATATACATAAGTGTATAAACATATATATGTTTTTTTACAACTCCACTGCTCATTTATAATCAAGCCTGTTTTCCAACTTCCACTCAGGAGAAGATGTGGTTTATTTTCAATTCTGATTCTTCTCACTGGTATCTATTTGCTTGTGCTCTAATACTATGGGTTTTTTCCTAAAATAAACTGCACAAACTGACTGAGGTTAGAGAGATGTGTACTCAAATTTTGGAGCTTGTGGCCACAAGTACCTTGAGAACCTCTGTCCTGTCTTTAATCTTTTAGCCTGGTTAGAGGAGAGAGTCATTGCCTGGTGCAGACTCAATGCAAATGATGTGAATATCAGTGTGAGCTATTGCTGCATGAGCACAAGAGCCCAGCTCCACTCAGCAGCAGCTCAAAGGTATCAGCAGTTGCTATCACTATTTACTATTAACATCACATGTCAAACAAGATCAAACAGGCTTGGCTGGCTGAAACAGCACAGAGATTGTGTCTGCTCAGCCACTGTAGGAAGGGAAATACACCCAGAGCCTTTCTGTGCATTCAGATTGATTATAACATATTGGTTTGTTTTCATTTCCAGAGGTAGTGCTCAAGTCAGCAAGTACATTTTTGCCAAAGGGCTTCCCATTTGTTAGGCCTTCAGTGACCTTTATGTTTTCAAATTAAGTCTCCTTGTAGCTCTTTCCAAGTTTACAATGGCATTCAGCTTAAATAAGAGCAAAACAGTGTGCAAAATATCAGTTTCCATCTCACAAGCCTCTGTGCTCTCCATCACAAGTTAACTGATCTGGCAGTTTCCATTCTCATAAAAGTGAAGATTTATATGGATTATCTGAGGTACTTATGGCCTTTAGATTACTAATGGCCAATAGAAAGAGACATTTTCTTGAGATGCAACAAAATGTATGCTTTGTTTTGGACCCCAGAGGTAGCTCATTTAAAATGACCATAACAAACGATTTCATTTATAAAGGGTGTGGGAAATAAGTCAGTTAGAAAGGACACCTTTAAAGCTTTTATGATTATCTGTACCATTCTTTCACAAGGTATACAGTCATCATCTGTGACATGGACACATTGTTTTGGTTTTTTTCTGCCCTCACATGCTGTGGTTTCTTAACACGTAGAGCAGTTGCTAGTGTGAGAACAATAAAACCACATGTAGTAATTTTTTTCATCTTTCTGTGGAAATTCACCAAATCTAATTTCAAGTAGTAAGCAGAAAAGCTGTAGTCCAGAGCCTGTTCTCCTTTGCTTGGTTGTATTTGGCAAAATCTGCATGATTTTTGTATCAAGGGCCTGCAGGGGTGACCTGTGTAGGAGGCCATGAGCTACTCTGAGCCACTCACAGCAGCTTCCAGGGAGCTCTGAAGCCAGTGCAAACAGCCCATTCCCTAGCCCTGCTGCTCATGCCTCTCCTGATGCAGCCCAGGATGTAGTTGCCTCTCTGGGCTGTGAGTATACATTGCTGGCTCATCTCCAGCTTTTCATCAATCACGACCTCCAAGTCCTTCTCTGCCTGGCTGCTTTCAATGAGTTCCTCACCCAGTCTGTACTCGTGTCTAGGGTTACTCCTACCCAGATGCAGGACCTTAGTTTTTGACTTATTAAACTTCATTTTATTCTCATGGGCCCACTCTTTGAGTTTATGCAGGTCCCTCTGGATGGCATCCTGCCCTTCTGGCATATCAACCACACCAGAAAAGCACAGAACAACATGACAGGTGCTCCTGTGTTTTCCCTACGTGTCGTGTGGCTGTCTACAGCAATTCCACCACCCTGTCTTCATTCAGGCTTCATACCTCTAACAACAGAAACCATAAATACAAATAGGAATGACACTACACTCCAGAAATATATGGGTGGATGCCCTTACCCTCAGGTAACATATAAATTGCCTACTCTGAAGAAAGGTGTTTAAGGTGAAGTGGTTTCATTGTTTCTAACCACTTGCCATTATTACACACCTCTTTTCATTTGAAAGCTAAGAAAACATCCCGTTTTTCATAGGTTTCAGACAAAACCTCTCCGACAGAGCTAGGAGAAAGGAGCCATCTTTCAGTATGACAGTGTAATAGTGTCTTTTCATCTCAAACAAACAGCTCCTGCTATAGAATAGTTGTGAATTCATAATAACTTCTCTGTACAGGAGTAGAGTCCTTTCAATTCTGCACATCACTCTTGCTTGAAGAGTGGATTCTTCAGTGTCAGTGTTTAGAAAGTAACTCATAGATACAATAGTCCAATAAATGTGATACATTCATTTCTTCTGTGCATTATTCTCCTGAGATTTTTAACAGTGATTTATCAGAGTTTTAGAACAAGTTGGATGGCTGAGTTGACAGAAACAGACATGCCAATTTTAATATCTGCACATGAATAAACACTGTCAGATATGGAGATTTCTAATAGTAAAAGTGTACATCAGTGACAACACAGAACATGTCAGATGTCTGAAATAACCAAACAGCTCTTGAAAGACTTGAAATTAATTTACAAATCCAGTGCCTATCAAATACAGTGAGTCCATTTCTTTTGATTTCAGTAGATATTGAGTTAAAACCTAAATTAGGAGATCATCTTGCCATCATTTGCAGAAAGAGTTGAGATATTAAAGACCTGTATATCCTTAAGATCTTATGGCTCTACAGCTGAAAGGGTGGCTTCCTAATGGCTAATACAGACCTAGATCACCCAACAGAATAGGTTTCTTCTGAGGATCAGGTTTTGTGCTTCTGCCAAATTAGTAAGAAGTTACTTATATTACAATGTATTTACCCACCCTTATTTTCATTACAAATCACAGAATGGTTCAGGTTGGAAGGGACTTCTGGAGGTCATCTAGTCTGAGCCCCTGTTTAAACAGGGTCACCTAAAGCCAGTTGCCCATAACTGTGCAGATGACTTTTGAGTATCTCTAAGGAGGAAGACCCACAACTTCCTTGGGGAACCTGTGCCAGTGCTCAATCATCCTCACAGTAAGAAAGTGTTTCCTGGTGTTCAGAGGGAATCTCTGTTTTGGTTTGTACCCATTGCTTCTGGTCTAGTCACCAGACACCACTGAAGAGAATCTAGCTCTCCCCTCTTTGTACTCCCAAGCCTTCTCTTCTCCAGGCTGAAAAATCCCAGCTCTCTCAGCCTTTCCTCATAGGAGAGATTCTCCAGTCCTTTTAACATCTTCACAGCCCTTCGCTAGACTCTAGTATGTCTGTATCTCTCTCATACAGAGAAGCCCAGAACTGGGCACAGTGCTCCAGGTGTGGCCTCATCATTGTTGAGTAAAGGGAAAGGATCAAGTCCTTCAATCTGCTAGAAACACTCTTCCTAACACAGCTCAGGATACTATTAGCCTTCCTGGCCACAAGGGCACATTGCTGGCTCATGATCAACTTGATTGTCTAAGAAAATCTTATGGGAGACACTGTCAAAGGCCTCAGTGAAGTTTAGGTGGATAAATATCCACTTTGTCTGCTAGGCAAATGATAGAAGTTTATCAAGTTGGTCAGTGCTTACTGACTACAAGAACGAAGAAGAGATGATCCTAACATTAGGATCAAAAGAATAGTATATCAGCACTAACATAAAGTCTAAAAAGAAGTTATTCCTTTAAAGTCTGTTGACCATATTTGAGCCAGGAGAGCAACTCTACATCATGTCAGTGTTTTGCAGCATACAGCCATAGTCAGTTTGGTCCAAGAAATAACACCTTAAAATTGAATCTATCAACTCATCATTTTACAGGCCAATTCATTTCATCAGGGACTATTCTAAGATTTCAATCAACCAGCACTTTCCAGGGCTGGAAATATGAGAGGTACTGAACAGCTGGCATTTTAAAAGTAACACACTGAAGAAAAAACTCCTCCTCCTTTAGCCAAACATTGAATTTTTCCTCCTTTCAGCTATAAAAAGAATGAGTTTAGCCTGAGGTCTAATATATACAAGACAACCTTTCACCAGTGAAAAGTTTTCTGTACATGTTGCTTTAAAGTCTGCTATTTGCTGTCTGTGCAGGTGTAGAAAGGGGATACTGACACAGCTGAGAAAGTTTCTGACCTTTCTAATAGCACCAAGCACACTCCATGGACCCTACTAAGTCTTAATACAAAATGATTTTTCCTGCACAAGCTACACGGAGGACTCCAATTTCCTACATTTTTTAGAAGTTATCATTCCTTTTTCCATTGATCTGTGCTACAAAATATTTATTAGGCACAGTGTAATATTCTGATTGTGATTATTTGCCACAATTATTTGCATGCAGCTGGGATATGTAATTATCTCTACTTCCCTCATTTTCAGCCACTCTTGTCTGTTTTGTCTCAGCACTGTACACCAGCTCCATTCCTTCCTAATGTGCAAGTGATTAGTTATTTCAGTAGATCAGCAAATCCTTCAAGTGGTGTCAGCAAACCTTAAAACCCAGGCACAGATACAAAACATTCATTTTGGGTTGGTTTTCAATGGGTCTGCGTTGTGAAGAAAGTCACAGACTGCTTTTGTTCCTATTTTGCCTGGCACAATGATCCTTATTTAACTATGCTGTTCAGCTTGGTAAGATTCTAGTGCTAAACAGGAGATGGAGAAGATCTGGGAACAGTAAAAAAAACAAATCCAAAATAATCTGAGCACCTTTTAATCAAAAGTAGAATGATGAAAATGACATACTTAAAACAATTGAAAAAAACCCACAACTTTACTGAGAGTTTGATAAGACCTAAAGATTATCTTCCCTGAGTCACTGCCCTGAACTCTCCCTTACAACATATACCTGAAAGTTCAGATCATTCCTCTGTGCTGTGGTCCACTGACTCCATTTCCTTGTTTCCATGATGGGGATGGACTTTAAAAATAGCATTGTTTAGCCCTTAGCTAAGACAGATTCAGCTCACCACAACAGATGCTTTCCTGAGCAGATGAGGTGAATTCCCATCACATTTTTCAGCTGATGGGATTGTATTTCAGCTTCATTAAATGAAGTTTAACTAGCGCAAGAAAAGCCATTCCTGGGCTATTTCATGCTCCATATAATCTTCAGTGTGCTGTTTTTCACCAGCATTGAGGGGGAAGGTGAGAGAGAAAGGAAGCTGCTGTCACCACAGGTGGCAGGGACCAGGAGTGCAGCCTACCAAGTTACATGGAGTAGTACTAATGAGCCTGCAGGAAAAGGCAGAGAAAGCCAAGCCCAAATTAATAAATGAATAATGTGGAACACGCACTTAAAACACCAAAAGTCACTATGTGTGGCAAAGAGGTTACAGTACAAAGGAGCTAGTTTGAACAGGCATAGTGAATGCAGGAGACTATTTGGAGAAAAAGAAGATTTGTGACTGAATGTTTAGAAAGAAAAAAAAATTAAAAATAAGCTACAAGAGTTCCCCTAATATGTTGCTGCTGGCATTGTTTCAGTTTTCCTCCTGATATATGGAATATTGAACTTCCTAGAACTTATGAGCAATTCAGTAGCAATTTATTCTCAGACAAAACTATGAGCTAGCCACCTACAAGTATTTTTAAAATAAAAAGCATCTAACAAGACTGATTTAGAATAGAGAATATCAATAAAGAATAGATAAGGAGAACAAAACCCACCCTGTAAAGACAGCGGAACAATGTAGTATCCAGCATGGTTTCCTTCAGTATTCTGTTGCATTTTTAACCTTTCTAAGATGAAGTTGTTAGGCAGTGCCAATAACTGTCCAGTATTACATATCACAGCTGCTTGAACAACACATTCTTCTCAAAGATAAGCTTTCATTCTTTTGCCTAAAGACTGCCTAGTACAACAGCTGTAAGCACGTGAGGTGCTAAGATCAGCTAAAATTGAGTAAAAAGAGAAACACCCAAGATTTTTTACTCTGCATAACCTGCTCTCATTTAAAAAAATGCTAGTGCTCCAAGCCAGAAAAAGGTCAGTGAAATGAAATATACACACATTTTTTCTTGGGAAAATTAGAACCCTCAAAAAACTTAACATTTCATTTGAAGAACGGAATGATTTCACTTAATGTTGTTCAGCTCTGAATCATCAATGATGATATGAGGATGATGAGAAACTTCCTGAGGTGCAGGTTGAAATAAAACTTCTGTCTTTTTTAAGCTAACTTCCAGCCCAAACTGTTAGACTCCTAACATCACCAGAAGCTACTGAGAGGCAAGAGTTTCCAAAGTTTTTTTAAAAGCCATGTTAACACACAAATGATTTGGGGTTTTTTCCCCACTCATTCTTTTGCTTCTGCTCCTACCAGGAGGGCATATTTTTTACTTGAAATCTGTTCTAAATCAGAATGGAAGAATATGAGAGCTGAGGCAGCAGAAGTGAAGATAGGAGAGATCTACAGAGCAATATCTAAGTGTTCAAGGCAGCACTCACTGTGCCTGGAAGAGAGAAAGAGTGGGCAGTGTTTCTTCTCTCATATTGCTACTCAGATGTCCCTCCTGCAAGCAAACAAAAATCTCTATAGCCTGTGTGCTGTGAAGGCAATCTCCCCTGTGCTTTCCCACTCCCTCTGAAGGGACACTAGACTGTTTAAACAAAGAAATGGTACAAGAATCTCTTCCAGCCTCTCACCCCACAGCCAGGCACAAGTGCCTCCTCTCTTAACTGTGCACAGTTTTGTTACCACCCTCCTACTTCTGTGTAGATCAGAACTTAAATGGACAAGCACATACCACAAAGCAGATAAGCTGCCTATAATCTCAATAGATTTAGCAAACGGATCACATGCAGAGAGGTTTACTGCAGGCTTAGGTGACAGAATCACATGTATAGACTGTTTGGGAAGAGAAAACTAAGCAAAAATGCAACAAAACCTTCCTCCCCAACAGCAATGACTAATCCTACAAGATGAAATAAATTCCTTTGAATAGACTGCACAGAATTCAGAGCAACTGGGCAAAAAGTTCCTAAATTCAAATAAATAAAGAGTATCTCTATATTTACCAGAGACTGCAAACAGATCTTTTCAAGAGTAGCTAATTGTCTTGGGCCAGGGCTTAATTTGATAATGTTGGAGGCCTCAGGGGAGTTCCCAGCCCTAGCAAATCAAGATCTTGGCAATTAGCAGTTACTGGGCAAGCCATCCTCCCTGATCACTGAACATAGCTCCTACAACAACCCAGTCCTCCCCAACCAGCAAGGAAAGGAGAAAATATCCTTAAATAGCATCTTGTCATTGAATTGCTTTGTTACATAAAGTCTAACGCCTTGAGCAGTCCCAAAACATATGGTGCAGAGAACCTTGTTCAGAGTTTCATTTCCCTCTCATATCAGTTCCTTGATAACTGCAGCTGTCAAACTGGCCTGGGTCCAGTAAGTGCAGGGCAGGCTTCTCCCAGGCTAAATCAATTACAAGGTTCACAGCAGAATCCTAGCACTGAACATGATCTCAAACCAGTGCCCTCCTCCTGTTCTGGAATTTTCTTAGGCATGTCTTGCAGCTATGAAGTGGCAATGCCAATACAGATGCAGACAGCTGGACTTCTCACTTTTCTTTCTGCAGTTGGGCCTAGCAGCCAAAAAAAAAAAAACCAACCACCCTGCCAGATGAATCTGGTTCTGTGACAACATTGTCAAATATGCCCCTGAAGTAAATAAGACTGAAGAGTCCTGTTTCACTGTGCAGATTGTAGGGATAACATAATAGAACTTAGTCTCCATCTGCTTTGCAATAAGACAATTTCAGAGTTTCCAAACTTCATCTTCCACAATTAATTTCATAATAATTAATGGAGATGACCCTGAACTATTAAAAAATCTCTATCAGACAAATGCAACTTTAAAGCTGCAAAACATTAATAAGCAATGACAATTTAATTGAAAAATCTCAAAACACAATTCCTCTTTGTAACCACAAATCACATTTCAAACCATCACATCAAAGTATGCATTATTGTTTTACAGCATCACCATAAAGTAAAACCTTGTCATTTCTCTATTGTCACTACTTTAGCCAAAGGTGATATTTGGTATAAAAATATCTTATATAGATATAAAATATATTTGTATAGAGAGTGATACATATGTATTTTTATCTTGTGTCCATCCAAATGCCTCTCAATCTACTTATCTACCTAAAAAAGCATCAAGTTTCACTTAAGTTATTAGCTTTTCATTAGTGGTATTTCTAGGGCATCTCAGTAGGAGCAGATAACAGGGTAGAAGAAATCCATGCAGGGGTGGGACAGTCTCAAAAACATCCTCTCTTTAAAATGGCTCAACTTAGAAGAACAGAAAGTCAATACAAGTTAAAACAGTCTTCAAAGTACTGAAATGCCAATACAATCTTTATGCTTGTTCACAATTAGTTTGGAGAGTGATTTCTGAAAGCATATAATGGATGTAGTTGCACAGTTCTTGACAGATTTTTGCCCCTCAGTCCTCCAAATGCAGCACTCAGAAGATACACTCAATAAACATTATCACAAAATACCTGTTACTGTGTCAGCTGGAAGTGTGCTCTCCTGTGACCTGACTGTTCACTGTGGCAGCTGGGTGACCGAGAGGGGAAATAGTTTTGGATTTCAAAGATTTTCTTTGTGTTACATACAAAAGAAATATTCTCCTCTGGGTGTTACAGAAGCTCTAGAGAACACAACAGCAGCAAGAAAAGCTGGCAACATAGCAGTTAGTTCTCTTCGCTGTGCCAGAGGATGAGAAGATTCAAACTATTGCTCTGCCTCAGAAACCACAGCATCTTTAGATGGGACTCTGCATCTCAGTGACCAGCATCTCTTTCCCCAGCTGCTTGTACAAGTGCTGGAATGCAAAGTTCCACCTGTCTAGCCTATGGAGTATCTGACTCATCACAGCATTAGCAATAGATGCTCAACAGGCTCCAACCTCTCTGATTACAGCCAGACTCTGGTAGCTTGTCTTACCCTGACAAGCATCATCTTTTCAAGTACCTCATTAAAATTAGGCATTACTCAGGGCAATGTGAACAGCAGTGCTGGTAAGAAGCCTGTATGAATTGAAATCTGGATTAGTCTTGAATCCAAACATTTACCTTACAAATNGTGTGGATGGAGCCCTCCCTGGAGCTTCGTTCACGAAGCCTAGCCATGACAACAACTCTAAACAGAGCTAGAATATTCTGTGGAACTGTTAAAAAGATAAAACCTTCTTCCTAAGTACATGGATGTGTTCCCTATTGGAATGGCATGCCCTGTATGAATTATTCCGCTGAATCCCTGAAACAACTTTCATTTTCACAGAGATGCTTTTGTAAACTCCATCTAGATCAAAGAAGGTTTTTCATGCTGGGTTTTTGCTTTAATTAAGCAGACAAAGCATATACCAATTAACCTAATCTAACATCATAAAAAAATTCCTAGTCTTCTGATATTTTGCACTGCTGAGTATCTTTGAGCAAACCCGGGTGGGGGGAGTAAAGAAAAAAAAAAGGATGACTTGAGTACTTGAAAGGTATAAATATACAAGAGAAAATAAAACTGCTTGTGATTTCATGTAACTGTGCTAGAGTTCCAAATGAATGTGGAGACAATATGGCTTTCCCTGAACAGTACAGGGAAGAAAAAAAATTCTGCTACTCCTATAGAATATTCACCATGTAATCAGAAAATTCTTCACTCCAAGAAGTGGTATAAACATAACATTTACACTTTAATGTGCCTTTTTGCTATGTGTGCACATACATAATTTTAAACTAATAAATTTGATATATCTGTAAGTGCAAAGTGCAACTACACAAATTAGTTTGATGAAAGATCAGACATTCATTGCTGAGTAATGGAAAACTAGGCTAATAAAAATTCTATGGCTTCTGGCAGAGGCTGGGGGGGCAAAGATGACAATGTCCTCAGAGATCAACTCCTTGCAGTCTTTTGTAGGGCCATTTGCATGTTAATAAGGTGTTTATAAGTTGACATAGATGTTAGGAGAATCTTAATTTGGAATAGTGTTCTCAAATCGTGGCATTTGTGTTTCTGCATCAAGTTTTTTTAGACTGTTTATTTGATATTGTCACTATTTGCATTGCACCCCTGCTGAGATCAATACCTTGTTGTGCTTAGACACTGTACAACTGTTCAAACAAAGACCTGATTACACAGTATTTATAATCTAAATAGCAAACATTTACGCTTTTACTGGGTAGTGGGGAAAAGACTAGAGCTATTTTTGCTCCCCATAGATATACTGTAAGATTCATCCTTTTTCCAGATTTTGAAAGGAAAGGAATGGTAACAAATCATTTGCATTTCTGGATTGGCTCTGCTGCTGTTCCTTGACATTCCTCTGCTGCTGTACCTCTTGCTGGCAGAGGTAGATGCATGCTTACTTATCCATCAACTTGTCACTTCACAAAAACAAAGTATTTGAAGGGAAACAGAGGAAAGAACCTGGTTCAAGTGGATTCAGGAGAAAAGCAGTGGAGTCAGGAAAAGTAGGGAGCACTACAGCTTCCTAACCAGCACTGCATCCAGAAGGATTTTGATGATATTGTATCTCATTCCTATACTACCTGCTCACAGCCAAGTAGAACTCTTGTATGACACAGAAGGCACTAAATAGATAATCTTATTTGGATGGAACACCAATACCTGACAGTATCTAGAAAGAACTCTTTCTTATACATGCTTTACCCTTACAGACTGTCAGCAAAATCTCATTAGATGGAATAAAACTGGATAGAAAGATGATTGAGAGGTTTCAGCCAAGTCCAACACAGAGCCTGCAGATGCTCTCAGCCACCTTTTCCTTAGAGGACCTCCTGTCTATGTTTTAGGTTAATCCACTGCTAGATTGCTGCAGCATCCCCAGAACAAAAAAGATGGCACTAAAATTCAAATAAATCACAAGCCAAAGAACACCAATAAACTTAATTTAAAACACAATCATTCTCAATGCTTGCTCTGCTGCCTACTTTATTTTTCACACACCACTTTAGTTTAAAAATACTGTATAACACAATGCAGTCTGACTGTTGTTTTTCTCCTACCTGTCCCTACCTCCTTCTCAAGAAGAAATACAACCTTGTGAAACCTCCACCCTGTGTATTTAGAGCTTAAATACATTTTCAGATCAGAAAGTTCCTGAGTTACCAATGCTAGAAACAAACTTTAAAAATTTGGGAGAGACTGCTTTTTGAAATAGCAGTAAGGACTAAAGTTTTCTATTCACAGGAGAATCAATAAAAGGAGGAGAGAGAAAGAGAGGCATTTCACAACTCAGAATGTGTTTCTGTCAGGTATGATCACCAGAACTGAAATAGAAAAGCTGTTTTTCAGTACATTAATAGGGACCTGAAGAGCAACACCACCCTCCTATGTTGTTCCTTCTCTTCTTAATCCTGCTTAGTCTAGTCAATGGCAAAGGTATCTTTGAGGGAGGTCAGAAAGGTTTTGGAGGAGGAGGAGAGGGTTGAGCGTTTTGGTTTGAGGCTTTTGCTCTTTTTGTGTGTGTGTGGTGTTTGCTTTGTTTGGATTTTGTTGTTTGTTTTTCAAAGGCACACACTGGAGCATGGCTGAAAAGTGTATCAAACTGCAAATGTGACCTGGGAATTGACTGCAAATCTTAGTGCTTGCCAGTGTAAAAGAATATAGATGGGCACAGAGCATTTAATACCACTCCAGCCCTGTGCACACTTCCATCCAGAAGGGGACCGAGTTCCCGATTCTGTCTGCTCCATCTTTCCCAAAGTCATAGAATGTTTAAATAACAATGAGCGAGGAAACGTCAGTAGAACAAATCATTTGAGCCACAGGCTTTCAATTTAAGTTTTATCTGAGTTTTGGCAACTAATGCTTTGGCAGAGCTTGCAAATTAAGCACACAGCCAAGCACAGACACCCTTGGGACTAACTCTAGGCACCAGTTTAGCATTGCTTTTTTGTTGTTCAAGCTATTTTCCTACTTCATACTTTTGCTTTCAACCTGTTTGTTTCCCAAGTTGTGCTTGGAAAGAAACTAACATTATATAAATCCCTTCTCAGAAACACAAAGGAATATCCAGACAGAAGCATCCAGGAAAATACTTCAAATGATATATTGAGTGTGAAACTCTTCAGAATTTCGTTTGCATTGTTGTTTTCAAAACAGTGCCTGCTAAAAATCACCAATGTCTTTTTTTAAACACATGCATAAAGCAGTGCATATAAAATGATCAGAACATTTCTATAGATGTGCAGGGAGAGGCAGGCAGGCTGAAATCCCAAAAGGACACATTTCCTCAGCTCACTGACTATTCTTAACACAGCAACAGTAACCTTTCTGAGACTAAAGTGCTCCCAGCCACACTCTGCTTTTAGAGTTGTCAATAGTCCCATTTACACCTTTTCAGAATGAAAGTCAGGATGCTATATGGCTGATCTGATACATGAGACTGGAAAACTATGATGAAAAAACAAACCACAACCCAAAAAAAAGGCAAAGCCAAAAAACTTAGTCCTCATTCTAAAAATCTTTAATAACAGAAAAATAGATAATTGACTTGCAATTACATATCAAGGTGATTTAGGGTAGCTGAAGGCTATGTAATTTAAGTAACTGAGGTGTGAGAAAGCCTGTCAAGAGGGCTACTCTTGTCAATACTTGTGCATGCTCTCTAATTCCATTTTTTTCTCTGTTATCTCCCCAGTATACAGCAGTGACTGTTCAGGTGAAGGTCCATCCAGCCCAGTTACTTGTCTCAAATAGGCTTTTGTAATTGGTCACTGGGGGAAAAAGTATACATCTAGGAAAAGCCTATAGGGTATTGCCCCCCAATCACTACTACTGTCTCAGCTCAGAGCCAGGGATGTATTTAGTGTATCTAATAATTCTCAATGGAATTCCCTCTAAATATTTTGACTAGTTTCCCCTAGAACATTTCACTAAGCAATAAGAGAGTTGCTAGGTAGTCTCATTTACTTTCGTCTAAATAATGTCAATATCCTAGGTAAGATGGAAATTTGGTAGCAGAAAGACCCTGTAATGCCAGGCTACCAAATTCACAAGAAAGCAAATAGGTTTTGCCAGAGTTGAATCGAGGGAATAAACATACACTAAAGCAACCTTCAACCCATACACTAAAGCAGCCTTCGGTTTAAACCAAGGTTACTTACAAAAACAAACATCCTGGACTACAAGACCTGATGAGATGTATTCTGTAAGAAATCACACATAGAATGAGAGCTGAAATTGCAGCAGGAATCATCTTCAAGCAGGGGAAACACCATCTCAGGACACAGCATAAACAACCCATGACTAACACAGATCAGATGGCTAGGGAACCCAAAAGAGAAGATGTAATCCTTTAGCTGTGCAAGATGTCATCCTAAACTATTCCACAGAAGCAATATACAATGTCTCACTGCCAGACTTTGGTCTCAGCAAAGTACTTCCTTACAGCAACATCCTCCCAGGAGAGTAAACAAAGTACAACAAATCCATAGGAGTTACATTCAGCTTCTAAAACAGGAGCTATAGAAAGAAACAGAAAGCCTTTAAAAAGTAGTTCAGGCTGTATAAAAGAATGAAAACCTTACAGGTGATACTAGGCAGAGGTTGAAGACAGGCTTGAGAAAGGACAAGAGAAAAGTAGCCTTTCCCAGGAGCAAAGTAAAAAGGGTTATTATACATGAGAAGGCATCTGTTAAAAGCTGAAGTGCTGTCCAAAGGAAGAAACCAAGAACAGTCAAATTCTAGCAGATTAAATGAAAATAAAATAATGGAGTCCCTCCCAAAAACAGAGCTAGAGAAACAGTAGGTGAAAGGAATTAAAAATGAAAAGTCTTTCCTCAAATATATCAGAAACAGCAGAGGCTTCTGCATTAAGGATTAACACAGATCCCAGTCTTTCATTCCTTTCTCATACTGATTTTCCAGCCCACATTGGTAACAAGCAGACATGAGTTGCTGGGCTAAGTTAAGTGAGGAGCTAACCTTTGAAGAACTTTAACCTTCAATCATCATACAGAGTCAGAAAGTAATGACATAGACTGTTTCTGGAGAAATCAATGTGACAAAGCCCACTAATTCTGCATGACATACAGGAGAAATACAGACTGGCAAAAGTGCTTTTAGTTGCTTGCTTCCTAAAGGGAGCATTTTTTTCAAAGCTAAAGATAAGGATTTGTATTTCTTCTTCCTTAATAATTTAAATGATGGCTTTCTAGAAGCTTCATCACTGAAATGGGAAAGGATGAGAGACAAATCAAAGGCAATGGGTCATCTTGGAGATTATCATCAATAATTCATTAGACTCTGTGGTAGTCTTCTGGCCTTTTATGAATACTACCTATTTCATCTTGTAATGACACTAAACCCAGCTGAGAAGCTCTCAGTGTATCTCAGGACCTTCATCTTTCATGAATGTTAGCGTTACATGCATAATGTATACTATTTACATTGTAATTACACAAGTGAAGAATTCACTCTAGATAAACAGCCAATATCTTATTTGTTGGAATGTTATTATTCATTTCCCTTCCTTCTCCCCCAGCATTTCTAATGATGTGAGAAGGATGTTGACAGCATCTTAGGGAGACCTCCTCACTCTCTATAATTCCCTGAAAGGAGATTGGAGCAACATGGGGGTTGGTCTCTTCTCCCAGGTAACAAGTGACAGGAGAAGATGAGATGGCCTCAAGTTGTACCAGGAAAGGTTTAGATTGGTTATTGGGAAAAATGTCTTCACAGAAAGTGGTGTCAAGCCCTGGAACAGGCTTCCCAGGGAAGCAGTGGAGTCACTATCCCTGGAAGGATATAAAATACATATAGATGTGGTGATGAGGACATGTTTTGCTAGTAACCTGGCAGTGTTTGGTTAATAGATAGACTTGAACTTAAAAGGTCTCTTCCAACCAAAATGATTCTGATTCTATGATCTACTCTGCATATAGTTTTGCCTGGGTCCTAGAAACAATGACTTGTAGGCCAAGCTAGAAGAGCAGGGCACTTGCATACCTTCTTGTGTTCAGTTTGATAATATCACTGCCTTGCACAATAATTGCCCCACAAGAAAGTGTTTTTCATTCATTTATATTACAGGAAAAAAAAAGATGTGAGGACAATAGCTTATTTCGTACCTGTGAGACTTTTGAAAGATGATTCATTACAAAAATCTCAGCAACATTATAGAAACAAAGCCAAGTTAAAAAAATCAAGGAACAGCAGGATAGGTCCCTTCACTGTCTGATCTTTAGCAAGTCACAACCTTGTTCATCAGTGCAGAAAGAGTATTTAGCTCAAAACCCCATTAATAGCAAGGAGGCATCTCAATTTCCTTTCCTACTACCAAGGTATGTATTAATGCCTTAATGTCTTTAAATTGTGTAACCTTCACACTAAGCAAGCTGCAGCAATGCTGGTTTCTAGGTGATTTCACTCACATGCAACAGTGACAGCTGATAATGATGATTAAAAGATACATCTGTAAATGGCTGCAATCTAAGCCACCACTAGGTACAGTAGGAAAAAAGTGCTTGTTTTTAATTTCCCCTTAAATAAGAGCAATTACAAATATGTCTGGTCTTCACAGAACAATTAAACCCTAAACAACAACAACAAAAAGCCACAGATCATAGAGGCTAATAGTACTAAAGAAAGTACCGGCGTGTTGTCACAATTTCAAACAAACAGATTTGAGACACTGATTTGACACTGTGTAAGAACAACAAGACTCCACATTTGGTAATTAATTTGTGGCAAATTATTTACCCAGCCTTGAATTTAGTCTTAATATTTTTGACCCTGTTCTCTCCTTTAATGACAGATTAACAAATTTAGTCAAGAATGATGTGCTATCACAAAACCTTCAAGGGAAAAGACTGAGTATCATGTGGCTATTTGCAATGAGCATATTAAGATACAGTCTCCCAGAGAAATCCATCATTCTTAAATCTGAGCTTCTTTTGTTGTCACAGGAGCCTCTTTTGTCCTGGGAAAAAATACTATTTTCTGACATGAGGAAACCCAAAATAAAGACCATATTTTCCTCTGTGTACTCCTTGACCTCAGAGTAAAGAAATATTTTCTATACTCAAAAGGACAGCTTACCCTCATATGTTCTGTGACTGGATGTCACCAGAGCTCATGAATTTCTTGCTCTATCCTTTGCATGAGCTCACCTTTGCTATGAGAAGTATTAACTTCTCCAGTGCCAACAAAGATGCTGTTAATAGCTCCACTAAGCTTTCGCATGTCTCTACATGGCATCATTTTAGACAACATTTCCGTTTATTTATACTTAGCCTGTGTGCTTAGACTTTTGCAATCTTTTCCTTCAGAAAATATGAAATGCTTTATGAGTTATTAAAATGCACCTACATTAATTTTAGAGTTAGTAAACCTAACAAAGGCATTTTAAGTGATTTGTCCAAGATCAGTTAGCAAGTACAGCAATAGATAAACCCTAGAGATTTAACACTTTCTTCTCTCTAACCACAAGATGAAAACTGTTATCTCACTAGCTTGTTCTTATACTTTATTCCACCAATACATGGCCTCTGAAGTCCAATTTTTGGGATAATACATAGATTTTTCATTAACTCTTGACAAAATGCTTAATATAACAGTTTATTTTAGCCCACTCCAGGCAAGATAACTGGGAAGGAATAATAACTGGATCCTAACAGCTATGAATCTTTGACATAGTCCTCTTGTAGAGAGATATAAGAAAACCTATATCTAGGCTGGGATTTTTTCAAAGGCTTCTAAAGCTTCCAGAAAGCCAAGTATCAGCTAAGCCAAAATCTGAGCTTTTGGAGGCTCCTTTTCTGTGGAAAGAATGATTACTTCAAAACTATCCTCTTTCCAAAACCCCAGTTTTATGAAAATGTCTTCAAACATGAACTATCTTAAATAGGAAAATAATCTCCACCGCTTTCATTCTAGATACAAAGTAATGTTCCTCCTCTTTAGCAGGAGAAAAGGATGAGTTTCTGTTTCCTTACACACATAACATCTTGCACCCTTCACACATCACTTGCAATCACATCCTGCACATTGTTCAGAAGCTCCTCTCCTGTCAAGATGAATGTTTCCAATATTAAAATGTCAAAATACTTTTGACTCAGAGATAAGAGAATTAGTATGGACCTATAATGAGGAAGGAAACACAGTTTTCTATCCATCATCACCTTGTATTCTGATGCCCAATCTCTGAAACAGCCAGTTCCACTTTGTTTCTACCAGATGAAGAACAACATTTAACTACCACCTGCATAGAAATTGAATCCTTGCTTTCATCTAACAGTTATTGGTTCTGTGCTGAGTTAAAATGACAAAGCTGTTATAGATGAATTATTATAATGAATTGTGTTAGTTTGGTTTGGTTTGGAAGCATTTTTTACCAAGTTTGTACTCACATCATTTTCAAGTCAACACAAAAAAGAAGCAAGCAAAAAAAATTAAATATAAAAATACAATGAAATTCACAGACCCTTACCTGTAACCTCAGCAGGAAGTTTATGCTGTAGAAGAGCTGAAGGAGAAAACCAGTTTTGAGAAGCACAACTGATGAAGCCTTTCTCCTAAACTTTAAAGTTCCACAGCTAGGCTCTCAGAAATGATTTTTCTGTCTAAAGTGCCCTCAGCAAGAACTGTTGTTTCTGTGATGTGGCTTCTCCAGTATCCAAGAAGTGGCATTGTATTATATTCCTTCTTTCAGTGGAGTTGCTAATAGAACTTCACCCCTCTAAGCCAGGGAAGCCAGTTCTACAGATATTCCAGAAATACAGGGGGGGGTTTTGTTGTGGGGTTTTTTTAATTACTAACATCAACCTAGATTTATTTTCTGTTACCTCACAAGCTCAGAAACCACTGCCTCCTCAGGAGGGGCAGTCCTATAGCCATGTGGCTGTAACACGCTCACCACCATTTAATTCCATTAGGAGACCAAGTGGTAAATGTGCTTCACATGGTCTTCTGTGGAAATGTAACATGGATTCTCTTCTACCAAGCACAGTTTGTTGTTTCTCAGGGTCAATAATTTTACAGCACTTCCTTTTCCATTTCAAAGACTAAGTGTTTTCATTCATGTTCTCAAACCTGGAAGTTTCTTTTCCACCTTACTTGTAACTTTCCTTTCTGTTAGTTTGACTATTTTTCACTATGTGCCTATTTTTCACTATGAACCTACAGTCTTGAAGGACCAGGCCTGCAGGCCTTTGCCATCTCAATCACTGGAATGACACCTTGCACAGCATATTTGAACCTCATGTACCCTGGGCTTTAGAAATTACATTCATTCTCAAAGGAGAAAAGTGAAAGCTGTTTACTAATGCTGCAAGCTTCTGGTTAGTAGATTAGGAGTGTGAGAGAAAAGGTGTTAGAACAATCCATGGGGAAAGTGCAAATAAATCAAATTGGCAATAGAAGTCTTTTGCTAAAGAGGTCCATGTGTTCAGGAGAGCTCTCTGAAGTGTGAAAGTTATAAACTAAATGAAAAGGTTTATCCCAACTTCATTCTTTAGCCATTACTTCTAAGAGGCTAAGAAGTGTCTCCTTCACTTTATATTAACCAGTTGCTTATTTAATTTCCTTTGAAGTCTAAAACTATTAAGCAAATGGGAAACACAGAAATATACAGGGGGAAAAAAGAGTCAAATATGTGAAAGGATTTTTTTATTACAGCATTTTGCATAATCTCAGTGATCATTCCCTTCTTTTTTAGTATAACAGAAGAAAAGGAAAACTGAGCTAGCTCATCTTTTATATGTCTTAAGTGAAAGGAAATCATTCTGGATGCCATAAGAACTCTTGTTGCTAAGGACACTGTAAAGCAGACCATCAAAATATTTCCGTGGGCATACAGAAGGAAGTGATAATATTAAGAAATTACTGGGTGAAAAGTATATAATAATTCTATAGCATATTTGAAATAAACTGTTTTACTGCTGTCAGAAGAGAAGCTTTAGCAAAAACTAGTAACTGAGGAATAAGCCTTCAGTGGCACTGATCTAGGAAAGATACTAAGACAGTCAGATGCCTTCTGAACTATGTGCTTGTTAGTGTTGAAGGTATTCCCTAGTGTAATGTTTTTGCTATTTACACACAACTGTGCAGGATTTCTGTCTGCAATAAAGGCAGAAATGAGTATTAAATATAAATATACTTGTATTTTTTCTCAGTCAGAAACAGTTAGTTTTCTATAGCAGCTGGGTTTACAGTATCAGCTGCTGCCCAGAATATGGATGGGTCAAGAGTAATGTCTTCTGATGAGGAGAAGGCTGCTTATTCTTAAAGCATTACTAAAACCAACAACAACAAAAATAACCTAGCAAAACCAGTTTTCCTTGGAGAATGACACCAAAATAAATTCATGCAACTTTAAAACCTTATTTCTTCCAATCTGAACCTCTTTTGATGAGAGGAAAGAATTATGTATATCACTAAGTAGCTATAGACCACCACCGCAGAGGTTAGGCCAAGGTTGGAAGGTTTGCTATTGCAACACTTTTGACAGCAGTTTCAGGAGAGTTCAGGATCCAAACTGCTAAATGCTCAAATTGAAACATGGGAAATTCTAATAATTCTAACATTTACTTCTAAATCTCATCATATTTACTAAATATCTTGGGCTGTGACTGGTTCGTGTTTAGAATGCTCATCTCTACATGATTTCAAAGCTGCCCTACAGAAACCAATGGCTTTGGAGACTTCATCCCCTCAGGTAGAAACAGAAGAACCCCAACACTGCCAGCAAAGAGAAAACAAACAGAGTAAAAAAAAAAAAAAAAGAAAAAGAATGAATTTGTGAAAGCACAGAAGAGGAAAATCTCTCTGAAAACCCTCAGGCTCTGTCTATCACTCATGCTCTTTGCTATTGACACCAATCAAATTCTTTGGATATTTACTCCAAAAGAAAGACAAATGTGTGCTTTGTGTTCTGTGTTGTTCTGCTGCTTACTTATATAAAAGATATGGGAATACAACAAAACACCAATCAACAAGTTAAAAAACTTGTAGACAAAGAAGAGCAAAAGTAGAGGAAAATTGTGAGAGTGGAAGAAGAACAATAATTTGAAAGATTAAGAATAAACCTGGGAAAAAAGATACCATATAAGAATATGGTAGTAGATCTTTAAGTGCTTTCTCTGTCTTTTACGATGTTCACTTTATCTATATTTCAAAAGCTGAAATACTTGAGAGAAATACTGTTGTTCAAGCAAGGTAGTCAAGTGTCTGATTCAGGAAATGAAGCAATTTGGGACTCAACTGTTCTGCCATTCTTCTGATTGTTTTTCTATGTAAAGAAGGAAAAAATAAAACACATAAAGGGGAAAAATAGTCCATAGATATATTTATGGCTTGAAGAGTCCCATAGGTTACTCAACAAGGACATTCCAATGCATTCCCTGAATCAACCACTTCAAACACCAGAGTTTAAGGTACCAGAATTACATCAGTGCCTATGTTAATTTAATAAGCATGGCCTGAGAACAACAAGAGACAAAAATCTGTCAGAGGTATATTTTGCAGAGTCAGTTATGAATGATGCAACTCTTATTTCCATGGTGTATTCAAACACTGCATAATTTCTTTCATGATCATAGACACACATGGAGACTACGTGACTTACTGCAGAATCATTCATCCAGTCTTTTTGAAGAATAAATTAATTTGGAACTCAGTGTCACACTAGCATCTTAGCCACTGAACTTTTCTTCCTTTACAGATAGACCTTTGGGGAAAATATAACAAATAACCTCCTGGAGCCCTTATCAGATCACTCTCCAGCATGAAAGTAATGTACAGCTGCAAACCAATTAGGCTGAAAAGTACCCATATGTTAACCAAAAAGAAGTCACTGCATTCACTAAACATATCCAATGACTTAAAAACTCTCAGGATCTTAACTTGAAAGCATCTACATCTAGGGATTTCTTAAAACACATTAAATCAGAGCTCTTTAAACACTGCACATCACTTCCAAATGTCAGCCATATTTCTGCAAGCTGTAAATACTTCAGCTGAAGTTCAACTGTCCAAATTTACCAGCAGCTGTTTCCAGTCAGCCATAGTGTGAATGAGGTTTAAATCTCATTTGACTGGAGAGTTATTCTACATAGATATCACCAAAGCAGGTGAAGACAACTTAGTAAATTTATCTCACGTATTCCAAGTAACTCAATGCCTTAGCATAGTTTCATTGTCTTTCATCAGTAGCAGAGGCAGAATGAAAGGGCCTGAAACTTACAGTTGAAATACAATGAGTTTGGCTGCTTGATGTCTTTTTTTCTGTCACATCTTCCAACCCTTCAAGGCCAAATATGTGGAGTTGTGCTGGGATGGAAAGGAACTTCCTCAACTGCCTTGACTAATTCCAAGTTGAGTGTAGAAGACAAGCAGTGGAGCAGATCATTCATCACCTGCTGTGTACAGAAAGCTGTATCAGATAAGAAAGTGGCTGCATGAAGCCCAGTGTCCCTCAAAGAATGCTGTGTGATTACACATATCAGTAGCCACAATTTGGGACTCAGTCTCAAAGCATTTCACAGTCGTGGCATGCTAGAGTTAGAAGCCAACATGACACGCAGCTGGCATTCAGTTCTTATGCTCACTCTGGTTCATAGGACAGGATTAACTGTTATCTTTAAGCAACTACAAAGAGACCCAAGAAGACAAGTGCAGCCTATACTGTCAGCCATTTAACAGCTAAAAAGAGAAGAATCCTCACACTCTTCAGAGGGTACAGCATTGACCAAGTAGGGCACCCTGGCTGATTACTGCACTAATAGAAATTCATGCTATTATACTATATACCACTGCCCAAGGGCTGGAATGGGTCAAACAAAGAATAGAAGAGTGCCTGGCACTTCCTCAGAACATATAGTAGGTGGAGATAAGAAGACAGTGTTGCTTCCTTTGGTAAAATGTGCTGTTCCACTGACTCTGATTTAATTCATTCAGAAGTAACCACGCCTGTTGGCTTTCCTCTACGACCCAGATGTCCTTGTTCTACAGACATGGGTGACACACAGCTTTCCTGGCTTCCTGTGACTCATCCTCAATTTCCCTGTATAGTACACCACTAACAAGGCACAATGGCCTTGTTCATAGTCATTTGTAAAAGTCTCTTGTTATTTACAGTGCACTAGGCTTTAACAAAGAGCATGGAAGGTATGGAGGGGGAAGGAACCAGCCCACCAATACACCCAGGTAGAAAACAATAATGAGTCTCCTTTGTGTCTCATTATTTCTAACAGGGGAAATCAGTCTTTCTTTCTTACTTGCCCTTGGGGAGATAGGGAATATGCTGAAGCAGTTGTACAGTACCCTAATCACTTATTACAAATCTTTTAAATGAGTTTATACTCATTAATGTGGCATTTGGGAACTCGGCATTAAACCATCAATGACCTTTTTGTTAATCAAAGGCCTCAAAGCTTGTTATTCAGAGGGTACTTCTCCTACAGAGTTTTACATCCACATCAGGCTAATCAGACAGGTCAGTTTTTCTTGCTGAAGTTGAAAATGTTAGAAATAAGCCTGTAAGTATGAATATTTAGAAGATAAGCAGGCAGACAGCCAGGGTTGCTGCTTTATTCTGCTGGTATGCTTTGCCATACTAAATTTTGGATACTTAGGAAGTAGTATCTGCAATAGCCACACCTGAACTAGCAGGACTTGAGATGGTAGGAATTGTGATGCTGTAGAGGACTCAAGACACAAACTTCAGCTCAGTGTAACTGCTGATTGTTAATGGTCCTGAAGTCCTTGTCTTCAGTTATCAGTCACGATATAGCTCTGTTCTAGCTAGCTCAGGTATGCCTAAACCTACTACTGCATTGCAGACCTCAGTTGTGTGAGTCTTGCTTAGGTCCCAGTCTTAAACAATCAGAAGACATCAGGCCCTAGAGTTTATCCAGTTTTCACTTGTCACGGTAACTAGCACATTTCTGGCTTCCTTGCCACCTAGTAGGAAATTAAAATGCATTTACTTCAACAATCTCCCCCATGACTAAATGAACATATTTTATTTCTAATAACCTTCCAGCACTCTCAACATGAGTTGCATAGTTAGTATTAATTTTTCAGTTCTAAGCTTCAGCTGAAACCAAGAATGATTCCTGCTGCCAAGAACAGTCAAAGTTTCTTTCCTGTGAAGTCACATTCCTTCCCAGCCATGTTTCAAGCACACTCACTGCCATGATCTGCAAGAGGGAGTGATGTCTTTCTTTTGTATCTATAAGGAACCCTCTTACACTGAATAAATTCAAGGGAATAGCTTTTGACAGATGTGTGACACTTCCACTCTACTAAAATGACATGGATTCATGTTGTTCTGCAGCTCATTACAGCATACTTTTGTGGCTCTTAAGGTCCAGACTGAGTTTAAGGATATGTCATCTTATCAAAACAGTAATTTCTGTCAGTGTGAATAGATATGCCATATTGATCTGGGATTTTAATTTAGCTAGGATGCAAATCAATTTAAATGATGGGCTTTTATTCCTTCTCCTGTATCTAACCATTGAGATTGCAGCAATTTCATGGATGTCATCACTTTCTGATAAAAAATCCCAAATTTTCTATGACTGATGATGGATATCATCATCCTTATTTTACAAATGGAAAAGCTGGTATCTGTAGAAATTCCGTGATTGCTAAAATCCACATTTCATTATGAGTTTTAACTGGTTAATTCATAAGGTGACAGTTCTTACAGTGCAGGACAGAGTAGCATTTAGATCTCCATCTCTTTCTTCTGGGTTTTATTTGCTGCTTCTTATCCTTAAATGAGGAAAAAGGACCACATAGAAACAAAGTCATGTTTCAGATTTGTAACAAGATAATGATGTGTTTGGGTGCATATGGATCATGGGAATTTCTTTTTCACCACGTCCCATTGCTTTGCCACTATCACTAAACACATGACCTGGGAAAAGCAACTGTGTGCTTCTGATACTCTTCAGGTATGTTACTAGGCCTTCACTTGTAAGAGCAGTTCTCTTGATTCATTTCAGAACATCAAGACACAACATCCATNGGGAAAAGCAACTGTGTGCTTCTGATACTCTTGTATGTTACTAGGCCTTCACTTGTAAGTGCAATTCACAACATTTGTGCTAGCTTTGGGCACAATTTTATGCTTCATGACACTGATGACATCAGGTTGAAGGGAATGTTGGTGAATGGAAAGGGAGAGATCGGGAATGGGATTAATCTGACCAAATGCAGACATTCCTTCTGCAGATAACTGCATTCTGCCTTGTTGTCCTGGACTCCCTTAATAGTCAATGGAGAGGAGGCACTTTGACAGTGCAATTCATCTTGTGCTAAAGCAAACATCTAAAAAAGGACAGATAAATAACACTTTGGAAATTCTTTTTCACATTGAAGGCAAAGGGAGCTCGGGTTGACAAACTCCAGCACAGTGAAAATACCTAGCTATGTGATAAGGATCTCAGCCCTGGAGTGCACTTGGTACTTCTTGCAAAACATTGGTTTTTTTCCACTCAGTTGGCTATTTCTTCAAAAAAAAATCATCTTCCTTCCTGTATAATAAGGGTTATGGGATGGCTAGTAAGACCATTTAGGGACATCTGTAATAGAGCAGACCAAGTATGACCCTGTTACTCCAGATCACCTTCAAAGACAGTGCTGGGTAAATCAAGCTTATGATGAGCACAGGTTCTCATTGCAACAGCACTTTTTCCTGTCATATAGTAGAAAAGTTCAGTGAAAAATTGCAGGTAAAGTTCTTTATTGTAAGTCTAAGTCTTTGCCTTCAGGCAGTGGATTCTCATCTGTATAGTGATTTCATTCTGTCTGTATATTCTTCTATATAGTGATTTCATCTTTCCTTCCTTTACCTGTGGCTCAAAAGCTGCAGTGCAGACATGAGTAGATGCCCTAAAATCTCTAGAACACTGCTTTGACAATTCCATTTCTGATGACACCAATATTCAGAGGGGAGCAGAAATAAAAACTAGAATTGAAGTATCTGGTCATGTTGTGACTGTTATTAAATGTATACTTATCAAAAACACTGACTGTTATGAATAAGTTGGACTTCCAATCCAAGCTTATAGTTCCTTCTGTAAAATCAAGCTGTGTCTAGGAAGTCCCAGTAGTCTCAGATGGACTGAGGAGAGGAATCTGTATAACAGATGCATTTAGATGGCTAAACTGAAAGAAAATGGTATGAAAAAGGAGTTTCAAAAAACAATATACTTGTAGGTCTATCAATTCCCTAGCAGAATCTGCTATTTTAATGGCTTTAGACAACCCTGATACTCTTGGAGATTCATCGAGAAGGACAAAAACACTATTAATGAACACAAAAAATATTAAAATGCATGATTGTTATTACTGGTGCAATGTATATACTATAGGAGTTAAGTGCAAGTCTTTATGAAGTGTTGATAGTGTCCTAACCAGCCCCGAAATGTTTATCCTTTGCCATGAATACACAAACCCCCAGGAATATTTTGAAGCAACTGACTTCCCCTGGTTAAGATTTGCAGCTCACCCAGCATGACATTATATCCTCACAGGAGGCACAAGTCCATTGAAATGCAAGCAGAGGAAAGGAGTCTGTTGGAGTCAGTTAGAGAAAGTGGTAACCTAGGGTAAAGAATTGCTGCATTGTAATTCTTACCCCAAGGGTTCTCCAAGGTTTCTTCCCCCCCACCCCAGTGTGCTGTCTGCATCTTAATCTAAACCCACCAAATTAGCAAACAGACTAAACAGAGCTAACATTAACACATGGCATTAGTAATGAGTTTATTTTGACAATATTTAATTAGGTATCAAGCTAGAAGTAAACACCAAAGCCAGGAAATGGAACACATAGCTTAATCTGAGCAGTATCTGGAGATGGAGCCTGTTTATAACAACATAGCGTAACAAATCCACAACTGCCAAGTATTTGCACACATGTTATTTTGCTACAGGTCATAATTTTTAGCTATTTCCTGGGCCTAAGCTAAAGGAGAATGACTATTAGCTGTTTGTAGCCTAGAGCTCCTGGTGCATATCTAAGCAATTCCTATAGTTCCTGCAGGGTAAACTGAGATGCTCCAGGTTCTTTCTTTTACTCACCCTCTAGCTCTGCAGAGGCTTTATAATAGGTACTCAGTGTGACCCTTCCACTTGCAAGTCTAGGATGGCTAGTATTCATGTTGTCTGAAAGGTGGAACAAGATGTTTACTGCTCTCATTGTGTCATAACATTTCCTAACCATTGCTTCATTTATGTTGGAGCTGCAGCATGAACCAACCCAAACTCCCTTGGAGTAGAAAGCCAGCTTATAACCCTAGACAAAAGAAGCAGCAAAAAAATGAATGAGGAGACATAATGAATGAGGAGTAGGTAATGCCCAGGAAAGTGCAGCTGGTTTTTGTGTCTTCACAACATTTCAAATAGATAAGCTGGAATTGCTGAGGTTAAATCCATTTGTCTGACTCACCTGCATACAAGAATTTGGTACCCTGTGATGGGCTGAGCTGAAAAGAGCTGAAAAGGTGATGGAACAATGCCTGAACTGTTGGCAGGCTGTCTCATTAAAGCCAATCAGCACTGAGTTTAGTGAGCATTGATGTGCAGCTTTGTGTGGATAAGGATGTATTTTGTGCTTACCTGTCTCATCTAAAAATTCTGTGGGCTGTTGTGGGGATGGCAGTGCTTGGTGTGAGTAGTTGGGGACAGTAATTGGTGCTGCCATTGCACCCAAGCCTGCTGCTGGATGCAGATCCCCATCAGGAGTGTCAGAGCTAGCTGAAAGAGCAGGTTAAATCATCACAAAAGATGAAGTGGTGTCAAGTTAGGGAACTGTAAATGCCCTCTTGGATCCAAATCCAAACCAAAAGCTGAATATAGTGTAAACCCCATCATCTTATTCATACCTCAAAATAGGAATTTTGATTCTTTTTGAGTTTTTTCCCCTATCATTCTCCTTATTCTCATTAGAGGAATCAAGAAGGGTAATACTTGAGATGAGAGACTGGAAAATGGTAAAATCATGAGACTCTGCTGAGTGAAAAGGTAGATAAGAAAATGCCACATCTCACCCACAGAAGAACACACAGAGGAGCATATCTCACTGGCCAGAGCAGTACTGAAAGATCATTTCCATCTCATCTTTGCCATTAGGTAATTGATTTCTCAAGACATAAGGAACACATTGTCAGTAGGTGTCATGTTATTCCTCTACATCCAAGTACAGAAACTTTCTTGATTTTACTTTCAGATGTCAATGGAGTTACTTGTGTACAGAATACACAGTTTCACAGCAGGAGCTCAGTGGAATTTCATAATACCATCTGTATTCAGGATGCAGGGCACTTTTTTTGCCTCTTTTCTAGAGCTGGATGTCAGGTTCATTGATTTCAATAATTAATGTGTGTCTCACAGCTCTTCTAGCCCCTGCACACCTACGTTGTTTCCCATCAGCTGAAGGGTTTATTTTTAACTGGGTAGTTTAATATGCAGGTCTTGATTAAACTGATTTTCCTTATTTGATTTGATTGCCTTACAGAGTAATCTCTTCAACTTCAGATTTTTAATCCTTCATCTTCTGCCTTTATCTCCTTCTCTTGGTTTTGGTTTTTTTTTGGTTGATTATGTGGTGTAGAGACTACATATCTGCCATGTTCTCTAACTGATCTTCCTGAGTATGGATTGTCTTATGAAAGGCTAGAAGCAACCATTCCAAAAATGAGAAGAAAGGAAAGCTGTACTGCAATTGGATATATAAATGTGGAGAGATCAGTGGCACATACATATGCATATATATTTGTATTATTTTATAACTTAAAACATGTTTTAAAGAGTTGCTGCACCCACTCCAGTTACCTGTAATTCCAGGGTGAATTAATGATTCCTATATACACTTTATGCATTTGTTTTATACTGCACATCAATAAAAGCATACCAAATTCAAAACCATTCTCATTTATGGATGGAAACTTGGAGGCAGAGCAGTACAGCAGCTACTTTGGTATGAGTTATAGGTCAGTCTTTTGTTCAAGTCAAAGCAAACACTGCTGTGCTTCCAGCTAAGCAAGGTGAGCACAGAATGTCACCCAACACTGTACCAGCTTCCTGGCCTAAAAATACATAGTAACTGTTCATACATTGAATTATCCAACCTTTTGGGGATAAATCATTGCATCTGGTGTGGCACTGCAGCCCTGCTACAGAGCTAACTCTCACTGTTAAAGGGAGATAGAAAGCCTAAGCACATTTACATTGTATTGACTGGCCAAGGCAGACATGTGGTGCTGTCAGAGATATATAAAAACATATCAAAAAGCTTTGTGCAGTGAGACATGTTTTACAGGGAAAGAAAAAAAAAAAGAAAGAAAAAGAGGATATTGTCTCACCTCTCCCTTGCTCTGCTCCAATCAAAGTTGACATTCTCCTGACAAAATAAGGGATTTTTTGCCTTTTGAATTCAACACATTGAAATTCTGTACACAGCTATCCAAAGACTGATTTAATTGATCCTAACATTTAAAGGAAGGACACTCATAGACAGCAGGTGTGTTCTGAAACACAGTGTGGAGGACACAGAAAAGGAAACTCTTTCCCCATTTCTAGTCTTGCAGTATCATGGACCCTAGGCATGCAGTTGGACCTCTCACTGAGAGTCTTGTTGCTACAAGGAGATAACAGACAGCAGTGAGGTGATGCCTGGCATCACATCTACCAGGTGTGTGAAAAATGCTGCCTTGTAGAATGAAATTAAATTAAATTAAATGAATAAAAATTATGTTCAAAAGCAAATGGAGTAGCAATAATGACTAAAGGAAAATGTAGCCCTTCAAGCCTTCAAAATACTTTGCAAATGTTATCTCATTTACATTAAGGTAAATGCAGTGTGTTCTAAGGTTTATTTAATGGATCTGGAAGGGGGGGGTCTTTTCCCCTCTGTGTCTAGCAATTAACATAATTTTATAAATGCACTTTAATTACATATAGAAATAGAAGAAATATTTTTGCAGCATTTTTATTTAAACAAGCATTTAATTAGGCTCTGTTAGGGTCTACCATATGCTTTGCATACCATAGGCTATTACAAGTGCACCTTCTCAGGAGATTTTCAGCATTGAAGGAAATGACAATATTTGACATGGGCAGCCTGGTATGTAATCAACTCAAAATTACAGATGTAATAAATAATTATTGCTAAAAACACATTAACACTGTAAGAAATGAGTAGTCATCTTGGTGGCTCTTAATAAGCCACTGTAGCTGAAAGTGCATCTAGTAGCACTTGTAAAGTACTGAGGATCTGGCAGGACTGCAGCTTCAGTGGTAGTTAAAAAGTGTGTTATTCAAGTTACTACCAAATTTTGAGGCTAGGCTATGGTTCCTTGTAATTTCTTAGCTCACTCTGTGCCAGCTGTCATGATGTAATCTTCCAAATTAGTTTGCTTTAAGCCATACAACCCTAGAACTTTTAAAGTTATAGGGCCAAAAAGAACAACAGCTAAGGAAGTTGATTTTCCTGCCCTGTAATTTCACCCAGTTCCTCTGAGTTTTAGCCTAGTGCTTCATGCTTGATTTTGTGCCTGATTAAAGCCTAGCTTGGTCTTGGCAGAGCAGATAGAAAGGAATATAGATTTCTTCCAAAGGGAACTGGAGATGGCACTCTTCCTGAGAGGCAATAATTGAGTCCAGTTTTTGACATTAGTTTAAATTACCAATTAATATTATTTTTTCCTCTCATCTTTCATTTTTTCTTTCCTTTCTGTGAAAGCTATAGTTTTTATTTCTTTTTGCCTTCTGTTACAGAAAATGAGTGAAGAAAAGCTGCTTTCATTTGTACTGAGATATTAAGCCACATTTAAAGGCTTTTTTTGCCAACATTATGACTTTCTTGTATCAGTGTAACTCATACCTCCTTTCACATAAGCACAGTTGCAAGCACTTTTTGTAGTGTTTACTGTGTCACACTACAGCAGAAGTACTGTTAGAGCTCCTGTTCTGTGAGGAACTAGCATTTCAAATCCAGCAGTGATACTGAGCAGGATAATTCCCCCTACCCATTAATGAGTGCTAAACTCTTTCTGGGATGATTCACTTTACATGTGATTCTGTTTATATGAGTTATTCTCCAATTTGTATGAAGCATGCACAGTGGAATCAGGTTAAATGGTTCAAATCATTAGTCTCTGTCAAACTGGTTGTTTTGTCCCTGTCATTAGAGGTGCATGACCAGAACTTGCTGTAGGCAAACGCGTGAAGACAATCAGGTAGGAGTAGTAACTGTTCCTCCTGGTACCTCTGGACTATGGTGGTCTACAACTTGAATCCTTTACTTCCTATAACTGAACCTTGAATGCCTACCTTGGTTTTTAACTGCCTTTAAACTTCTTTAGCAAATGCAGCTGCTCCATATATTGCTCTCTGCCCCTGGAGTCCAAAGGTGCTGGGGGTCTTGCAGAGTCAGCTAGAACCTTCTCCAATTAATGTGCATTTTCATTGACTAAAGCAATGTAAGTGCCCTAAAGTTTGTCTAGCTTGCTAGGAGGTAAGTTGGTGTTGCCTCGGGACTATTTCCCATATCACTGCACAATTCCCAGTTACTATACTCAGAGGAGAAATTCAGCTTAATGAGCACTAATGAATCACAAAACCTCATGTTATACATTACACAAAGCTGACCTAGCAGCTTTTTATTTATTTGGAAGAAAAAAAAATAAATATTTGCTGATCATGTGTGAGCAAAGTCAATTTTACATGGTGAGGCAAACTGAGACATTTGTGCATTAATGTATTGCTGCGCTGTTCTCCCCATATCCAGAGCAATTCTCCCTTTCACCTCTTCCATTAGGAGGGTGACTGTATCCCTTACCCCTCAGGACTTCTGAATATGTCCACACATCTGCTACCCTTGCCCTTAATTAGAGCCATTGACTTCTGGATACAATTAATCTCTTCTTACCTGACCTCCATGGAAAGGTGACTTTATAAGAAGCTGGTTTGGTAGGTTTCTTTCACAGCTAATATAGAGAGGGAGTCACCTCAGTGGGTGGCTCATGCCACCAACTGTAGACAGATATCTGACTTAAATAAGGTAAGCTCCACTGTGGACACACTTGCTGCTTTTCCAATGTGTATGTGTGTGTATGTAAGAACCCAGACAACTACTTGAAATAGAAAAAGGATTTTAAAATGCCTACAAATAGTTTAACACAGACCCTCCTACCTGCTTTTCTAAGGCCTTATCAACGCTTTTCTTGTATTTGATAAAGCATCTTAGTCAGTGTTCCAGTAAAAAGATGATACTGTTAGCCTAGATCATAAATTAAAACCAATTAGCTATTAAATCTAAAGCTTCTTTTTCTTTTTTCTCTCCTGCAGTCAGCAGCTATAGGTCAGGTTGCTCAGAGCCCCAGACAACCTGACCTGGAGTGTTTCCAGGGATGAGGCTTCTTCTCTGGGCAGCCTGGGACAGTGTCTCACCATCCTCATTGTACAAAAATTCTTTCTTATATCTAGGCTACATCTCCCCTCTTTTAGTTTAAAACCATCAGCCCTTGTCCTGTCACAATGGACTCTGCTAAAAAGACTGCACCCATCTTTCTTATAAGCCCCTTTAAGCACTGAAAGGCTCATGGTAAGGTGTCTAAGGCTACAATAAGGTCTCCACTTAATTGCTAGTCTAGGACATACACAGAACCTAAAGAAGACAGAAAAAGTATCATGAATTATTTTTCTTAGAGGAAAGAAAAAATTAAAAGAAGCTATGTTCTGTAGTGCTGAAAGGAAGGGCTCTGTGAACCAGAAAACCTGGGTTTGCTGCTGGCTAATTGCTATGCCTCACAGACAAGTCACACAAAAGAGAGCCATTTTTGAAGAGCACTATCATAGATTTCTGATACTGTGTCTGCAGAAGTGCCAGTACATCATTCATTCAATGGGGAAAATTGACTTTTTGCAGAAAACTTTTACATATAAAGGGGAAAAAAAAGAAAAAAGAATCTCTGAGACTGTTGATGTCCAAGAAAACTACGTAGAAAACAAATTCTTTTAACAGGTCATGGAGTGGAGATATCTGATTAGTAACCACAGGGATTCGTGTTACATTTTGGCCACTGTAAAATAAAGTGATTACAGTCCTAATACATTTCAGGAGCTAATGCTCCCAGCTCATACTGGGATTGGAGGGGTTTTTTTTGAATAAAACTCTTTGAAAGCAGTCATGGATGGACACATGCCCTAATCTCCTCTGATATGGGAAAGGTCAGTAATGTACCTGTTTGTGGATTGTGTGCTCATAATTGAGATGTATCTGAGCACTTGAGTATTTCCTCCAGGGGAAATTTAATGGAATCATTTCATTCTATATTTCTCAGAAACTTCAAACAGTGGTTTGAATTCACAGAGATGTTTTCAAGTATTTGCTTGTCAACAGCAAAGCTGCTATGGCAACTGTACCAGTCAGTGTAAATCCATTCAGATTTCACTTAGATTCTGTTGTTATTAATTTGCTGTTTGGTTTGA
The DNA here is from genome assembly GCA_013396975.1 of Bucco capensis. Taxonomy (NCBI): domain Eukaryota; kingdom Metazoa; phylum Chordata; class Aves; order Piciformes; family Bucconidae; genus Bucco; species Bucco capensis. Next base: position 678,349 of record VWZO01018461.1, on the reverse strand, counting down.
TACCTCTGCTTATTAGAACATTCAAAGGCCTGACTCGCCATTATTGCGTTTTTTAATGAATAGACAAACCCATAGCTTATTTTCATGTAGTCCCATTGGAGTGAATGTTCCTACTTTGAATTAGCCCCTGTCTGATTCTAAGACTCTTGCATGTAGACAACAGTCAATTCAGCTGCACACTGAAAAGCATCTAGTGGCCTTTGAAATGTCCTAGGATGTCTTATTGGTCCTTCAACTATCGTGCCAAAGGGTCTAAAGTGCTCATAACCTGAAACCTCAGCAGGTGTCTCAGATACCTTATGGCTTCTTAGATAACACTTGACCTTTATCCGTGAACAATTTATTCAAGGCTTTGCTACAATGTTCCTCAATTGTGGAAAGTGTTATGACTAGTATTAACCACACAATTTATATTGCTCCCTAATTAAAACAAACTAACAGTACATAGCTTCTTGTTCAAGATCAAATAGATAATAAAGAACTGAGTGAGGCTACTCTGCAGTGTTTGTGTCTTCATGGCAGAGTAGTTGTTATTCACAATACTTCCAGCAGTTTCTGAGCTAGAAAATAACAGTTTTGTTAGGTCCTGATGTAATGTCAGGGTGGTTCTTCAATAGACATCATCCTCTTTTCACCTACTCCTTTGCAAAAACCTAAGCACACAGACAAGGAGAAAGGTGTGGTGCACCTCAGTAAGCCTTCTGGTCTGGCAATCCATGAAAGAGAATAGTAAAGTACATTAGGAGTACACCAGATCCCACAGGTTCATTCTTCTAGTGTAATTAGTATGGCTCAGTACTATGCTCATGATTATGTTGGACTACAGAATTAAGTATTTTTTCAGTGGGAGGACTCACTGACTGGCATTCCCTTTGGGAGTCATCTGTATTCAAAACCCAGAAATGGATTGATGGTATTGTGCAAAGATCTTGTTTTATTGCATGATTTAGAAGCCAAAGGCAAGGGAAGAGACTGCCTTAGTGGTGGGTGGAACAGAACAGGGGAACCAAATCAACTCCCTTTACATCACTGCATGTCAGGATTAATGGAAAGAGATAGATCTTTTCTTGGTGGTTTGGTCTCTTTTGCTCTACAAGAAATAAGAGTGCTGGGGAGATTGTGCTGCACTGAACTAGAAACAGGCTAAACTCAGAGTCACACCTCTTATCTCTAGTAAATCTACTCTATCTAGCAAACGTATTGTAAGTGTAAAGACACTTGGGAAATACACAGATCAGCAATTTGCATGGATTCTTTTTCTGCTCCAAAAAGCACTTGCAAAGCCATTAGGCAGTTTATGACAATGTTCTGTAGCTGCCTGTAGTTACAGCAGATAAGCACTAGCTGAACCATCAGCTCTTCAGTTCTCTCCAATAATATCCCTGAGTTAGAAGAGAATCAGAAGAATATTATGATACTGGAGTGGACAAGAAGGTGAGGATATTGCCTGTATAAAATTAATACACTGTGTAAAAGCCTACTTTATTCTTATTAATTGAAAAGCTCCATTAACTTAAAAGGCAAAAGCAATGGGTGGTAAATTATTTTTTTCAGGGTTAATCTTCCATTGAATGGAAAGGATATATTATTTGCCTTCTGTTAAAGTGATATTAAAGTTATATTCCTAAATGTTTACACAAAAGTCATGTTGCATGAAAAATGATGTAGGACTTGATACACTTTAACTGGGAATTTATTTTGCACAAGGTGATATGATGGAGATCACCAGAATTCTACCCCCGCAGTGTAGGGAATATTTTGAAGTAATTAAAAAATAGACACCACAGAAATGAAAGCATCATGTTCTGCAACTTCATTTCTCTTTGGAGTATTCCCACAGTCTTCCTTGTAACAGAATCCTAGTATTTCATAGCTATTCATAGAGTATAACCCCACAGCAGGTCTAGCAATAAAAAACATAATCATGGGTCAATTTATTTGTAATTTACTGAAGGTCACTCAAGAAATGTCTGTTCAGTAATCAAACTCAAGTTTCTAAATTCCCCATAAGGCTATTGACTATTTATTTCCCTACCTTAGCAGTTTTAGCAAAAGAGCAAAAGCAAACTGGGCCATGTTTTCAGAGGACTTGCACAGAATGGAATTACAACAGTTTTACAACCTACCATGCATCAACAGGGCTGTACAATTGTTGGCCTGAATACTTGTTACCTGTGCTAAATCTGACATTGGATTTAGCTCTGCCTATTACAAAAAGAGATCACCCTAAATTATTGGCACCAGATAAAAATCATGCCCAGGACCATCACCTGGCATGTGCTAACTTCTTTGCAAGCATTCTAGAAACCTGAGGTCCCTGTTGTTGAACGAAATGTCTTCAGGATTATTGTAAATGTAATAGGTGAAAGCAGCCAGGCTTCAAGCCCCAATTGCACAAATATACAGCAAGAGATTTTCTACACCTGAATTATTTCATAGCCTACATGGACAAGCTACACAGAGGAAAGATCTGTCATACAGATACTGGCAGAAGATATGAAGATCTTCATATCAATGGATGAAGAGAAGCACAAGATTTGAACACAAAAGATGGTCTCTGAAATATTCCTTCATCCACTGACTACTGTGAGAAACCAGAGCAATTCTAAGATAGATGTGTAGAATAAACGCCTTCAAATATTTGTGCAAATGCAGACTGGTTTTCTGGATGTTCTTTTCTCTGATTACGTGTCAGAAAAAGGTATTTTTATAAGGTAACTTCACTTTTCCACTCAAAAATTGTTCTTCTATGTGACACAAGCAAGAATCATTGTATTATCTGGTGAAGTTTATATTGCCACCTGCTGATTTTGGTGTACCCTAAGGAGAAAGAATGGAAATCAGCTCCTAGGAATTTCTCTTGAAACTGTCACTAAAAATAGAAAAGAGATGCCAGGTTACTCAAGCTTATGTTACAAACAAAACTCTAAAGTAAAAGCTGACAGTGACTTTTTTCTTTGCAGAAAAAGAGAAGTGAAAGTCTGCACTTACTAGCTAAAATCAAAGAGGTTTTTTTTCTCCCCCTTCTTTTTACAATGTCGAACAAACATCTGAAAATAAGTCATCTTGTCTTTTTCTTATCTAAGACACACAAGGCAGAACAAGATACCAGGGACTTTGAAAGCAAGGTGAGAGTACTTACTTATCCTGTAATAGCTACTCTCTAAGTTTTGAAGGATACTGACTTGACATCCTTTCTGGAAGACTACTCAGTTACCTCTACAACACATAGAGTTCAGAAGCTGGTATAGTAGATTTTATCTGATGCCTTCTACATTTATCAAAGTTAAGTGGAAGGTCAAAATCACTAACGTTCTCTTTCCACTGGAACAAAATATGTATTGCAAAGCAGAGAAACTTAACAGAAGAGGAAGAAAAAGAAATCCTTGTTAAAAGGACTCTACAGGGTCCAAGTTTTTGGAGATTAAAAGAAATGAAAGAGGCTGAAAGAAGCTATTTTATTTTGTGCTGAAATGCATAACAGGATGGCAGAGCTTGCATTCCCAATTCAAATGCAAGATTTCTTCCTGTCAGAGTGTTTAACAAGTTATTGGATTTACCTACTATGTAAAATACACTGAAGTTTTCAGAATTAAATCTCTTAACTTCTGAACAGAAATATAAAAATTGGAAACCATTAGAGCCAGAAATATTACCTCAAAGAGAAAATCTTAATTTCAGTACCATTTTTTCTTGGTCTGCTGCCTAAGTGTGTGGAACAGTCTTGTCTTACATTACCTAAATACATCTCCTCTGTTTCATTTTTATTTATTGGCTACATAGTTCAAAATTGTTTCAGTAATTAAAGACAATACATGTTTCTTCCCTTTGCTTCCACATATTCCTTTCCTATTTTAAATCAATTTGTTTTACAAAGAATTTCAATTTACCATGGAATGTAATAATATTATAATATTTAAAAAATAAAGATTTTTATAGTTCTTTTTCAGAGAGCAGGAAAAATACTGATTTTTTTTTTTTAATGGTTTTGACAAGCTGCAGCTTTATAGTAGAAAGACTGTGAAGAAAAGATTCTGTTCTCTCAGTTTGGTTCACTCCTTCCCTCATACACTCAGTTTAAAACATGCCATGTGCTGACTTAACTCTGTCAGCATTCACTGTCAGCTTTGTCATCTCTGTCAGTCAGGCTTGATCAAAAGGCAAAAGGCAATGATTTGCCACTTGGCTTCTGTTGGGCTAACATGAGCTATGGAGCAGCTTGTTACTTCCAGTTCTTATTACAAGCTGAAAATGTGGAGCTGTGGGGAGAGGCAGGTCATTTATGCATTGAAGCTGCAGTTTCAGAACAGCCTAAACTATTTAGGATTTAGGGCTGATATAACCATGTCGGTTTGGAATGAAATAAAAATGACAGTGTATTCCTCAAGTGTCAAAACAGTTCAGTCACCAAATCAAAACTGTCAGTGATTCATACAGCTCACATCTGTAACACCTCAAATAGCTGGTGTTTTCAGTCAGGAAACTCCAACAGTACATCTAGATCACTGCACAATGGGATTTATCACTTTGCTAGATGTGACAAAAATTGAGTAGAGTCTTTTATTCTTCTCCCCCTTCTCTTAATACTAGCAAGTCATAGAAAAGAAGAAGTCAAATTATTGGAGTTAAGATTTTTTCAGAAGTACTCAGCATTTTTCTGAGTCATCACCCATTGAACATTATGATTAAGCTCTTGCTGATTTCCATGGCAGCAGAGTTATGCTAATTCTTACTACTCCTGGACATGTCACGCTTAAATACATCTCTGACACACACTTTCCATTCAGTTGGGGTTATTTAGTACCCATTCTTTTCTCTTTCCCTTTCCTTTTTTGCATTCTGGTTTTCAACCTAGTAAGTCAGCTGAATATCTCAGTGCAACAATTCCTGATCAAAGTGCTTTAGGAAATAACAGCAATTCCCTCATTCATTAAAAAAAATGAATCAAAACCTGAGAAGTAGGACACTGTAGAAAAATGTTGAATAGTTTGCTAAGAACATGCTGGGTTTTAGATGTGATTCATACAAACACTAGCTTCTACCTTGCTATTCATTACGTTGTAGAACATTTCTTTTTTGGCTGGTTTGTTCATTGTTTCTTAAGCTGTAATAAGTCTGAATAGTTTTCTTTTACTTAGTAAAACATACTTTGGGGTTTGTAGAGGTTTTTTATAATACAATCTATTTATAACATTGGTAGAGATAAAAGCATATCCATAGGAGCTTTTTTTCACTCTTTCACCATTCTTTCTAAGTTCTCTTGGTCTGTTGGAAAGACAGTGGATAATATTTTTTTGAGGAAGGAAATTTGGTTTACATTTTGAGTATCTGGAAACAACTTTAAGTTCATCAAAGGCTCCAGCCCCACCACCTGAACATGACTGCAGGAGAAAGGAACAGGACCCATTTTTAACTGGGAACAGATAACAGCAGGCAGGAGGCCAAGTTCACTGCTGTCCTCATCCTGGAGAGACATCAGTCCACATGTCTCACTTCTGAACATCAACTCTAACCACCAAGTAATTTCTTCTCATGCCTCTAGGTCAAAATGCTTATGGTAGTGTAGACATCAGGAATTAACATTCAGCCTCACTTACCCTACAAAGTAGACCAATATCTATCCATTTTTAAAAGTTTCAATCTAAATCACCTCACAGGATGTCTGCCTTCCTCTTAGGACTACCTTCCACAAATCAGCTAAATTTCCAAACCTGCTCAAAATTTTGTGGGCCTATTTTTCTCTTTTGTCAAGCAAGCTGAGCCAAAGGGACCATATTTCTGTCTACATTGTATTTCACCAGAACAGTGTAATAAAATACGTAGGTACAAATTGTCATAACTCTAAAATATATGAATTCTCGTAAACTCACCAGATGTTTTGAAGCAAGCACTAGGTTTTAATTGGGACATTTAAACTCCAAAAGGCCAATCCACAATGACACTGTACTGCTTATTTATTTCAGGCTATTTACATTTTAGAAAGAAGGGAACAGAAACTTTCCTGACCTGTTTTACAGGGGGAAAAAGGAACAAAGTAATCATTGCATTCATATTGCTTAATAGAAAGAGGAAAGATATAGAAAAGTGAAACAGAAAGATTTCAATGCACTTTAGCTCTACAAAGAAAGAATTCCCAAGAGAAATCCTCCATAAACTTAACCACAACATTTGTGGCTACAAATTAAGGATATCATTTCTTTCCTGAGTAAAGGATTTCCTCTTGAGAACAAAATATTTGTAATTTAAAAGCATGAGGATAAAGTCCTCTTCTGCACGGGCTAGGTTGACTACTGCCATATTACCAAAGGAGAATTAAAATAGCTAAAACTGCACTTCAGAAATTGCAATAGCAAAGTGACAACTGTACATCCACTGGACTTCAAAACAAGTCACTGAATTCCTTAGGATCTATAAATGGCACCAAGCACTTGTATTTAGCCATCTGAATCCATCTCCAGGGCTCTGTCAGTTATAATCAGAGCTGAGGCACATAGCTTAGCTACAGACATTTGTAAATGTCTTAATTTTGACCTAACTCCAGGCAAGGAGTCTCATCCATTCCTGAAAACTATGATGCTAAAGCACCAAGCAGCACATAAGTTCAATGTGAATACCATTGAAGAGAATCACTGGACCTGAAAATCACATGAAATAGGGCTTGAAGCACTCCTGAAAGATGAATGAACCTATGCTTCTACTGTAAGATGGGATCATTTCTACCTGGGGTATTTTTCACTGATGTTTAGCCAGCCTCTTATAAAAAACACCACATGAGAAAATAGGTTCCCAAATTTATTTTTTTTTTTGCACAGAAGTCTGTTGTGATCTGAAAGCATGGTTGATGGACTTAAGATGCCTTTTTTTTTCCCTCAGACTTGGCAGAAGGCCATGGAGGGGAGGCTGAGTGGTACAAGGTCCATTTCAATGTGAGTCCCAGTGCATCTACATCAATCTGATCTGATCCCATCCACTATTGCCTTCCCAGTGTTGTTGTCTCAGCAAAAGGAACAAGAAAGACTCTGCAGAGAAATCATCCTTCCCCTAACATACACACAGTTTGGGCTTGGTAGAAGAACAAAACTTTTCATTAATAGCAAACAGACACTATATTGCAGCACAAGGAAATGGAAAACGAAGCCTGCCCACAATGCAGTTTTTAAACAAAATAACCATTTCATCACACAGATTAAAAATTGCAGCCTATGTTGACTCTAAAACTTCCTTCCAATCTTTCAGACAGACAGCTTTTGTGTTTGCTTAGCCATAGGTGATATCTATAAACACAAGGGGTGTTTTCAATTCTATGTGTCTCAAAATTATTGAATTGTGGATATACAGATCCGGGAGTATTTTTCTGTAATAGCTTTGTCCAAGGCAAGAAAAACCTCAAATATATCCCTTCCATCAGCTGAAGTTATACACTGAGGTGATTTAAATCAGCTTTTTCTCCTTTCTTGCTTGCTTTCCTTCCATGCTGTCAAGGATGACCTACCCAATAAGGACTGAAAGTGAATTCTCACACTACGTAAGTGCTGGGTCATTCATATATTTACAGCTTGCCTTCTGTCTTTAGAGTTAAGCATTAACAACATTTTTCATAGGCTTTGACTGGGATATTGTCCATCTTCCAAAAATTAAACAATTTTTGCATCTGAAGAATGTTCTCAGTCAAAGCCAAGAGTATCAAAGGGTGCTGTATCAGGCACCAAATTCTAAGGAAAAACATAATGCTTACTGCATCTGTTAAACCACTTCTTCCTTTACCTAGAGTCATTGCTTTAAGGAATCATCTCCAGTTGCAGTTTGGTATAACCTTCTTTTGCCCAGTAAATATGACAGAGCCATAGCACATGGTGACCTATCTAGATCAGCACTTAGATGTTCTGCTCTTCAGAACATACAGCTCAACTCTCTGTAAGCATATCAATCTTTCCCCCACTATAAGTCTATGAAGCAACAGATGATTCCTGGTGTTAGAAGGGGGAGAAAAAGTAGAGCATAAAGAAAAGAAACAAACCCACAAATAAAGTAGCTGTAATGGTTTTCACATTAAGGGAGTCTTTAAAGTAGGAATGATGCAAAGGAGTTGTAGGAGAAGCTCAGTCAATGGTATCTAGAGTTTGTAAATAGTTGTCTCTGTTAATGGATGCAAAACTTAAGCCTGTTGTGTAAACCATGTGGGCACTTATTTGAAATATTGATGTTTAAAATGGCACTCTCAGTTCTTTTTCTTTCTTTTTCTTCTTTTTGTTTTTTGTTGGTTTTTTTTTTGAAACAACACTTACTGAAATTTCTGTTGACAAGCTGCAGACAGAATGATGGAGTGCCTCTTTTTTGATCTCAGAAGTCATTTGCATCTGTCCACCTTACTCTTTTTATTTTTTTTCTACAAAGGGAAATTTCTTTAACTCAGTTATCAATCAGCAAAAGCTCAGAAGAGCTATTTCATACAACAATTTGTTAAAGTGGCAACAATGGTATCAAACACACAGTTCTTCAGTAATAGCCCAAAAAGATCTATGTCGCTGGGTTATTAATTGTATAAAGAAAAGAATTTAAAGCCATTAGCATTGACTGCCTTTGCTTCCAAAGTGAATGGGTTTTTTTTCTCAGAAATTACCATTCTGTTTTTCTTGTTTCATGGCTATTCTGAAAGCTGGCAACTTTAACCCTCTATATTATCGAAACTCATTTCTGCAAGTGATGACTCTCAACTCAATACAAATTTTTTAAAACAAAATATCAAGCAACAATAAACAAGCCAAAGAAACAAGTAAATTGAAAAATTGTCTGCCCACTGAACAGTAAGTATATTTTGTATTTTCTATGTGACATGTGTAAACATTATAACGACAATTATTAGAGGTATAGAAGAATTAAGGGCTGCATTTTTTTAGGTATTGTGAACAGACAAAATGCTGGTTTGATTTTAAGCATCTACCAAGAACTGATTGAGGCATTCCAGTGTGCACTAGTGAGATTTTTTTCTCTCAGAGAAATGGTAGCTGCTCAATTGCTATGTTAGTGATGGGGACAGAGGTTCTGAGCTGAGCAGAGTGGTCCTTGGCCCAACTCCATTGCTCAATCCAGTATATCCAAGTCTGCATCCACTTGCCCTGTACTGGCTCCTGCTGTATACCAAGGAATCTGGCCCAATTCCCCTTGGTTTGGCAGTGTGTTTAAAGCTACTAAGAAGGTATTTTATTTTGCAATGTAACCAATCAACCAGTCCCTCTCTAGCCATTTGTGTTCCCTACGTGTTTCTGATTCTCCAAGCACTGATAGCGGGGCTTAATTCTTCAAGTGTCACTTTTACCCCTGTGCCTTTGAGTGGGCTCCTTATCACCCATCTGTTTGCAGAACTGGGCCAAAGCTGGTTTATTTTTGTCTTATGGAGGAGTTACTGTTGGTATTTTCCCATTTATCCAGTGATAAATTGTCCCAAGGGTTCCTTTCTTTCCTAGGTGTCTTCCTATCATAAGGAAAGAGAAGTAGCTCCACTCAAATCCTTTAAAGGTCCTCTGAACAACAATAAAAAAACCCAGATATGCCTTTGTTGTGGAAGAGAAGACATATTCTTTAACAGTGTGTTGCATCATGGTGGGAATGAAGTGTAAACTTTTCCAAATTTCAAAGCAATGTTTGGGTTCAGCTCCTTTTATAGCTAAGAAATCATAAAACCAAAGGTGAGAGCTGCAGCTCAAGAGAAAGAAATACAGAGGCAGACATGCTATTTTATGAGGAATTTAAGCTATTAAAAATAACAAATAGCTCTTCACCTGATGTTCAGATGACTAATAGCCCAGATAAAAAACAGGATTTGGGTGCATAAACTAGACTTAAATGGACTTCAGCTGCTTATTTCCAAAAATGTAGTTAAAGCAACAGAGTACCTCTAACTCTTCAGAGCTGTATGGGGCAGGAATGATTGTATGTGGAAAGAAGGAGCAATTATCAAGTCAGTACTAAGGAGAATTGGTTCTCCTCACTGGGTTTTGTTCTCCACAGAACCACTGGGGTATCCTTTTCCTATGGCAACATGCAGAGCTTTCTGTTAAATGATATGTCCTGTGAGTATCTACAGTTGTTTTGTACATACTTTGGGTTTTGGAAAATGTTCCCATGCTAAAGAAGTATAGAAATTGAATATATAATCAACTGAGGACCATGAACTGTCCCAGATCATGGAACAGACAAATGGGATAGAAATCATAGAGATAGAATCATAGAACAGTTTGGGTTGGAAGGGATCTTTAAAGGTAATCTAGTCCAATCTCCTGCAGCTAGAAGTGACATCTTCAACTAGATCAGATTGCTCAGAGACCTGTCCAACCTGACCTGGAACATTTCCAGGGAAAGGGCTTCTACAACCTCTCCAAAAATGGCACTTCAGTGATTTATATAGAACAAATGTACAGCTTCACATGACATATCCTGTGTTCCTTATTACAATATGTATCTAAATGAATCATGCAGCAGCAGCAACTGTGAAACCCTTGCTAAATACAAGCTTATCCTTCCTCTCTTCCCTGTACTTTCTCATTTCCCTCTGCTGTTATTTCTCCTTGTACTGTGAAAGCCAGTAATAGAACTCTACACTGAATTTTGGGAGGCTGTTCTTAAGAATGATTGCACAAAACACTTTTGCTCTAGGTCAAACAGAATTGGCTGTAAGAAGCTTCAAACTGAAGATACATCATACAGGTAAATGGTACAATTTCAATGCTTTAAATTAACAGATGCATGCAATCTTTCTGAGTTCATTACTGCAACAATGTACGAGACAGTAAATAAAGTCTGGCATAAAAAGTAATGCAATTTCTTCCTCTGGTTGAAAAAATGATACAAAACAAGACTCAGCATTAAATGATTAGTAAAGTGAGGTTAGTTAATAACCGAATAATTACTCTATGTATCAAATTCCTCCAGAAGTAATAGTATGGTAAGAATTTATTATCTTTTTCTCTAGTAACATCTATGAAAGCCACTGGAATCATGCCTGTCCTGTTTGCTGGACACTATAGCTTTTGAAACAAAGCTGTGAACAGACTATCCTGAGGCTTTGCACCATGCCAACATTGTGCTCTTCCTCATGGTTGAAGAGTGACACTTCCTTTCTTCCAATCCACATGAACAGCCACAGATTGCCATGGGCAGGCTGGAGACAGCTCAGGTGAGTGGTTGTAGGATGTAGTTGGTAACATACAAAGAGACCTTGTACCTTACAAACCAACATGAGTGCGTGGCCCTGTGAGACTCTAGGTGCTGTACAGGCTGCACCTGCATTCACATGGAGGAACTATGCCATAGCTAGAGACTTGCTGTCTGTTTGCTTGAGGGCAAATCACCATCTAAACAGGATTACCATCCTCTGCACTGCAGCAGGATCCCAAAGACAGCCCAGAGCTTGTACCTGCAGGCAGGTGGGGAGTGGGCAGAGATGGGCTCTGACTGAGCAGGACCCTGAAGCAGGATCCTCCTCCCTTTGCAGAGACAGGAGAGGGAAGGAGTTGGGATGTTCTCCACTATGTTGCAGCTGCTTCAGTGGCACTGTGATCTGCACAGAGCTCTAGAGCTGGTTGTCACAATCAAGGATAAACAGACAACCTCCCTGCAACCAGCTGAGTAACATTGTTTTTCTTGCGACCATCAAACTCTGATGCTACGATTTAATCCACTCTCCTTTAAAAGTAGATGAAAGTAATATCTTTTTGCTATTGTGCACTCAAATGAAATAAAGCATTGCTAGCTGGAGCCAGTCAAATCAGTCCTTTCATGAATTTTGATTGGTTTCCATGGAAACACTGACATATTCCATTTAACACCAGGGTCCATGCCTGAACAAAGGAACTGCTGAATGAAGTCACAGCATCTTGCTACCCATAAGCATGGCAAAGAGATGCATTTTCAACTAACATTGGTGATTGAGTGGTTGTATAAACATGCATAGTGATGTGAGTGCACTGGAGATCAAAATGAGTTGGGCAAGAAGCATCTGTCAGCTCTAATTAAGAGTTGGGAAATATGAAGCATACAGTAAGTGAAATATATGCATTGCCATTGGGACTAGAGCTGTCCTTTTATTTAATATAGGGATTTAAAAATTAGGTTTACTTGCAACACAGAGGAGAAATTTGGAGAAACTGAGCTTTACCAGGGAAGCTGAGGAGCTTAACATCTCTCTGAACTTATCTGTATTTATTACTAGCCAAGCTGATAACAATAGCTCTCATTCTTTTAGCTATTTTCTTCTCAAAGTGTCCTGGTTGCCCTCACTGCTTTACAAGCTTCAACTCCTCTGTTGCCCTCCCTTGTGTTTATTGGAAGTAACACTACAGAAATTGATGGAGTTCTTCTGACACAAAACAACACAAAGAAGAAAGTAAATCATGTTTTCTCTTCAAGACTTGTGTCACAGACTAGTGGGTTAATATAACAGAACTAATTAACAATCTGATGAGAACCCTATGCAACAGCATGGAGTATGTGTGTGCACTGAATGCAGGAGACTTACCCATATTGCATCTAGATGAAGGTGAGAAAAAAGTGAGTAAAGTGGAGCTTGTCAAATTATAAAGACTCTTTATTAAATAACTGGAAACCACAACTCAACCTGCTTGTAAAATGCTAAATACAGCAAACAGGAATGAAATCATCACGCCTGTAGAACACTGAGACTTTACAGAAGTGATTTTTTTTACTGATTTTTTTTTTCCCTGTAGATGGGATGTTGCCAACTTTCTGAAAATAGCATTTTATTTCACCTTTTTTAGATTCATTGAATTCTAGTTAGTTTGATCACTGTGGGACCCAAGTGACTACCTGAGGTGCTAGGATGAAGCTATTGCAGATTGTAGTCTTAATCAGTGTCAGTGCTACTCATTATCAGCTATCATGAGCAATTCTGGAGGGAGCTGAAAACATGTAAGACCTTCCCTGTGTGCCCTGAACTTAAAGCCATAGATTGGTTTAGGTGGGTTTTGATGGTTTGTTTGTTTCTTTGTTTTTGTGGCTTTTTGTTGTTGCTGTTGTTGTTGGTTTTGGGGGTTTGTTGTTGTTGTTTGGTTAGTTTGTTTGGGGAGTTTTGAGGGGGGTTTTCTTAGCAATGGGAAAGGTTAAAATAATAACTAGGGATTTTATATAACATTATTACTACCAGGTTGGTTTTACCCAGCACTATTACATATGTATTTATCTACAAGAATATAAGATACACATATGATATACCAAAAAGCAATTACCCTAAACTTTTCTCTGGAATTTTACTCTTGCCTGGTTTTATGAACTTCTGTCATCTTTGCAAGTGTTTCTTACAAGTGCTTGAGTGGCAAAGCGAATTAGCTGCATAAGTGGGTTTTTAGGAAGAATTTGTGGAGGCAAATCAATGTGAGCAACCCACACAGTGCTCAATTAATAACTTTTATGTCCCCTTATTCAGAAATGTTCCTTAAGCACAGCAAAGATTTCAGACTAGAGAGACAAAAATGCACAGAGGTGCCTAACTCCTACACATAGGCGACTAACACCACGAGAGGGATGGAATCCCTGATACAGCCATCACTGGATGGTTAAGGTAGCCCTTCATTTCACACCTCTTCAGCACGATGGATTTTAAGATTCCTACTCTTAGAAACCTGCATTTTCACAGTCAGCATCTGGAGAGTGAGTGCTGTGTGTTCTGAGAGAGCAGAGCTGCAGTGCTCTCTCTAGAGGTAGCCAAACCAGCTGTGAGCAAGCTCTCCTTGCCCCGGAAGCAAGGGAACACTGTTAGCATGGCAATTTTGGAGCTACTTTTTTGGGTGGTGAGAGGAAAAGTAGCAACTCCCAAACAGAGCTGACCTCACTTAGTGTCTGAGCTCACTGTCTGAGCTGGTACCTGCTGTCTACTCCTGAGGAACAAAACTGGGCAATGCACATGAATTTCACTGGGAGAATCAAGCATGCATCTAGTTCATCATGGTTAGAAGCAGCCAACAGGCAAAGATCTGTCACACTCTGAGTTTTCAATGATTTTTCGTGCTTTTTTATGTTTGCATGATCCTGCCTTCCTTTAGTTTGGGGAAAGGGGGTAAGAGTTTAGGTCAATAAAAACAGGAGAGAGAATAATTCTCTCCTTAAAAGTTCTATGTATTGATGAAGTTGTAATGCAGAGCTGCAGTGCTAAAGAGAACTGAGATTATTTCATCATTATGATTTGTTCTTTCCACTGCACAGGGCCACTAAATAACATGAAATGTTAGGAAAGAAACTGGACAAAATGTTGCATTCACACAAAGAATGTTAAAAGCCAAGAATCTCCTTTCTGTTGCAGTAGGGATATTTGTAAGGATTACAAGGGCATCCAGAGTTGTTGTATTAAATGACAACACAAATGCTGGAAGATAAATTAAATGTAGTGCTTCACAGATCACAACTCCTTAGAGGAAGTGTGCAAAGTAAGGTTCAGCAAATATTAATTCAAGTCAAGCTGTCTGAGTGTTTGTACCTGCCTCTTTCGAAGCAGCTGTGACCACAGTGAAGGCAACGTGCTGGAGATTAGACCATTGCTCTGAACTGGTCTAGCAACTTAAATGTGTAAATACAGAATGTTTCACCTTTCATTTTTCATTCCCTTGTTATCCTCTGGTTTAGGAAAAAGCAAACCCTGCAAATAATTAGGCACACCCTTAAGTGCAAGGTTATGTGTCTTGCACCAAGAACTGATCAAGTTGTTGGAAATACACAAAGGCCTAAATGTTGTGAGATCAGGGTTTGAAAAGGTACTCACCAGAACCTAATTCATTCTCCTACCTTGCATGAAATTACAGAAGAATTGATTCTGTTTTCTGGTTTCACTGAATCCAACAGATCTACTATAGCACTTAAGGGGAAAAGTAATGATTGCTGTAAACAGCAAACTAATAAAACAGGTCTGTCTGTCTATCCATCTGTCTATAAGCTTCACAATATTCATAGCTACCTACATCTGCACCATAATTATGCAACATTATTACTACCAGGTTGGTTTTACCCAGCACTATTACATATGTATTTATCTACAAGAATATAAGATACACATATGATATACCAAAGAGAATGATCTCATTATTAATTAAATAGCTGTGGTAATCTCCCTCAGAAATAAAATGCAATGGGCCTGTCCAACATTTTAAGAATAGTCACTTGACAATTGTTGATTTTCAGAAAGAAAATTAAGTACTTCTTTGATCCTACTATTAGTTCTATTTTAAATCAAAAGGGACTATATAAAGAAGGTCACTTTTTGTCTGTATGCATATATATTTAAATGATATGTGGGGTAATACCACATCATTTATTTACAGTTTTAGTTTAACATTTACAAAGTATTTTTCCATGGCATTTGAGTTAAATATTATCCTTTAATAATTTATATTGTTTTGTAGAGAGTTTAAGTCTGAATGTGAATCCTCAAAGCAATTTATTTTTCCAATTTTACTGGTTTATTTATCTCACAATCTCTGCTAAAGAAGATAATTTGATGGATAAATGTCTCCATCTAGAGCTTGTTTAGATTGAAAATAAAAGCTTAATAAAGCATAAATCTCCATCTAGTGTATTTAAAAACCCACATTACAATAATTTCTCAATAAAGGCTTCCCAGAAAATATACAGATTAAACTTTGTTATATCACTAAATATAGCACCATGGAAATCATAGTTTATATTGTCTGAGCTATGTTTCATTTTATATAATGAGAGAAAACATATCCCATCAAGGGTGAATAAAGTTATTTCATCCTTTCTGAGTCTCACTGCTTATTTGGCTTCCCTCTACATCAGTCTGAAGCCCACACTCAGAGCACTGCAGACAGGTTTTCAAAGTGAATGCATATTTAATCTGGGGAGGCAGAAAAAGTGAGGTCACTAGCTACCTAAGGAAAAAGGGCTAGTGAAGTCAACCATGTGTGAAGAGACAAAGACAGTAACAGAGGTTGCTCCATCACAGGTCCATCTCAGTAGCCATTTTTCAACAGCTGAAGATAGAAGGGGTGTATTCTACTTGTAGTGAGCCCATTTATGAGCCCATTGCTAACCAGAGGCATAACTTCTTCATTCCTTGGAGGATGTTACCTAGGAAGGAGCAAAGCAAAGGTCCCAGAGGTGTCTGATGCATAAGCATGTGTGCGTGCTCTGAGAAAACTAACCCATTAAACACCTCTGCTTCCTCTTGGACATGGGATTTTGACCAGCACTGGTCCTCAGGGTGGACACTTGCTCCTGATAATCACAGATATTTTGGAGACACCCATGTTATCTCTAAATTAGCAATGCGACACATTACAAATGCCATATAGTGACATTAACTTGGGTTCTGGAGATCAGAGCACACTCAGTACACTTCTATTCCTGCCTCAATCAGCCTCCTCTAAGTGGATCTAATTGTTCAGGAATGTGATGGCATGGCTTCCTCAGATCTCTCATGAAATGAAATAAACCATTGGTTATTATCATTTAAACAAATGAGATCATTTTTTTTCCCTGCCTTAGTGTCAGAGTGGATGACTGCAACAGATCCAGTATCCTGTATCAAATAGTAGGGCTGTATTACATTGCTAATGTGAATTGGATTAAAAGCTGCTTTCAGAAGACCACCCAAACACCTGCATTTCTTTCCTGTTAAAACCTTCCCTGGCTCTATTTTGTGCCTGTTCACTTACTTCATTCCTCTTCAACATCTTCTGTGCTGTCCAGAGTTTGTGCAGACATTTCTTCTTCCTTTACCAAATGACAGGTGGCATACCTCTTTATGCTTCTGACATTTGCTTGATATTTCTTTTCATTTGGGGGATTGTTCATCATTCTGGGGAGATGCCATTTTCACAGTCAATGCTGTGTATCAGCAGATGCATTTAGTGGATTTTCTTAGAGGTATGAGGATCTTGTCTCATAAAAGACATGTGAAGGGCTATTTTTACAGTTTAATAATAATAATAATAGAAGAATAGGGGGTTTCAATTCATCCTAAAAGTATTTCAGAGTTCTCATTTCCTTTCCTTTCAGCTTCCATTCTCTTTTCAGTGTCAAAGTCAATGGGTAATTAAACTGTGGTACCTTACTAATAATTCCACTCTCTGCAGCTCTCTGAGAATGCCAATGCCTTATACAGCATGAAATCCTTAAGGAGTCAGTTCCTATGAGCAGGTAGATCTGCCTGCATCCTACTAGTGGTGTAACAGACTGAGGAGTGTGAACAGCAGCCCTGTGCTGGCACAGATACAAGAGCTGGAGGCAAGAATGGGGCTCTTGGTAGAGATGGGATGTTTCAACATCCCCCTGTCGTCACATAGCATGGAGACTGGAGATAGCTTCTGGTGACCATTGGTGTCAGTGGAAGAAATACCACATGATGGTCTTATGGAGCTGGATCTGATGCTACCTGTGGTTTACTGCTGACAACCCTTAGGTAGGTAAGACTATTGTCAGTGGATAAGAGGAAGGAAGATCTTTCATTTTCAGTTAATTAATACAACATTTCTACATTAACTAATAGAATTATACAAAGAAACATGACTGGTAAGCCAGGAGCAGTTAAGCTTTACAACCAAAAGCAGTGAAGTACCATAAAATTTCTCATACTTTCTACTATAAATAGTCAGCAATTGGAAGTTAAAACAGTGAATAAAGCAAAATTGTGTTAACACCAGGTGCTTTCATCTGGCCATGGCAAAGACTGTTTTTCTATTCTTGGAATAAGAGTTCTAGTTGTTCTTTTTCACAAAATGAATACTTGTGAGAAACATCACCTTAAGTTATGCACTTGGGCTTTAGACAGCTAATTTTCAGAGTGCCCTTACAAAGCTTGTACCTTTTTTTTTTCTATGAAATGTCCACTCTTCAGTTTAACAGTCACTCTATTAAAAGTTTAAGAGAGGGCAGTGAATCTGACTTAGTAAAAGAGTATGAAATGTGCTACTGTAGTGATGTTAAAAACATCAAACAGCAACCTCCTTTAGGTGAGGGACATGCAGAGTGGTTAAAGCATTGGGAAGTAACTCAGAATACACTTCTGCTGCTAGAATGTAATGCTGAAATCCTCTCTGACCTCCACCTACACACTCAGTTCTTCCATTTCTCAGTTACTACAATTAATAAGTGACTGCTTATAAGCACAATCTTAACTGGAGACAAACAGGATTCACACAGCTTAGGTTTACCTATGGAGACTCCTTAGTATTAAGCACTGCCTTAAAATCTGATAGGCACAGGGAACATAATCTGTTTCACTCTATGCCAGTACCTGTTCATTACTCTTTCCAATCCTGTTCTGGACTTCACTTCACTGTGTGTTGTCAAATCCCCTAGAAAGCCTGACTAAACCCAGCAATGTATTCCATTTGCAAGGAATGCACTTGTAGCTGGGACACACACACACACAATATCTTTGTATTCTCCGGTGAGTAGGGGGTGTGTTTGCCTATTTCTCCTGACAACAGTAATAAATGTCTTATGGCCAAGTCAAATTAACAAATTATCCCCTAATTAAATTCTGGAAAATATTACAAACTTGAACTTCAATAAAACACCTCTTTTCTATTAGTGTGTACTGACATTTGGCTTTCTTATTGTCTTTGGAGGAAGACAGGCAGTTACACAAAGAGATTCTTCCTTTTTCAAAACAGACATAAAAATTAGGATGAGGAACATGCTGTGATACTTAATTCCTTCTTTGCTTCACTCTTTAATAGTAGGACCAGTTGTTCTCTGAGTGCCCAGTCCCCTTAGGGACTATTCAAAAGTAAAAACCTGAATCTGTTTTTATTTTCCTGCTGGTATCCATGAAATAAGTCTGTTCACTCCCTTAATTCTTCTATTCACAGTCTGACTCTGAACTAATGTTCACTTTGTTTGCAGCTCTGTCTTGGTGAGAGGGTCTGTCCTGATGGGAAACAGAGACAAGTGGCTCTTTCAAACACATGCTTCATTTGTTTGAAATTGTAAAGGGCACTCCAGCTCTGCCTCAAATACTTGGTCCACCACCACTCCACTGAGTGTGTTCTTCTGCCATCAAGGACATCTAGCACATCTTTGACATTCTGAATGTCTCTTTTCAGATAGTTACTTTCTCATGTATTTGCCTCATGTCTTCTGTTGTTGCTGAAGAGCTTATCACCCATCTTGGAGTTCAAAATGTATCCCTTACTACCTGTGGCCTTTCTTTTATGACTTATATCACTATTTCTGTCAGATGTCTGGCTTCTGTCCCAGAGTTCAATTAAAAGTTAATAAACATCCTATTCACATTGAATTTCTCTGCCACTCTTTTACAGTGTTCTCCATGACTCCTATAAAAAATTAAACCTAACTTGCAACACTTCATCATCCCCATGATCCTGGTCTTCTGCCAGCCCACCTGCTCACTACCTTCTCTGCTGGCTGGCAGGCAAACCTCCAGGTTTCCCAGTCTGGAATCTGGCTTTTTACACATCTTACCTGAGGATTTCCCTGCAATTTGGCTATTTGTCTGCATCAGACCCAATTGCTGGGGTTCACAGCTTCTCAGCTGAGGGACCAGAGAGATGGGGTCAAGGTCTGCCAGATTCCTCAGGCACCTGGTACTTCTGGTTCATGGGCTTCTGCCTACAATGCTCCTGCTCCATGAGGCAGCTTGTGCTCACCAATTCCCCTTCTTTCAGGGAACCAAGCAGCATGGGTAGTGGGCAATAGGCTCTTGGGAAGCAGCTCCAAAATCATGCTATGCTGTTGAAAATTCATCGGTTTTTTTCCCCTCCCTTGAAAAAATAAATGAATTTCAGCATATAAACTTCTCTCCTCATCCACTGAGACCCATACCCCACCCCATATTTAAATGCTGCCTTCTAGTGTGATTTATAGTGAACACAACAGGGACACTGAAATGTAATCACACTGATAACTGCATACATCTCTGCCATCTCTTCTCCAAAGACTTCAATTTCCAGGTTGTGTGACAATCCCACCATGTGAATTTGGTCTGTAAGTATGGAGACCTTTGCCATGGCCCATGTACTTCTCACTGTCTCTGAGCTGTATTGCATTAACCTGCTTTGGCCCCACTGCCCTATAAGAATGGTTTTTGTGCTGCTTTATTCAACACTCAGGACTTGGTAAAACTTCTGCCAAAGTCATTCCCTCAGCAAGAACTCCTAACCATGGAAGCTCCCATTTTCTAAAGAAATCAATACAGACTCCTACAGCTCCTTGAAGCAGGATGGAAGGATTCCCATGGTATCAATGGCTGATGAATTAAAGCCATAAAAGTTGCAATTTTATGAGGGAAGGAGACTAACAAGCATCTCTACAAATGTGGACTCAAGAAGAGACTGGGATAGCTTTGCCTAAGGCAGACCATTTTCTGTGGGTAGATACATGATGTTTGTCTCCAAAGCTGCTAAGCTAAGGCCTTTCAACAGCACTAAATGAATGGTTTAAAAGTGCAAGTAAAAGAAGAGAAGGCATTTGGTTCCCAAAAAAATGTATTATAGGAGGATGTGTTATTCTGAGTTCTATCTTCTGGCAGGCTGTGTGTAAATCAGAAACTGGAAAATTTTCAACTCATTTTGTCTGTCCTAGGGAATATTTGCCACGAATATGAGGCGAATTGCACAGAACAGAGCTTTAAAGAACAGCCTTTATAAAATTTTTACACCCAACACGGAATCACATAACTCTGCATCTGTTTTATGGATTCTGTGCTAAGCTTCATAACAGCTTATTAAAGGAGATAACCAAGTATCCAAGGAGATGAGATCGAAAATAAAGATTTCTTGGACAAATTCTGTGAGAGGCATGAGGGGATACCTGCTATACAACTTCAGCATTCAAAGGACTCATTAGTACAGCACAGGCTGCCTTGCACAGCCAGAAAATATGAACATACATCAGTAGACATTTTAATGAGGTTAATGGGATTATTATTATTTTTTAAAGTAACTATGATAATGTAATAACAATAAAGCATTTTCACAAATGACTGTTCAGGGTGGCTGTCAGCACCATAATCTCATCCATGCTTTAAGACAAAACAATTCATATATAATGAAAAACTATCCCAGTGGCGTGTGAGCAAAATCTCAATGTAAAAAGCAAATTACACAGTTAATAGGGCTTGATGTTCATTTTGCCAGGATGTATCCAGCACATGATAATACTCTCACAGAACAGCTTGCCATAAAAGGAACCTATGTAAACTCAGTTAAAAAAAAGATGTCTACACATGTTTCCAGAGTTTCCTTTCATATCCTTATTTTTCATCATATCTCTCCAGAACATGGTTCTTTCTCAGAAGATAAACATACTCATTTTGGGTGTGAAGAATTAAAGATCCTTACTGCCTTCAGGCATCATACTCTTAGAAGAGATAACTAATTAAGTCATTTGGAGCCCTTTGGAGATTGCATCTCTAAGGGACAATTTCTTTCATCACATGTATGTGATTTTTTCTATTTGAAACAGCAGAGAGGTCATCTCTACAATGAACACCTCTGATCTGGCACATCAGGTAACTTTTTGCATCCATCTGAAATTTGAATTTCAATTAGGTACATTAAAAACACATCAGTTGGTATGCATGCTGGGGTCTCTGTATCTCTCTGCTTCATCCTGCCAGTTTATCTTTGCTATGACTCCTTCAGAGCTCAGAGCTATCTACGTAAAGAGGTAAGAAGTTTAAGCGAAGACACTCAGAAATACTCAAAGGAAACATCAAAATCTACAGAAAAATGAATTATGAGAATATTGTCTGACGGTACTGAAATAATGTGTTGAAATAGAGATGATTAAAAAGGTGGTTTTGAAAGTCCATGTTAGAATGTGATTCTGAATCTGAAGTTTGTCATCTCCCCAGTACTGTGAGGAGGGAAATAGAGGCTGGATGCTAAGTCTTTCAAATCCTAGGCTAAAACTAGGATAATTTTTTACTATCTCTACGTCAACAATACTACAAGCAACATTTAATTACTAAAGCAGAAGAGGCACTCTACAATCTTCATGTTCTTCATATTTAATATTCAGTTCATATTTCCATCTCAAATTGTTCAGTAATGTATCTCCACAAACCCTTCAGAAAACAAGCAAGCATTTATCAGGCAGTACTCCTGGCTTTTTATTTGCTTGTTTCTTTTTGTGAATTAATTAACAGGTAGAAAAAAATGTGATAAAGACAAGTTCAGCAGATGAACTACAGAGAATCATTTAAACCACTCAAAACTCTAATTTATAAAATGTTGAACACAAATTCTGATGAAGGCATTTCCCAGGCAGTGCCAAATTTGTCTTGAAGCACCTAAATTACCACTGATTTATTATTCTAGCTTCCACCAAAAGACATGTTAAAATTAAAAATAAATTTTAAAAAAATGGTGGGGAAAAGTTTAGCATTTGCCTTAGGGAAGTGCTTTTGAGAAATTATCTTAATAATGCTGATTGTGCTGCTGTCATGAACTGCCTATCAGATACCCAGTGTGTGAAAGGAGGCACAAACATCATTTTCTTCATAAACAAAAATAAAGCCACGCTAATTGTTTCACTTAATTGTAATTCTCTACTGAGTGACATAAATGGTGCTGTCACTTCTTTCAGTAGGTCATAATTGCACTGTATTTCATGTGAAATTAAAATGTTGGTTGCAATGGCAAGGGTGGTCTGTTCATCAACCAAGTCATTAAAATGGTCTCTATTATGTCTCCAGATGGAAAGGTGACACATTCCTGCTTCTGCTGTTGAGACCTGTTACTTATTACATTTTCATTACCATTTTTGCTTCATCCTTTAGCATTAAAAGAAGAAATTTTCAGATATCAATGTTTTAATTGAAAATAATAATAATTTGGGCATTCTTAACTGTCTCAGACCAAATGGAGATGGGTTCAGAGTCAAGCACTCACTCTTTCAGCTCCTTAAAAAGCTAAGCCATCTTTTCTGTAAATTACAGGAGCAATTCCCAGTGGCTTGCATGGAAACTGGACCAGGGCCAGGGTCAAGATCAGGGTGCACTGAAATCATCCTTTCTGCATTTAGACCTTGTGCTCTTGCAAACAAGGGCTTGGGGTTCTATTGCTGTGTGAGGGAATGAGGCTGGCAACCCCTCAGGAGTGTGCTGAAAGCAATTCATGTCTTTCCTCTAACTTCAAATGTCTCAGTCCCCAAACCACTAAGCACTGATTTATACATTTATTGTTCACCATGTGGGCTTGACAGCAGAGATCACTACTCTAATTCCTGTGATTTCTGATGGGGAGAAGTGGAGTGAGGGGTCAGGTAAACTGGAGGAAGGAGAGACCACGATTCATGTCACATGAAAACTCAAAGCAAGCCCACAGTGCTGTGCTTACCTCTGTGTCACAGCACTACCCAGCTCCAATTGTCTGAGTTTATTGAAAAGGATGTATTTGGGGTTTTTTTCTTAAGCAAAGCACTCAGCCAACTGATTGTTTGTTTATTACTTGTGGAATTGTTTATGTATTACCCAAAGTATAAAGTAAAGAGAAAGCACGAAGAAAATCGCAGAGTTAGTAGATGAATTACTAAGGAAAAAGACATGAATAATTCAAGCAATGAGATTCAAGTGTTTCTTAAGCAGTGTTTCTTTTTTTCATTAGGAGGGAAAAATGAGTTTCATAAAAACAAAACCTATCTACAACTACAACAGCAGTGTGCAATTTTAAAGGCAAGAAATGACAAATGTTGAGATTGACAGGTAACATGGGATAAAAAGGCTTTGGATTTAAACAGGGGGTTGAAGAAAGCTGTATGATAATCACTGTATAACAAATACTCATCTTGGCTTAATCCAGTACACCAAATAAGCATGGCAAAGAGTCCACCAGCAAAAGAAATCTGCTACAAGCTCTTGTAAGTAAGCTGATTAGTGATTTAGAAATTGTTTCCTGTCAGATAACCCTTAGATGGAAGACTCTCATATGTTCAGCCTGCAGACCTGGAGTTCAGTCTGATAAGTCTAAAACCAGAAAAACTTATTTGCCAACCAGCATCTGCTGGAGCTGGGATGAAAGGCCCTGAAGGGACTTTTTACGAGGGCATGTAGTGATAGAAAAAGAGATAAAGGCTTTAAACTGAAGAAAGGTAGATTTAAATTAGATATAAGGAAGAAATCCTTCACTGTAAGAGTGATGAGGCACTGGAACAGATTGTCCAGAGAGGCTGTGGATGTCCCATTTCTGGAAGTGTTCAAGGGAAGGTTGTAGGGGACTTTGGACAAGCTAGTCTAGTGGAAAATGTCACTGCCCATTGCAGAAGGATTGGAACAAGATAATCTCTAAAGTCCCTTCCAACCCAAAACATTCTCTGGTTCTATGATTCTATGAGTCAGAGCATTGTCACATTGGTGCCTCAGCCTGGAAACCACTGAGTAAACTTTCACTTAGAGAAGTCCTTCCTGATGATTTCGTCCTGTGTTGCAGCAGCCATAACATGCAGTATTTTGCCTAATAATAATGGAGGTTGCTGCTGCACAAGTTCTGTTTCAGGGATCTTGTTAACATTATACTGGGAAAAAAATGTCTAATTTAATGACAGCAGCAGTCATATTCCAACAGCCCTGAGAACTTCATATACAGGTCAGCATACCATTGTGCTAAATGTCACATGTTGGGAACAGAAAGAGATTCCTAGTCCAAGGAATTTTATGGCTATGTTAGCCGTAAAATAATGAAGTGAATAGAAAACAAGTAGAAAACAGAGTGACTTTTCTTCCAGCTTCCTAGCTATAAGTGCCTATTTCCTTGCCCTTTCACTAATATCCATCCTTCACTGCTCTAAGCTTTACATGCCTCGCTTTATCCTGCACTGATTACACAGTGCATGCTCCCCAAATGCTAAGGTGCTAAGAATAAAAATGGGTTTAATCTGAAATTAATTGTATTTCAGAAGAAAAAAAATATTTTCAACACCTTTTATTTAATTGAGAGCAGATTAAACCAGGTATTACAAAGGACTAAAATACTCTTTGTAGGCTACAAGAGACTTAATTCTTCTTTTTATTATTTTTCTCTTTTGTGGACAACTAATGAAGTGAGTTAAAGGGTCTACCATGTTATTATTATTCAAATCTGCTTGAGAAAGATGTTAAGATTAGAGATGATGGATGAGATAGAAATGTCTGTCTTTCTCAGCCACCCAAAGTTAATTAAAATACACGTGACCTGTTATCTGCCACCCAAAGTGTTCTATGGAAACAAGACTCTAATGGTAGCAGAGACAAATTGGCTTGTCTTGCTAGAACTCCTTAGGGTTAATTAAAAAGCAGCTTATTCTTTGAAGAGTGCCACATCAGACCTGGTTACTTTCCCCCTCATTCCTGTTACACATATTCTGAACATTTATGATAAGATTTTATATAACTAAGCTAGAAAGCTGAGATTGGTATCAAAGGGAGCAAAGCTTTTGCTCAGCATAGGGAAAGAGCATAAGAGCTTTTAAGGTGCTCAGAGCAGGGAAGAGTCAGAAAGCTGCAACAGCTAAAGACAGAAACTTATGTAAACGTGACCACCATGGCTTCTGGTGCTGGAACAACCTGCATCTCAGAATGAGATGTATGCTGCTTCTGGAAGCCTTTTCAGTCACTTCATGAAAGTTTTTTTTTTTACAGATAACACAACAAAATAAGTAGATGTGCTTACTGATTCAAGTGTTCAGTGCTGTCTGTGACTTTTACGTGTTTGTTAATGTGTTTGTTACTTGAGACACTCAGGTCTTTCCAAGCAAACAGTGTGTAAGCTCTGTCTACATGTGATTGATGGTACTAGAGTAAAGCTGGATTCACCACCTCCAGAAAACTTCACAAATCAATATTTCTGTCATTTTGGCATGCTGCTTTCTCATTGAATTTTAGAAATCTGACAGTCTGAATGAAGCCAACTTCATTACCACTGAGAAGAGTAGGTCAATGACACATGAACTTCATTCATAACAAAGCCAATTGCAGATGAAAAGAAACTGAACTTGAGATGCTCAATTCTTTGTCAGTGGCTACTTTTGGTAGCCATGACAACAAATCACACCAAAGAGCTACCCAATTTTTACCTTATTTAATTAATCTTAAACCATCCAAGGGGAGATTTTAAAGTCCAATGAAACCAGCCAGAGGATGTAGTTTAAACTGGGCCTGCCTATGGGAAAAGTTATCTTTATGCAACTCAGGTATCATTTGTCATATGCAGCATTGCTATTTCTTTTCCTTTTGTTGTTTAATCAATTTTCAGATAAACAGACCCTGTTATCCAGAAACAAAACTGCTTTCAGATGGTAAACACCCTAAGAGCAGACAATACAGTGTGCCCAGCCTCCTGAGGCGAGTAGCTTTAAATAAATAGAGAAGTCTTTCTAAACCTCATTTCCTAAAGGAGTGTAAAGCCAGAATATCAACTCAAACAGTGAGAGCAGGAGGAAGGCATTTGGACCAAGCACCTCCTTTCCTCTCTGACTTGATGCTGTCACATTAGTGTTATGGGTTCCAATGAAGCTAACATTTCCAGCTCCCAATCTATCAGTGCGCTGGTGGGTTTCTTATACATATTACACCTAACCTTATGGTCACAGGTCAAATCGGACAGCAGCTCTAAATCACCTCAACCCAATAACACCACATCCACAGCTCCATGTGTTGAAGTTTCAATTACAGGTAAAAATAAAGCAATTTCTCCTTTCTCTGCTGACCATTTTTCGTACAATTCAGTTATTCTTTTACACATCCTTAGCCCTTGCTTACGTATTTCCCTCTGGGCTCTCCTGTTGCTAGCAGGAGTTTGCTGAAAGAGAAGTCAGTTCACCAAATTGGGTACAGATCTGGATTTTTCTTTGGCTTTGACATAAGTTTCCTCCAAAAGGTCAGATTGTTCAAAATCCTCCATCTTCAGGAGTCATTAGATTTAATCTAAACTCTTCTGTGTGACATTAAAAAATAGTTTTAAAATTATGTTAGATTACTAAGAAGAGCACAAAAGCTCCTTGAAAGCATATTTTTGATCCTCACTTGTCGGCCTGCATTCAAATTATAAAAATTCTATTGGAAATTCAAAAAGATATCTTCATATGTCAATGTTTTACAATGAAAGCTGGCATAGAAACTGGAGAGAGCAGGCAGAGCCCCAGTTAACATCTCAAATTAATTTTTTGTTTGTTTGGGTTTTTTTTTAAACTATTTTTAAATTCAGGTGAGAAAATATACTATGAAGGACTCTAGGTGGAAGAAAAGTAGTAAAAAACTCAACACTAGAGATAGAGAACTAACTGTAGAAAGTCCTGTAGGCATTTTGTTACAGAGCAGATAGCTGTGTCAAAGGTGAACAATGCACACGAGGTGCAACTAGAAGCATTGTCTGATAAACACTGTGGTAGTGTTCCAGATAAAATTGAGTATTTCCTTCATGGCTTGTGTCCCATAATTCCTATGATATGTCTGCAAAGACCATGTGTCATCTCAGAGAGTTCATGTCTGATGGCTGAAAGGAATAGGAAGACAACGTAGAAGGAAGACAACGTAACACAAATCATTTTTTTTCTATAGAGAAAGGCATTGTCTTTTAACCAGCCCAACTCTACACCTAAAAAAGTCTTTATATGCTTCTCAGAAAAACCAAAAAGAAACTGAGTTTATGAGCAAGACTCAGTTGCAAACCAGATGACTTTTGCAAGAGTGAAGAGACTCAAAACTGTGCTGGGAGTGAAAAGCTCCACAAATGAGGCAAGAAGTTTGAGAGATCTTCAGAAAGAGCACAAGAGCCATGATTCAAAACACTTACAGTTTCTTCTATGACATATCATTGACTGAAATATATCATGATTTATTTCACCATGCCTTATATTTAGTACACTTTCTGAAATTACTCCAGAGTGGAAATAAAACAAACATTCTTTTAGCTTGAAATGGGGCTTTTTTTCAAGAACTGATTAGAGCTTGCATTTAAAATATTTTTCAACTAAAACTTGTGCTTTCCTGAAGGGAAACTTCTGTATAAGAAAGTAATTATTTACTAATGGGTTTTCATGTTTACATAAAGAACAAAAAAAAGCTTTTCAGCAATTTATTTTTTCTTCCAGCATCTATAGGTTTAGTATATATATATTTTTTTTTTTTTATTTCCTTCTTTTACTTTTGAAAAAGAAGAGGAGGGTGGAAATGGAAAGGCAATGTAGAAAATAGAAAATATAAAACTGAATTGTTTTACATTTCTGGGGAATTAAAATATTTCCACAGGGGAAAACTTCACAGAGGAATGTAGAAAAGTACCAAATAGAAGTACCAAAAAAAGCAATTACTGTGTTCTTCCAAAAAGGTTTTTATTTTAATATTGTGGACCTGTAGTTATAAGAATAATTATAATAGCCTGCAAAATATAAAAGGAGCTAGATGTTAAAAGTAAAAGCTCAGTCTTTTCCCTGGGTTGACATATGGTTTTCAAATTCCATAGAACAAGAAAGATAGTCATGTGAAAAGCAGCAGCAATAAGAAAACCCCAGGGGACCTCCTTGAGTGCCTGCTACATCCATTCTTGAGTTTATACACCGTTGGGAAGACACAAGTGATTTTGATCCATTTTTCCTTTCCTTTTTTAGTCTTAAGAGATACAGATTTTCACTCTGTAAATATTTGTTTCTGCTTAGTTACTGCTGCAGTGGCAACACTAGGAGTATGTGTTGAAATGGCCATTTCTAGATTGCCCTCTGCATTTCTGCCTCTAATTCTTGAAGACAATTGTCAAAGATGGTTTCATTTAAAGCCTAAGCACAAGGGCAGCATGGCTTAAATTAAAAGAGAATTTCACCATCAAACAGAATTTCAAACTATCTACCCTGTCATCTAAAGCTGAATCACATCTTTTATGAGATGAGGGAAAGTTTAGCGTCAGCTTTTGAGAGCTTCAAGGACAAAAAGCTGTTGATTTGGCCCTTTATCTGGGGGTGAGCTTTCTTCTTAGCTCAGCACTGTATATAAAAATAAACAAAACTGAAACATAAAACAGGAAAGCAATGAGGAAGAAAATCATTGCTTTTTAACAACGAAGAAGTAAGCGCACACTGTAGCACCTAATAAATTAACACAAGTGTTGCTGGAAAATAAAAATAACATTTTCAAAGGACAACTTGTCATATTCTCATGACTCAGGGATTGTTGTTTGTTTTCCCCCTTTCTACTCCCCCCTTTAATTAATACATTTACTTCCAAATAAGATCCTAGCATTAGGAAAATGTCACACCATATGTGTGTTTATTTTTGCTCAAGTAATTATAATGGTGTAGGATCTCTCTTTTCCTTTCTTTGCTTGCTGAGACAGAATGTTCCTTCAGAGGATAGAACAGCCTCAAAACAGCTGCTGTGACATCTGAGGCAGAGAGAAAGGACAAAACTTCATAATCTTTTTCTTGTGTAGGCAATGACCTTTATGAAGGAATCAAGGAGTCTTTCCTCCAGGTGCTCTCCCCACAAGCTGCAGAGGAATCTTTGTGTGGCAGCAGGCAGAAGAAATGTCTCTTGCAGTTGGGTGCAAAGGCCCAACAAGACAAACAGCATCTCTATGAATGCATTTGCCAATGAATGCCTGATAACTTACACACTTGAGCATGGTAAACCTCCACATATTGACTGATCCTTTGGAGAAAAAACTAGTATTTTAACAATGAGTCAGTCTATGTTGTATCTAAGCAATCTGGAACCAAATTGGAACCAAACCACTGCAAGTTCTAGCCCAAAAAGACTGCTCTCTTGGACTGGGATGGTAGAAGGAACTTTCTTAAATTTTTGGGGGGTAGACTTTTCTTCTTCACTGGTGAATACTGCTTTTTCATCCTCTCAGTTAGTTCTGATGTTTTCTGGGTGAACAGATGTTTGCAAGTGGTTTCCTGTTAATATTTCTTATAATCTTACTTCAGTTACTAACACAGTATCATACTCCAGCATCATTGTCTATAAACTAGCAACCTCTCTCCCAGAAGAGAGAGATCATGGGAAAGTCCCTTAGGTTTTCTTATTGCCATTGGTTTTTACATGCTCATGTCAAGATGTGTTAAAACACACGAAATATTTTGTGCAGAAGGACATCACATGATGATTTTGTGATTCTGGACATAAAAGGAGATTATTATGCAGAGTATCAGCTTGAACTAGATTCAAAATAGGTTGCTGATCTGTTTCTCCAGCTTACATTATAATGAAATGAAGTCCAGTCCCTCAGTGGGTAAAAAATGAGGTTTGTCCCAGTTAACATCAATGAACTGAATAACAGAATGAGGTTCTACATGAATGTGACTGTCCTTTTTCAGCAATATAAAGAAGGCAACTTCAAAGTATTAAACTATCAAAGGATTTATAGCATCATGCCAATTTATGTGGGATGGGGATTTGGCTCTTAAAATCATTCTAGCTTGCATGCTGTAAAATCACACAGCACACCCAAAGTTCAGCAGACTCTAACAGTGTATCTGAAGTGTCTACTTGATCTATGGGGTGAACTATGCACAGTCATGGGACTGGGTCTGTAAACCTGTACTGAATTAATTTGACTGAGATCACCTTATTTTGACTTCTGCATATGCTTTTATTTTAAGTGCTAGAACTTTTTCCAGCACAGTTGTCAGATGTGTCAGGCAGGGATGCCATGCAAATCATCCCCATTCAAATGGCTTTGCACACACAGCCAGCCACCAAGGAAGGTCCTCAGGCCACAGGGACATGCTACCTTCTTAGCACCCTTAATAGTGTAGGTTCCTGACCATGAGCAACAGGACAAATAAAATGAAAAGAATTTTTATACAAGACAGCAAATCCAAGATGAGTGATAGGATGTTGGCTTTTCTAACTACTTGTCAGTGGTCCAGGAGCTGTGAGCTAAGAAGTTTGACCCAGGAGGGATATGTGTTGTCAGTCTCATCTGTAGAGGTTTGTCCTATGACAGCTATTTTCATCTTCATGCCAGTCATCAATAAAAAGGTCTAGAAAGTTATCCCTATTTCCAAAGCCTATTTTCCTACCTTAGTAGGGCAACAGTAATACTCTAATTGCTTTTCTTTATTAAAACGTTAAGAATTCCCAAATGCACATTAACATAAATGTTGAAGCCATATGAACTTTCATGTGAAATATTTATTCACTTCTTTTTGTCATTTTTGGTTTTAATAAAATAGAGTGCGAGCAATGCAGAGCTGGACAGAAAAAATTATATCCTCAGAAATTGCATGTGATTACCATCAAAACATTTTAACTGGACTTCACATCACAAAAATCTAGATGCTCCATGTTCTCTGTTCAAGCCTTAGAGGATTGCAAGATGCTACCATGTGTAAGATGTATAACCTGTCCCACTATTGTTGATGCTTATACAGCAAAAGCAGGAGTGCAAATTCCTCAATAGTATTAAAAGGAAAATTCTAACAAAGCATCTAATAAAATTTAATGCTGCTGCCCTAGTGTGACTAATACACAAGAAAAGCAGTTTGAGAGGTTGTACTTTTCCCTTACAAGCTTCTGCTTCCATTATATTTGAGGACCTTTCACCTTTAGCTTCTCAATATTCAAATTTTCCACTCCACTTGCTGGAGATGTTGCCAACTTCCCAACACTTCACTGAGCAGAGCAGTGAGCTGGGGCAAGGCCCTGTCCTATGCTTCTACACATCCTGCAGTGTTAGGATAAGAATATAAAGGATAAAAAAGATTAGAGATAAAAAGGGGATGTTGCAAAGGTAGGAAAGAAGAGAGAAGAATGGCCTCTGTGACATTTTTTAGAAGGAAAAGGAAAGAAAAGAGAGGAGAGTGCCCAAAGAGGAAGCCAGGTCCTCACTGGGACTTACTGATGTGGGACTCTCTGCAGACACTATTTCTTGTCAAAAGGGACTGGTTGTGGTGACAGCAGTCCAGAGTAGAGATGTATGGGAAGCTGAACTGCGAGGACTGGCTGGGAAAGAGGAACCTGAACTTTACCTTTTTATAATGTCAGCAAGTAGGTTAGGCGAGCTCTGTCAAATCTTAAAAATAAATGTTAAATCAGGTTCAATTGTGTTACATTTTCAAATAAAGCTCTGCCCATAATGATAATGATGAGGTGACAGAACTATCATGGTTTAACAAGCTGGCATGCTTCATCCAAACCACCAGCATGGATCCCCTTCACCCCCTCAGCCCAAGGCAAATGGACAGCAAATTGATTTCGCTTTCCTCGCAGGGGAAGAGGTTAACTGGAGTTACATTATTGCACATGGCACATGACTGAAGTTCACTGATGCACAGTAACTCGTGACAGAATGCTCTCTGTGCTCAGAGATGTGCTGGGCCATGAAACAATGGTCTGAGTCCTCATTGCTGAGCCACTTAGAGCCAAGCAGGGGAAAGTACATGAGGCAGAAGTGGATGCTATCAAAGTGGAAAGAAATGGGATGGATTAAGGGACACGACAATATTTCCACTGCTATCTTGAGAACCTGCAAGTGCAATCTAGACCCAATTAATTTCCAGAGTAAATCTGCAGAGATCATTGGCACTCCCAGTATTTGGTCACAACAGTTTGCTTTGCATTGCAGGGATTCCTGGGGGTTTCTGGGCAAACTGGTGGTCAGCTACATGGAGACACATGATACACGATGCTTAAGACTTAGCTAATCCTAGCATCCTACTGTCTTTCTGCTGCACCTGACTCTCCTGTATGATTCAGGAGTGATGAAAGAGTTTTCTATTTGCTTCTGTTAGTGTTACCTAGATAAATTATTCTTATTTGCCTGATTATTGTACATCAGTAGTTGTTTTACCTATTAAAGCATCAGCACTATAATCCCATATAAATAGGCAGGTAATGTAACTTAACCCATACACAGCCCAAGCCCTATGAGTTGTTGACATGCACATCAGAGTTTTAGAGTTAAAACTCAGTAGAAAAAAAATACTTCTGACAAGTCATTAAAAAAAATGATACCAAAGAAACCACCAAGGATAAAATTGCACATCTTTATAAGGTTAGCATTTATCATCCTGTTTGTTTTCCCTTCTCTATCTCTGGTTTGGTACCACTATTCATGTCATTTTAACAGCTATTCTCCATCACCTCTGCGCTGCATAGATTTTCAAGCTGGAAATAAAACCAAACTCGCTGTAAAGCACACTGAAAGTTGCCATGGCACACCCAGGACACCCCAAGCCAAGGACTACTCTGTCAAAAAGTAGGTGCCATATATGAAACATATTTATTGCTCTCAGTGCTGCAGTTACAGCAGTCTTTGCTGTTGTCTCCTCTCAGTGCTGCATTTTCTGCAGCTCACAGCATGGTCTCACAGACAGTCTCTGCTTCTAGCAGTGACAACACTTGATAGGGAGAGTTAACTGCAGAAAGGCTCTGCCTTAGACTTTCTCCTATGAAGACCAAGGTCACTGCTAAATCTAGTGTCCCATGTTGGGGTGCAGTAAGACAGAGGTGGCACCTGTGGGGAGGAAGAGACAGGAGATGTGACTCTAAATTGTCCAATAAGGGATTCCATCCCATGAAGGTCATAGTCAGGATAAAGCTGAGGGTCAAGCTCTTCTTTGATGGCCATTGTCCAAAGAGGACTCTGTCCATTCTGCCTTCAATTCTGATATGTGTGTTCCTGAATCCACTTTGAATCCAGTTCCTGTCTACCACTAAGTCCAGTCTGGGACTTCCCAAGTGCTACCACAGCATCAGTGGCAACAGTGATATCTAATTGCCATCAAGACATTGGGGTCAATATTGGTTTTGGATATATTTGTATATATTTCATTTTATTGTTATTATTTTCATTAAATCTGCTTTAGTTATCCAACACATAAGCCTCTCTCCCTCATTCCCTTTCTCTTTCCTTTCAAGAAGGCAGAAAGTTTCATACAGAGTGTCTGCCACTTATCTAGGGGCCAGCCCAGCCCTATCCCTTGACACTCCGAAAGAGTGGGGCTTGGAAAATGTGAACTACTCATGTATGTATTGTCCTTCTGTTTATATACACACATGCATAAGTCCAAGCCCAAATGTATGCTTTAGGTAGGGGTAAAGGCAGCAGCAGGACTACAGAGGAGCCACTAATGGAGAAGGCATTCTGCTCTGATAAGCAGAATGAAAGGCTTGGTTGGCAATGCTGAAAGGCAGGCTGCTTATTTGGTACAATCTGCCTGATGAGCAAGAGCCAAAAATATCCCAGTTATTAATAATAATAAATCACAGAAAGAAAAGTGAGAGGCCACAGGCTCCTTAACTGTTTGGATAAGCTGCACTTACTACTAGTGAGCGAGAGATCATCAGAAAGTCAGAGTAAAGGGCGAAAAGGGGAAGGAAGATATCACAAGTGGATTTTAAGGGTTTTAAGTGAGCAACTAGCCATAAGGAGGTTTGTTTTCCTGGCTCTGACTGGTCAGCTGGTAGCAGAGCATATCTGTGTGATAATTAGATGGATGACCATCTTTTGCCTCTCAACTTGTTGCCAAAACACTGCTGAGTCCTGAGGCCAGGCCTTCTTAATCTCTTGGATTTGCTGCATGGTCTGAGCTGCAAACGTGTCAGTGCAGCTGCCACTCTTATTTCCAAGGGCTGAAGGGACTGCTCAAGGGACCTGCAAAGCTCACACAGATCTAAACTCAGCTCTGGAAGAGGGAAGAATGCAACTGAAACTGTGCTTTGGGGAGAAGAAACCAGAGGGCATGCAGGGGCTGGGACACACCTAAAGTTCCCTACCAAAGGGCCAAGCGAGTAGTCAGGATTTGCTGTGGGTCTCTATTTGACACAGAAGATAATGGAAGTCTAGCTTCTCCTAACCCTACTCCCATTTACTGTTTTCGTGACCCTGTGAAAAGCTCTATAAATATAAGGAGGTTCATCTTGTCCTTCTTCACAGCTCTAAAGTCTATCAGTGAGTTCAAGGTGCTTGAGATCATGCCCATGAAGCACCTAGGGGACCATCTCTGACTGCAAGTGATGGGAAGGAGCAGCCTCCCATCCCTATAAGCCATATAGCCACACAAAGAAGCACTTCTGCAAATCATTGGCTCATAAAAATAAATAAGTCTAAATCACAAGCAACAGTGCATTTGCCAATAACCAGACTTCTGCTGAATAATATCAGAGCTTCCTGCAAAGTGGTGACTTCCCCAGAAAGTCCT
Source organism: Bucco capensis (assembly GCA_013396975.1). Taxonomy (NCBI): domain Eukaryota; kingdom Metazoa; phylum Chordata; class Aves; order Piciformes; family Bucconidae; genus Bucco; species Bucco capensis. The sequence goes on along the minus strand of VWZO01018461.1, from coordinate 643,243 downwards.
CCTGAAACCTCCAGCTCTTTCCTGAGCTCAACCCCTTCCTAAAAAAATACAAAGTGATGCTCAGCTCTCAGAGAGGAGAGGAAAGGAGAGGAGAGAGAAGAGAAGAGAAATAGCACAAATGCCAAGTCCTGAGAGGTTTTCCAGGATTTGAGTTGAAAACTGGAGTGAAATCTAAATTGCTAGCCAAATGAAACAAGTGGAATAACATTCTTCTGGCTTTTGGTGACAGCAATACACAACGTTCTTGTCTGGTGTAACCACTATCTAAGTAAAATCTTCATCTTTGCAGGGATTTTATGCCTCAGTCAAAGCCAACTTGTGCCACTACCTCACTCTGCAATTGTCAGTATAATAAAAATAACTAATGGTCCAAGCCATCTAACAGAGAAGTCAGAGGAAGAACGAAGGAGAAAATGAGATAAAAGACATGAGATATTCCATCTTCAGAGTGGTGTTTTATTAGCCTTTGTTCTCTTGGTGCATCTAAATCCTCATGCACGAGGTCTGTGATTATACCCAATGGGGAAATTCAGATTTATGTTAACAGAGAGAAAGAAGACCAAGTTACAATTTGTAACATGTGCCCTAACTGTATTAAATAAATGTACACTGTAAAGGAGAGCAGGGGCTGATCACTTGCTAAAAAGATTTTATATTTCTATTTTAAAAAACCAAGGAAACCTCTATTACTAATGGAAAACAAAGACAAAAATCTGAGCAGTAGGTACATACACAAGCTATTCTGAAAGAGGCTTCTAAAACAGGTGAGATGAATTATCCTCTGCAAGTCGATTTTAGGAACGACTTTTAAGCCCAAATGTACCATGGGACAGTGATGTGAGGACTCAGACCACCCTTATTCATTCTCAGAGGCTCGGTGCTTGGATGACTCTGAGTGGCTATGATTGTAATGGGCACATCAAGTATGCAGCATTGCAAATTCCTAGCTGCAGGCAGTCAAGATGTAATTGGTGCTAGCATCCAATTAGTAGTCACCATCCAGCCAGAACATGAAGAGCATCATTTCTCTGATAGTCAGCTGCCTGTCCGCAACCTGTTGTGCCCAACAAAGGCAGTCAGGAATGTTCCTTCATCAGAAAGGAGGGTGTGATCCTAACAGACCACACTGAAAAAACCTTGTCTAGCTCTCTCTGTGCTGGAAATTAACACTAGCTGATTTGGGAAGAATAAAGTTTATCTCACTTGGCAATCTGTAATTACCCATTCATGGCTTACTGCCAGTCTATCCTGACACTAAAGATGCTGTCTTGAACTCTACAGGAGAGAGAGCTTCCTAAAGGAAATTCATCCCACTGGTCAGAGGCACCTACCTCAGGTTGGTTTATCTTCTATCAGCCTAGCTTCAAGAGCTGTTTTTCNACCTCAGGTTGGTTTATCTTCTATCAGCCTAGAAGAGCAGCTTAGCTTCAAGAGCTATTTTTTACTTACATGGAGTAAGGTGAGATGGAAACTCACTCCAAAGCAGGATGGAAACAGCTTGTTAAATATTACTTACTTACAAGTTTCTTACTACAGAAGTGCTCCAGTTTAAGCATTGTCAAAAAATTACATCAATGAAATCTTGGAAGTGGGTCTTAACTTTAACAGGTGGATCTCAAGGACACTCCATCCCAAGGAATTAGAGATTACCTTTATGTAGTCTATTGGAAGACAACTCTCAAAACACATTGTAGCAGAACCATCGTTCCTTAGGTCTTCACCCAGCCAAGAATTCCCCTAATTCTGAATTTATCCATTCTCCTGAAACCAAGACTGTTATTTTCCTTAAATAATCAACATGAAGTTTTAAAATATGTATAACTAAATAACAAAATGAGTAAATAACTAAATAAATATGTGCATATGTGGCTCAACATTCAAAGGCAGGTTTGATAATGAAAGGTCATGTCCATGTGAAAATGGCATTACATGCTTGGAAGCACTGACACAATGACATTGTGACATGCAATGTCTCCAGAGCAGGAAATAATGAAAATAGAATTCACAATGCTGAAAATAAAACAGCATTGTCCCATAATTAACATAGATAAATACTTCTTTTACATTGGAGTTCACTAGTGACATCTCATAATTGTAGCAAGAAGCCTTGCAATAGGAGCAAAAGTTAGAGGAAACTCTTTTAGGCCTTGCTGGTCTGATATCTTTGGTCTTCTACATAACATTCCTTTTCAGAATGACCAAATGAGTTGTTCATGTACCTGAGCTGGTACAATAATTGTTAATTTTTTTCCTGTGGTTTTGACAGACCAGTTATTTTCTCCAGTGATGGAATAATGCAGAGTAGAAGACCTAAGCTAAATCAGCTACCCCAAACTACTTGAATAAAAGTAGTCACCTATCCAGGGGGGAACAATAGATCAACTTAGTTTGGCACCCTACAGAATAAAAGACCTCCTACTATCTTAATTCTAATGCAAGGCTTGGGTAACATAATGAATCCTGTGTCATTCTGGGTTTAGGATACTGCACCCTTTTAAAGGTAGATGAGGATCTGTGTTTCCTGAAAGGTCAGCTGTGACTCAATCACTATTTTTATGTGGTTCTGCAAATTGTCACAGTGAATCACTGTGTACTTTCCCTCACATTCATAGATGTTTTATATTTCCTTCATCCCTTGTTCTCCAAAATAAAAGCTGTCTAGACTGAGAAATGCAGTATGTAATTTGTTCATTTTAAGTGGGAAGAAGGCAAAACTACCTTAATTCTGTGAAGAACACCTGGTTTCCTTAAGCCAAGGTTTCCTGTGGAGTTTAAAGGTCAAGCAAATCTGATTAGAGGAAATATCTACCACTGGTCATTTCATCTGCCTTTTAGTGAAAAAACTTGAAGTGAGTCAGACATGGCTAAAAATGAGCTCACCAGAAAGTCTGTGGGCTGCTTCTGAGGTGAATGTGAAGCATCCTTAGCCCAGCTAAGCTTCAGGAAGAAAGTTTTTCACAAATATAAAGTATAACATTATAATAGCTAAGTAACATATCATGAGTCAAAGTGCTGTTTATATACTCTGAGATTAGGCATGTCTCAGTTTGGGCTTGTATATTTTCCTAAAGAAAATATTTGCTTTTCTTAAGTATTTACACCAATAAAACTGGAATCAACCAGAGTCTTGGGCAATGCCTTTAGATGCTAAGACAACCATAAAGAAAGGATTGATAGACTGCAATAATTGTTGTTGTCCTCAACCCTCAGGGAAAAAAAATGTGCCCCAAATATGGCTTTCCTTTCCCTGAAAATAAGCATCTGTATTATTATTATTTTTATCAAGTAGAATATTCTCAGCATTCAAGGGTGAGTGAGGGGGATATCTAAATAGGGTTTACACTGCTCAGGGCAGTCCAATTTAGGGCTTGTAGGTGTTGTACATCTTGGGTAAGCATTCACTAATTTTTCCTACATTCACCATGTGTTTACAAAAACTCCATAGAAACTCAGGGGAAAAAAAAACACCCTTTTATTTAGGTGACTGTGTGTATTGCTTCAATTAATGAGGGTTTAAAATCCCAGTGTGTTTGTTGCAGACAGGATGGGTAGAAGAGGTCAATGAGACAGGCTGAAAGACTTGAGTATCATGAGAAGAATATCTGTTGTCTGCTTTCAAGAGCAGAAATGTTGGATCTGCTTAAGGTTTGAGTGACTGAGCAAAGAAAGTCTTAATCAAAGCCTCAGAAGAGAAAATGCTTCTGGATAAAACCAGTTCTGACCCTACATAAAGATTTGTGATCCTGCTGTTTATATTTCATGTTATCCTGGCAGCTCTCTGAAGGATGAGTCAACCAAGCCTTCCCCAAATTCCTTTACAATCTGTGGCAAATACAACACCTAGAGAAATATTTGTAGTCAGAAGCCATGTTTCTTACCACAGCAACATATTTGGACTGGTTTTAATGCATAAAAACTGTTCCTTAGGTCTGTAACTGATTTCAGTAGTCAGCACTCAGACTTCTGCTATTACTTTTCGTAAGTGATTACCATTAGCATTTGGTTGCCAGTGCTAACTACAAGGAATTCCAGGGTAATACTAATTGGGAAAGAGAGGAACCTGTGAAGATTTTCTTGCTAGCTGCTGTTAAACTATTAATATTATTCATGCTGTGCATTACAATATCTAAGATAGAGGCACCCTTGTGCTAAGCTCTAAGCAAACAACTAACATTAGAAAGTCCTTGCCATACAGGATAATACAAGCAAATTAAACAAGAATGACAAGGAATAAGATGAGCAACTGAAGCGAAAACAAAGCCTCAGGTCACATAACAACAGAGCTGTGTATAGCCTAAACACCCATCTTATTGTTACAAGCTGGTGCTGCAGCCATTGAATCAAACTAACTCTTCAAATGGGTGAATAGGAGACAAGACAAATCATTAAAGGATTTTGTAATGTTTTGAGCAGTTTTCACAAGAAGTAAGATGGGCATCTGCAGTGTTGAAATGATCTGTTGTAGAACATGAAGCACTGTAATGACAGAGGGACCCTTTCATCATTGCATTTAAAAAATGACATAAAATTAAAGGGGAAAATGAGTGAATGATTGTATTCAGAGGAGCAGGGCTTGCTCAGAAGCAATTAAATTCAATTCTTCAGGTATTGTCACTAAACTGTTAGCACCAAGAGGAAGAAAACATGTTGGAAATAATGGCATAATTCATAACATTTGGTGGAGGTTGTTCCCTTTAAACCTCAGCCATTCTGTTAAGAGAGGCTTACAATAAAATGAAACAGATTCATCCATCATTAATCAGGACAATCCAAAAGAGAGTGCCATCATTTAGAGCATGCTGTACAGCAATAGAGCACAATGACACATTGGAATTGACAAATATTATTAATCATTTGAAATGGAACATAAGGTGGTGGCAGCTGCAGCTATGATCGCTACACTTGCAATCCAGCATTCCCCTTCCAAATGCAAAACAAACTGTTTGTCTTTGACAAAGAAATTGCATCAGATGCCAAGAAAAGCCCTTCTGTAATGCAGGTGATTGTGTAATAACTGTAGATACATTCTCAGAGGCATGCTGCAGATTGCTGGTAGGTGTAATGTACATCTACAGAATGAACTGGACAGGGAAAACCAAGGCATGAAACCACTAAGAATAAACGTGACCTGCAAAAGTCAGGCTGCTGTTCAGTCAGACTGACAATCCTATTAGCCCCAGCCTTAAAACTGGGCACCCTCTTGTATGCTTTCCTCCTAAAGCCATGACTGTCTCTGAATGCCCTCCCTCTGGACTCTGATGATATGACCACAGGACTCCTGTTTCTGTCTTATTAGGAGGTTAGACTGAAATTTCTTGGATGTGAAAGCCCTAAGAAGATATCTCTCTGTTCAGACATTAAACACATGCTGGGCTGAAAGGGAACTGGACTGGGTTCAAAATGGGCAAATGTCTACAGGAGGCCAACCAGGGGAATTAAATATGATTGTCCCATCTGCACTATACCACTATCTGGTATACTGTCACTCACATGACAGGGCATGTGAAGAATATACTTTCCTTCTACATTCACAGGTGACCACTTCAATAGCAGGATATAGGGCTGGAGAGCTCAGTATTGCACTTACTATGCTCTGATCTTGTTTTATTCCCTGAGGAGCAGAGTTGTCTTTTCCTGACAGACAATTCTAAGGTAATGGAAATGCCCAGTCACCGCTTATGTTGGTGACTTTTGGCTGGGAGCTTTTGCCCAAGTCTCAGAAACTTCAAGTTATGCTGAAAAAAAAATATAGGAAGAGGGAAGTGCACACTTAACTCAGATGAAGCAATTTATGGCTGGCTTCTCTTGTAAAGAAAATGTTCAGAGATTAGGAGCCATGGTAGTGTGCAGTATTAATAATATTGTGCAGGAGTTAGAGTGCTTCCAGTTTATACAAGTATAAAAAATACAGAACATTAGGTCTCAGGTCACTGACTTGAACCTAAAGTAATGACAACCATGGTGAGGGTAGGAAATGATCACGGAGAGTTAATAAAACAAGATACACTATTATTTTTTTCTTCTGTTACCTACTCAGTTTGTCAAAAGAAAATTGGGAAGTGACTTGCAGTAGAATCTGAGAATGCCAGTTAGCAAAAGGCTTTCTACTCCAGCAGAGAAACAGCTTCAGAGGAATGAGTGGTAGAAGGTTCTCCACACCAATTCCTCTCAGTAATAAGGTACAAACATTGAAAAGTAAGGCTGCTTAACTGCTGAAGAGAATTTCCAGGGGAAGAAACAAACTGCTGAGGGACAGAGGCATTTCCAGAAGATGTCCTGCAGTACCCAACAAACAGTAACAGGGTGAATTTTATGTCTGAGTGTATAAGATGCAGGAGGTCAAACTAGATGATATAATGGCTTCTTTCTGGCTCTAAAATCTATGAATCTATAAAAAATGTATTAGAATCTGGAGGTGGCACCAGTATAATCCTGAACTACGGGTGTGAGCAAGATCTAAATGCAGAATTCAAGCCTCTGAGCTTGCATATAAATGTGAAACAGCATTTACTGTAAGCACAGCAGTGACACTGATAGTGAAGCAACATCTTCTGAGAGCACTGGCACTGCCTCTTGCTGCAAAAGTTTTCAGCTCTGATCTTGGCTGAGACCTTCAGGCCTTACTGTAATATGTATGATCATAATAATGGGATTGAATGATAGTGTTCTGCAGAGAAAATGTCCAACCCCTACAGATATTTCCTAAAGAATATCTGGTGGCTGATGGAAGCACAAGCCACAGCACATGGCTGCTGACTGCTAGCACTCCACGGCGTGTCCCAGCTGCAAGATGAATACATCTAAAACAACACCAATGCTAATCCAGCAGCAACACTACTACTTGCCTTTCCTGCACCCTTCCTGTGCCTCTACTCAGAGCAGACTTTGAAGCTTGAAGTGAAATGCCCAGACAGCATGATAGAAATAATTCTTGCCTTGTCATTTCCAGAATATCTACATGTCCTCTGTAAAACGTGGCCCAAGCACCCCAACCCTTGCCATCACCAAGGGAGAAGAGAGGATGCTTTGAAGTTAAACTTTTCTCCCTTCCTTTTCTTCTGGTTGGTGGTCCTTCCTTTCTTTAATGAGTTGCCTGACCTAGGCAAGTTCATGGTGCAAGTGAAGGCTGTGATACTTGAGGGTAGATGAAAGAAAAAGAGATTACCCTGAGCTAGGGAGATCCTTTTCTCCTACAGAAGGCAGGACAAATAGTGACCCCTGAGCCCCACACTTACCATAATAGGAAATTTTGGGGGGGACTAGAAGACCACCAGAATTCCTGAAGGTGCAGACCACAACCTAGGCACATGCTGAAAACAGCCAAGTAACAATAGTAGATGCTTCATAAAGATTCCTTTTTGATGTGATACTTATATGGAGCCTAAATTATATTTCTTGTGTCTTTCACATGTCTAACCCTTCACCAATCTGCCTCTGAAGAGACCCTGAGCATCCCAAGACAAAGACTTCTCTGTTGGGTCTTGAAATGACTTTAAATCATGCACTCAGGGTCTCCAATGAGAGGTAAACTAAACAAGTATCTCATTATAATAGTGATTTAAAGCAGGCATTATAATTAAGCTTACACAACGGAAAGCCACTTTTTGACAATTTAAAACACCTTTTGGCATTAGGACAAGCACAAAAGATCAGACCAAATTCCCTACTTTATTTCTCTTTGGAAACCAGGGAGAACAAATTCCCTGTCTATGCCTTTAGTACTGAAAGAATTAAATTTGTATATTTTTAAGACCTATTTTCTGACCCTTTATTCTTACATGTAAATGTCAAGAAATACCAGCTCACAAACTGAAAGAATAATTTTGTTTCTCTCATTCTACGTCTTCAATCAATGAAGAACAATGTTCTTATTTTTATCTTTTTAATTACACTCAGAGACATCTGCTTAATACTGTGGATAAATATGAGATGAGCATTTCTGGATGGCAAGCAATAATACTTCTTTACAAATTATGATGAATAAAGAAGAAGATGAATGTGTACAGATAGTGTATCAACGTAACGGGCTGCTTTCTAACAGACATTTTTTTATTTGTGTTCTTTGCTCTACTGCATGTAAAATTAAATCTCCAGTTCTGTGCCACAGACACTTTTGCATGAGAATAAATTCAATCTTTTCACTGAGGAAGAATCTGGTTCAATTTGAGGGCAAGTTGTCTGCTTGAGCCTGAGTATATCTAAACTATGAGGTCTCTAGAGTTCTTACCAAGACAAACCAGTCTACTTACAGCCCTTGAATAGTTTTGGCAATGATTGAAATATTGCACTTCTGATTTCAAATCCTGCCCTCCCTCAACTAAACAGAGCCATCAGCATGACAACAAGGGACCTCATGGGTCAATGAGACCTTGAAGAACACATCTTACAATAAAATCCTCTTTACAGGCATATTAGATTCCAAGTTACAAGTAATTCTATTTATTTACCTCTTGTGCTATGGCTAAAATTTTTCAGTCTGCTAGGAACCTTCTACTAATCTCTCCTAAGCTTTTACCTTTACAGACTAGACATTAAGACAAGACATATACAGCTCCCTAACTTGCATACGAGTTAAAGTCATGATAAAAGATTCCTAAAATACCCCTTTGTCTTAAAGAAAGAAGAGAAATCTCAGCTCAGACCCAAAATCCTAAATACAGGAACCAAAGAAGAGGTACTGAAATGCAGCCTTGCTCTAACTGCCAGAGCCTCAGATTTACCTGACTTCATTTCAGACAGTTAACACATCAGTTAAGAGCAGCTGTCCTAAGTTCTTTCTATGGTCAACAGGGAAAGAAAAAGACAGATGAGTCTGATTTTAGGGCAGAGATGCAGCTCTGTAGAAGTGCTCCATTTCCATAATCACCACAGAAGAAACTCAGAGCTACAATTCTAATAAAAGAGCTAAATTCCTAAATAATGTTAAGAGGTTTCAAGTCTGGAAGCTTTTGCCTACATTTGAAACTGCCTTATTCACTCTGTAGATCTAAATATGAAATGGAAGCATCTTCAGAAGCAATTTTTTTAAGCCTCCCATTTGTGTTTACTTGGGCATAATAAAAAAAAAAGTTGTTCAGATTGATCTCAAACTAGGAAGAAGGATTTTAAATTACTAAATTTTCTCTCTCTCTTACATTTCATGTATCAACATCTGAGGAGCCAAGTATAAATAATAATAACAAAGCTGGGGGCTTTTCCATTTCAAGGCACTTTGCAAATAATAATCTGTGCAGCAAGAGAAGCAACATAAACAAGTATTGTTAAAGGGAAAGAGAGAAATGACTCTAAAACAAATGTATAGGGAAGTTAAGATATTTTACAGGGACATTGGAACAGAAACCTAAAGGGAAATCCTGTATCACTCAATACACTCTATAGCTCCTCATTAAAATTTGTCTGCATTAACTTCTCCAGGTCTGTCTTAAAAAGAAATAGGTTACTGGCCTCCAGGTCTCTGAACAGAAGTTTGTTCCAGTATCCCTCTGCTATAGTTAGGCAACTTTAATGCTCCAATCTTTTCTGGCCCTACAGTCTAGAAGACAGGGAAGGAGCACAGTTATGTGGACATGATCTTGCACTGACACTCTACAAGTTTAATTTGCTTTGCCCCTCTCTTGCTATATGCTCTTGAGCATCACTCTTTGCCCTAAAGCCAGTCTTTGCTCATCTCTTTAATTAGGCAGCACACTCTCAGAGTGATACTGCATTTTTCCTTCCTCATTGGCATTAGCCATGTTTTAGTGAGCCTTTGACATTAGGCAGTGTATATATGCAGTAATATAATAAAGCAGCCTTAGTTACAGTTATTGCTACAAGGTCTGGATCCACAAACACCATCTCAGCCCCAGACAGGCACTCACAGCAGGTTCTGAAGAAGATTCAGATCTAAAATTGTCCTTAGCCTTCCCTAAACATGCTGTTCATGTACATTCATGGAAATAATCTCATGCAACAAGTGAGGGAAAGAGGAAGATATTTGCTCATATAACAATTGAGGGTTGCACAGAAAATACTCCATCACAGTATTTGGAATACATCATTTTACTAATGTTGGCTATTTGCATTATCTGCTTAGTCACCTCTCTATTATAAAAGGGAGAAAAATTGTAAAGTATAAAATATGTCTCTTTTCTGTTCAGTAGTCTAACTTTCACTAAAATCAAGACAAGGTGGAGAGCTGAACTTCCTTCATTATCTGAATGCTCAGAGAGTTCTTCTATTTACCTCAAAATAAGCTGAAAAACACTGAAAATTAAGATATTCCAAAGAACATTTAAACACCTCTCACTATTTAACCAAAAGTTAGATTTCTGCAAGGGTAAGCTTTGGCTCCAGTCTTCAAGATGCTATAAAAACACATATTAAAGTAACTTTGATTTTAATGTATCTAGGAAGGATTAATATAAATGACCAAATCCAGACTTAGTCAGCTAGCCTGCTCTCAAGTCTATGCTTTGTCTGTGCTTTACTCCATTAGGTCAGCTTAATCAGTGTTATAGGTGAGTTTAATAAAGCAGTTGAATAAAAAAGTGTACTAGGAAGTCCTTCTCCAAATGTTATTTGCTTCTGATGACACTTGAATCAGAATTTTTCTATACAGAATGCATTTAATCTGATAATACTGAAACGGGTCAAAGGAGAGAGAACTGAAGAGGCATTAGCTTCTCTAAATGTAATAAAACTCTGGCCTCTAAAGCCTTTCTTACTAGTAATGGATTTTCAGTTTTCCATTCCTAGGAGATTATTCTCCTAAGGTCATCTAGAATTTGGGGACATAGTCAGAAAGGAAAGCAATAGTTTTTGTTAACTTCTTTGGCTTTCTTTTTTCTAGGTTTTATTACAGGCTAAATTATGTTCACAGCAAAAGTCCATTGAACTGATTCAAGGCTTAGCTCATGCTATGTGCTGCCACTATGAAACCAAAGGAACTGAACTGGATGCCAGCTGAGCAAATCACCCCAAATTCATTACCCTATAATATTTTTATCAGGATTAAACTTAAAGTGAAGAAATATGACCAGAGGAACAAGCAGGACAAAAGCATGCAGAATTTCAGAATGCTTCTTAGATGTTGGCTATACTATTTTATTAATTAGCTAATCAAAAATGCCTCTGAAAGCCTGGAAGAGTTTAACGCAGAGCTCCAATTTTCAGCAAAGCTTTACTGCTGGGACAGAAGGAGTTTCACAGATCACAGTCTGGGAGTCATTAAAGTTGGAAAATGGTCATACTCATCCCTCCTCCTCCCAGATGGAGTCTAGGAACCATAACAGTGTGACTGACTTTATGCATTCTCACACATAATGCGTTTTTATCATAAAAACAAATGTAGCATCCAAAAAAATACTGTTTTATTCACAGCCTGTTGGGAACCAATTTACTGCACTATAGACTTGAAAATGAAGATATAAAGTGGCACTAGAGAGCCACAATTATGCAAGCCAGCCACTGCAACCTATGACCAGAAGTGCATTGGGCATGCTGGGACTGGCATTCAGAGTGCACGACACAACTTCTTGCTCACAAAGTAAAAGTGGCTGACACAGGATGTAAAAGATCCACTATGAAAACTTCCTCAAAGCTCTGTGTGTTATTTCATGGAGACTACAGATAAAAAAGCCTAAACATCCTAAATGGATCTTTAACTCAAGACCCAGGAAGTGTGGACCACTCCATTCCTGGTTGTATTAGCACATAGCCTGGGAGCTCTAAAACAGCCTTTTATCCCATTGCTTTCTTTGCATCTCATTCCTGACCAAAAACTCCTATTCTTAGGAATTATACAAGTTGAAACGGGGAAGAACTCCAATAAGAGGCAGAATTTCTCTACAGCTGGGATACATGTTCAATGGCAAACACTTTCATTTATTATCTTGCTACAGCTAAAATCACTGAATAAACCTGGAAGAGAAAAAGAAGCAGCCAGTATGCCATTACATTGCCTTGAAAAGTGGCAAACTGTGCATATCTAATACGGTACTAGGGCAGAGAAACATCAGACTTATTTTTGGTTATTGACAGTGACACAGACACACTAACATAATTTTTCTTATGTGGGTATTTAATGGTATAGATAATATTCATTTATCCGATTTAAAGACAAATAGAAAGATGCCTGTAATGTACAGGAACATCTGTGATAGAAGGGTATACAATTAATACTGTCTTAAGCACATAACAATTCTCTTATGCTAGAGATATCAGTGTGATTTAATTACTCTAAGAATAAGTTAATGAATGACTTTTTGTCAAAGTAAGAAGTATATTTTTTTCCTGCAAATTCTCAGTCCTGACGTTCACTTTACCTGTAAAAACAAGGTACTTTCAATAAACCAACCATAATGAGAGTTAAAAGGAATACAGAAGGAAAAAAGACCTAGTTGAAAAAGAGCAGAAGTCAAAACCCCAGAAAACAGACCTCTGTGGATAAAGACAGCCTTTCAGTAACAGTTCCTGCTGGAGATTATATTAGCATATGATGAAGTATTATCAGAATTAGTAGTAATTAGGAAAAAGCACAAGGAGCTTGTAGTATATTAATAAAGGAGTTACAAGATCATAATTAAAAGGTGTGAATAGTCACAAAGGCATGAAGTCAATGAGGTGATTCATTTGAGCAGCGCAAGCAGGATTTGGCAGGATTTAGCCTCAAATAAGCTCTGTGGTCTTGCTGATAGGGCACAGAGGAAGGGAACAGGCAGCTGTTTCCTACCTTTGCATCTGGCTTCAGACAAACTCTTTTTTCTCCATTCCTGCCTTTCTTGCCCAGCTCTGACAATCTGTTACAGCAATCATGGCATCATAGACTGGTTTGGGTTGGAAGAGACCTTAAAGGTCACCTAATCCACCCCACTGCATTCAGCAGGGATATCTTCAGATAGATCAAGGTTGCTCAGGACCCCAGACAACCTGACCTGGGATGGGATCTGTTGACTTTGCCTGCATGGCAAATCTTTAGCATTTATTTCTTTTCATTTCATGTTAGTATTCCTAAACAATGTAATCTGCTAGCACCTATATTTGTTGGGAATTGCTCTGCTCTCCTTTCTCTCTAATTTGTAGAGCCAGATGAATCAGATACTATCAATTGATTAAGCAATGTGTTCACTCTCTCTCTCCTCCATATCTGTGACCAGGAGAATTAATATTTATGAGTGTGAAATTAGACACTTGACTTTGCAAAGCATCTGGTGATGCTGTCAGTGAGGTTTTAATCTGCAGATAGGCTCACCTACCTTCATGAAAGAAATGATTAATTTAATTTCCACAGCAAGGAACTGTAACAAAATACAATTCTGTTATCATACACAATATACAAAATTATATTTATGGTGCTGTTTGCTACCTACATTACCAAAGATCTTATAAAAATGGGCTGATGAGCTAAGGGGGGAGAAAAATCAGGGCAGGCATGTCAGCAGCAATTTTATAGTTGTGCCCCTGAAATTAACCTTTTATTTTAAAAAGATAAATCTTTTTTCTTCAAAGATAGGAAAATACTTTATTCTGAGTGTTGTTTCATAAACCCCCTGCTGAAATTCAATTGTTTTTGTCAATCATAATCATGAACTATACCCTTGCTAGAACACAGTCCTCTACAGAATCTTGTACGCTCTAGTATCTGCAGGGTTAAACAACCCACACTTGCCTTAAACTCTGTCAAGAACTGTTTCTTTTGTTTTCAGTAGCTTCTGTATCTGCTTGCCTCTAAACTGCCATCCCATCTAGGAGAAGACTATGCCAGGCCATCCTGACCACCAGTCACACCATCTGCAGAAACATCATCTGTGTTTTTCATTCTACTACACTCCTGCTCTCTCTTCTTTCTCTCTCTCTTGCTTTGATTTTTATATAATTGTGTGGTTTGGGCCTAAATCTTCAAATGCTTGATGAGCACTGAGCTGTGGAAATCACATCAAAATTACATAGATTTTTAATTAAAACTTCATATGCATTTGAACTTCCCTTTTTATTAGCAGTGATGAGAAAAAATTACACAGCTGTGATCAGAATGGCGTTGCTTTTATAGAGGTTCTTGATGACACAGTATTTGTTTAATTGAGTTGAGTTCTTTTATGCTCAAGAGTAGTTTCAGGGCCATTTGTCATTGTTATTAATTTAGGATTGTTTGATCTACAACTCATTATTTGATGAAATTAAGAAAAAGCTTTTCTAGCTCCTAGCTTTGAAACTTTAAGTAGCATGAAAGCACTGCTATTAATAAAAACAAAAACAATTCCTGAACATGCTCTAAACTTTCAAGTATCTTCACACTTCAAATTTCTTCCACTACTTTCGAATTTCACTTTGTTTATAAATTGAAAAAAAGAAGAAATCAGAATAAAGCTAATACATTTTCTCCTGAGAAACTTCAAAATTCTTTTACAAGTTGTCTTTTTAGACAAAACATCACTATGTGCATTTAGAGTATTATTCAACATTCAAAATGAAAATACACTACATACTTGCTTTTGGATACCACCAAGTTTCTTTGCACCTACAGCTCTTATTAGCTTTCTATATGAATAAACTAGTCTAATGTATTCACTTATCTCCCAGGTGAGGATGCAGCACTGGAATGGATAAGACTCCCATTAATTTCATGCAAAGAACAGAAGTCAGAATTTTGTAAGAATTTTGTGCAAAGCCAGAGTAAGATTTCTCCTAGAAGATCCAGCTGCTGACTTGGTGTCAGCCCTGTAGAGAAGGAGAGGAAAAGAAATTCTGCCTTAGCAACATAAAGATGAGTCCTGAGTTTAACATTTCTGTGACAATTTTAGTTTGTGGAGAACAGAAGAAAGAACTCCATGTTTGTACTGCTGGATTTGTAAGTCTTATGCCTACAATTTTTGCTTCTCTGAAAGCCCCTTGCTATGGGCTAAGATCTCATTAAGCAAGAAAAGTTCTCTGTGGATTCAGAGGTCCAGGTTTATGCAGACAGCTAAGATTTGGTCTATAGCCTCAGATCTTCTTTTTAGAGTGGTCCAATGCAACCAAGTTAGTTTCACAACCAAAGCTGACTGAAATGTTCCTTTCGGTTTGTTTGGGTTTTTGCTTCTTACTCAAAGTGATTTGTCAGTAAAATTTAGCTTTTTGAGCTACAGGACAATGTTGCACCAAGAAGACAAGAGTAGAATTTGGCTACAGAACAGTTTAGCCAACAACAAGAAAATCCTTATGGAGCAACCAATTCTACAGCAAGTTTTATAAGAGCAAGGAAAGGGGAGAATTAACTTATTTGCAGATGAATCAAAGCTAGCTTTGGAAATCATGTTTACGGATACAAGCTACTCCTGGGGACATTCCAACTGGACATAAAAGGGAAATTTCTCACAAGGACAATCCCATGGAAGTGACAAAGTCCCCAACATTGGACAGTTTTAATATTCAGCTGCTCAGGGTGTTGAGCAATCTTGTCTAGACTGTGACCAGATGATCCTTGAGGTCATGTCCAACCTAAGAGTCTGCAATTCTATGTGTCTTCTTGCACTAATAGAGTGCAATTTAGATTATCTTTCTTTGACCTACATTTCTACTTTTGTAAAAAAAATATTAGTTTTTAACCATAAAACAAAACCAAACCCCAAGTTAGATTATTTCCGTTTTAAGGAAAAACAGAGGGGAAATCACACATAAGCAAATGATCTTTTCCCAGCCAAATCTGTGGAAGGTTAAATCATATTATATTCCTGTCCTTTGTGTAACATGGAGGGCAAAGCATTGCATAATGCTGAATGCTGAAGATTAATCTGATGTTCCATTGCCTTCCTCCAGAAACTGTTTAATAAAAATGACTGAAATCATCTCAAATGAAAATGTTGTTGTTCAAAAACTGAGACAGGAAGGGAGAGAGGAGAATTTAGGGGGAAGGGATGATCAGTTTTTCAAGGGAGATCTTGTGAGGAAGGAAGAATAAAATAAAGCTTATTTCAGTGCAAACTCAACATTATGTTAAAGAGGGGTCTGATTTAGGGGGAAAAAAACCCACCCTATCAATAGCTAGTGTAATGGGAAGGTTTTACTGAACTTCTTGTTCACGTTTTAAGTGCTTTTTGAACCTTCCTGGGCTATTTTCCCTACTATATCCAGCAGCAGTGAACTTCACTGATGATGTCTTGTTTCAAAAAGCACTCTGTTACACTTGTCAGCTTTTTCTGAAAGGAAATGAGTTGCATATCCATCACATCCTTGCTCATTGTTCTCATCTATAAGACTCTAATTAATCTTTACATTACCTATCTTTTTGCTTACATTCATCTGCTCCCTCTCCATTTCCTTTTGCTCTTCCTAATCCTCCTCCAGTTTTACTCCCTTCTCCTTTTCCCAGTTTGTAACTTTTACCATCTACCTTGTTGCCTCCAAAATCCAACTGTGACCCAGTAAATAACTTTTCTGTCTTTTTTTAAACCATCTTTCCAAACATCCTCTCTTCTTCTATTCTCTTCATCACCAATGCAGCATCTCTTTCCCTAAATTAATTTCTATAGCATAAATAACACTTACAAGGCTCATAGAATTTTTATTAGGACTGAAATCAGCCACAGGGAACCCAAAAAAGAGTAAAATATATTATTATTTAGAATAGAGTATAAACATTCTAATTAATTTATATGTGATATATTAATATTTTAATTTCATATATATATATATACACTCTGCAAATATATATGAAATATATACTCTAGTGTATCATAAGTACTCAGGAGAAGCACTCATCCTTTGTGATCCTTATGTTGTTGAAATTGAATATGCTGACCATCAAATATATTCTTATTGTCTAGTTTAATTTTGATTTGATGACATTTCATAAATGATTAAACAAGAGTAATCAATCTAAATCAAGGACAATGACTACCCTCAAGAGGTAGAGGTAGTCGACCACTCTACCCAGAGAGGTTTTTATCTTTGCAGATAGGAATTTTACAGTGTTAGCCTGTGCTGATAAAGTCAAAAATAGAATCTAAATCCCTTGAAATTTTTGAGCTTCCTAACGAGGAGCAGGACCAAAATTTCAGTTATAAAAGGACTGCTTCAAACTCTGCACATTTAAAAGGAGTCTCAAAGCCATAAACTTGATTACTCCTTGACAACTGCTCCAAACCACAGCAGAGAGCTGTGCTTTCACACAACCTTGCAGAAGGCTGATGAGATCTGACAAGTGCCATATTTATGGAAATGCAAAAGCTTTACTGCACTGGCATCACTGTCACCCAAGACAGATCAAACAAAGAAGACAATTGGCCTCCAGCCTCTAAATTGAATATTTAATAACTATTAGAAGGAACTAAGCAAGCAGGACTTGCACTGCTGACAGCTGTAGGAGTCCCACCATTTATTATGAACTTAACTAGTCTGGACAAGAAGCCAAAAGGCTCCTAAATTTTCTTCCTTCCACCTCTAATTGAGTAATGCACCATTTCATTTTCAGAGGGGTGTGAACAGATTTGATTAATTCACTGATGCATTTGACCTGCAATAACTAGGTAAAGATGCAAAAAGTAATTATGAGGAGTTTGGTCATCATTCCATTGTATTGTATTTAGTAAAATACAGAGGGTTTTTTTCCAACAGAGAGTTATGTTTGTCTCTCCATGTGAAAGCAGAATAGAGCATAAGCCATTAGTGCTGCTGAGACCCACTGCTCACGTTATAGTCCCAAGCAGTTGGGTTCTTTGGATACTAGCTACACAGTGTCTCAGCCTTTTAACAGCTTATTGCCCCCTAAACCAATTCCCTTGGTGTGCTGAAGAGCACACACACACACACAAAGGGCAATAAAGCATGCCTTGTTCTGCATTTCTCTATGCATTCTTGTAAAAACAAAAGCATCCAGCAGTTCATGGTGCAAAAGGAATTATGTTGTTGACATGCTGCTAGAGGATGCTGTAAATTGTGTGTTTGCACAGTGATCTCAGCTAGAAAAGTTGATTTGGTGCCTTTCAATAGCTGAATATTCTGGTCTCATATTTCCTGGTCCTGGAAGAACCTGTAGCATTGTTCATCCTTCTTAAAGAATAGTTTTTTTCCAAAGTGTTGGAGAGTGGGGTTTGAATCATTCAAATTCTTATTTAAATAAGTAACTGGAAGAGCTGATTTTCTGCCTTCTCATTTCTCCCTATGTGATCTTTTGTATCAAGTCTCACAGGAGAAGATCTGTTGGCTTCTTTTAGTAAGCCCTGAGAGCTCTGGAAACCCTTCTCTCACTTCAACTCTCCTGATGATTTGGCCTATGTCTCTTCTCTATGTTTCTTCTTGAGAAAGTCCTTCAGACATAATGGATATATTTGATTTGTGACCACCTTTGTTATCAGCTGAACATATTGCAACTTGTTGTAAGGCTTTATTCTTATTTTGTGCTCTGACAAATAAGCCTCAGAAAGTGTTTCTCTAAATCATTGATACTAGCTAAATATTCAGAAGGAGTAAAGGGATATAGTATGCAGGGAAGAATTACCATCTTAATGAGGTTTGTCTTATTAAACAGTCTCACTCAATTAGTTTCACAGATTTTACTTTAAGAATAGGAACAAGGAGCTCTAGATAGCTGTAGCTAATTTGGGCTTATTTAAAGCTAAAAGACCAACCTGCCAAAAAACATTTAAGTGGAAGGACAGTAATGAATGTGGTCTTGGATCTTTCAAAAATATAAGTTTCTGGATCAGGAAATTAAATGAAAATACATTGTCATTCTTACTTAAATAAGAAATGTGTTGGCAATTTCCCCAAGCAAAATGTGATCACTTCAGCATAAAGCATTATTTGTAATACAAAGGCCTTTGGTGTTCAGACAGTTTAGAGTTGTCTTATTTCCCCAAAAGTCTGCAGGCACATTCTGCTTTCTGCCTTTGCTGACCCATGATAAAAGCTTGTCAAAGGTCTTAGGCAACAGCACTGTCATCTGCTGATAAAGTGAAAGTGTCACCTGCACATGAAGTGACATTTTATGTGGCTGAATAGAGTTCCTTTTCCTAGTCTGTCACTTCTTGTTGTGTGGGCTCTGTCAGATCCCCCCCAGTTTGCACGCTACTCTCTGCATCCCTTGTATGAAACAATAGCCACAGAAAACTACCTGAAGAATCCACTCAAAAGAAAAACTTCTTCAGCAACACCCAATAGCACCTGGTTAGGGAAAGGATGCCAAAACAAGGGCAGTGTAGAGTGATGCTTGCCTCAACATGCCCTCCTAACCACTGGCAATATAAGGTTTAGGGACTTGAAGAGCTGGAGGTTGCATCATATTAGAAGACTCAATAAACCTAGAATTATAGAATGGTTTGGGTTGGAAGGGACCTTTAAAGATCATCCAGTCCAACCCCCTGCAGTCAGTAGGGACACCTGCAACTAGATTGGGTTGCTCAGAGCCCCAAACAACCTTATCTGGAATGGTTCCTGAGAGGAAGGAAGCTCCTACCACCTCTCTGGGCAACCTAAGCCAGTGTTTCATCTCCCTTAGCATAATTAATTTCTTCCTTCTATCTAGTCTAAATCTCTCCTGTTTTAGTTTAAAATCATCACCCTTTGTCTTGTCACAACAGACCCTGCTAAAAACAGTCTCCATCTTTAGTATAAGCCTCTGAGTACTAGAAGACAACAATAAGGCCTCCCCAGAACCTTTTCTTCTCCAGGCTGAACAAACCCAGCTCCCTCAGCCTGTCCTCACAGCAGAGGGTTTATACACAGCCTGTATTGATACCAATGACCTTCTCCAGGTGCAATTACTTTTTTAAACCCTTGTACAAAGTCTGCAGCTAAATAAACTCCATTAAGTGGCTTCCTCAAGTGCAGAAGAGTTGAAGTTCATGTGCTATATACAAGATAGTAAGTGGATAAGATCCACTGCAGTATCGAAATAAAAGAAATATTAGAGTAGTTCACCTAGGAAAGTGGAACTCTGATACTCTCTGTGACCTGGGTAGTCAAGCTAGCTTTTCTGCATGATGATGTATGAACTAAGCAACTTGTACTAGAGGTAGCTCTGCAGTTTGCAATGTAGACAGGCTCCAAAACTCAAACTGTGATTCATCTCACCAGACTCTCAACATCTGCAGTGAAACTGCCTCTAATGGAATTGGGCACCTGCCTGGAAAATAATGGGCACTTTTAGGAAATGATACAATTGACCTACTTCAGCATGAAATGAATCATGCCTCCAAAATACTTGCTCCTCACACAGAGCCTATTGGCAGGCTGGAGTTCAGGTGTTCATCTCTGTGTTTGGTCAGGTGAAATGCCACTCTGTTCCCATGACAAATAGAACTCAATCTGCCATAGCAAGCAGAAGAAGAGAAAATGGAAGAAATTACCTTGATGCCTGATCCAGAGACTAGCAACATCAAGTAAAAACTTCCACTGACTTTATACAGAGCTTGAATTTGTTGTCTGTGGTGCTCTCTATAGCACTTTGCCCAAAGCAGTTTTCTTTAGTTTATACTGATACTCCAGATTTTAGATAAACTTTAATTTTAAAGGCTTGGACTTGCTAGGCCTTAATGTTTAGTTTAGGTATTTTTCAGCATCAATAATTTTCAGCAAAATGCTGTGCTTTAGAATCACTTGGGGTTTTTTCTTGAGTAATTTCAAGAAAGACAGACATAGTGTCAACAAGATAATAGTGTCAGCAATCACCTCTCTGCTTTACATGTGCCCTAGGAGGATCACCAAGAGGTTACAGTTTCTTTCAGGTATTTGCCTGTTGCTTTCTAATGCCTCAGCAGCCCTTTAGCTTTTGTGGATAAAAGAAATTTGGTCTTTTTTAGGGAAAAAAAGAGAGAGAGAACAGGGATTTTTTGATTTTCAGTGTCCTAGAACCAGCTAACAAAATAATACCTTTCTCAAAATTGTAGTGTGCTATATATTCTTCAATGTGAAAACACTTTTCTTATAATATTTGAATTGTAAATGAACCTGTGATTTCAAATAAAAAACAACACTGATGCAGAAAGTTCATCTATTTTTAGTACAAGAGTTTACAGCCTCGCATGCATCATGAAATCTCTCTTGTAGATTAGCTTTAGTCATATTTTAAAATATGCATCTCCAAAATTCTAGGATGAAAGCAAGGTGTTGCTTTTCATATCCAAGGAAATAAAGCTGATATTAAAGCTAAACCATTAAAAACTCACACAGCTTCTCAGTTAAATCTAAAGATAATCCCCAAAGACATTCTTCTGTCTTTTTATTGAATGAAAAAGAGGAAGACATGGAGGGGGTGGGGAAGAAGCAAAGAAGAGATAACTGTTGTAATGAAAGCAGAAGGTATCAGTAAATGAGGTGGGGAGAAAATAACCTATAATCCTCATTATGAAGTACAGATTATAAAGACCAGTAGTTGACATCTGTGTTTAAAAAAAAAAACCCACAAAAATAGCAGGGGACTTGTGAATAAGCCAAATCATCAAATTGCACATGCAGGTCTGTAGGGCTGTGTGTGAGCCAGGAGTCAGTTCATTAACCCAAACAACCTACACTGCTCCAAAATCAGATTATTGTTGAGTCTGCCATTCATCAGCTCCTCTCTCCCTTGAACTCTTGCTCCTGCTTGGGAGATAATTGCGTACAATTCACAGAGAATAAAGAGATCTGGTGCCTCTTGCTCTTCTTGGTAATGTCAGCATGTCTTAGCACAGGTGGAGTTCACCATGAGAGCCCATCTGATTCTCTTCTAGCCTATTCAGTTCCTCAGACAGAGCCCACCCCTGTTGTATCAAGAACCTGATTGATCATACAATATTTTTGAGAAGATCTTCCCTCTGGGAAAATGAGTGATAAGGCCTGAATGAAGTAAAGGATCTCACAGGCATCATCTACACGGCAGAACAAATAATCCAAAAAGCCACACAGTAGCAACAGACATTTTCAGGCTGAAAATAAAAAGCAGGTTCCTAAGCAAAGCAAGCATGAAAGGCTGGGATAGTGTCCCAGTAGAAGTGTGCATATGGATTGAGGAGTCAAGAAACATGCCAATTTTAAGATGAACCTTGATAGATTTTGGCTGTGGATGCTGATGATACCTCAGAACACTGTGATCACCAAAGTCCCTTTGAATCCAGCACTTTTTGTTCCTAGTTTTCTCTGGCAAACTGTGAAAGATTAACTGCTTTAAAATCTTTCCTCCTGCCTCACCAAGAAGGCAAAGTGAAACACTATGAGGAAAATAATACATTGTCTCTTCTCCACACTTATTTGTTTTGATCAACTACAGAGAATATATGCACTAGCAAACCATAAAACACTGATCTAATGGCTAACTAACAAGTCTTATATTACCATCTTACTGGGCAGAAAAGTGATGCAATCTTTTTGTTCTATTAACAATAAAATATATATATATTGCTCCTGAGAGTCTGGAATAACATGTAGAAGCATGGAGCAAGCCCAGAAATAACAGGAAGCAGAAAATCTGTCACTCCACGATTTTGGTTGGAAAAGACCCTTAAGACCACTGAGTCCAACCATTAACTCAACACTCCCAAGTCCACCACTAAACAATGCCCCACATTTCCAGGTCTTTTAAATCCCTCCAGGGATGATGACTCCACCACTTCCCTGATAAATTGCTTTACAAACCATCCTGGTGTGTGCTGCAAAGCAAAGCTTGTTCCCAGAGGACGCCTACAGAAACTGGGCAGGTTTGCAATGCTCACTGGATTGCAGGGAGGCACCAAGCATGGAACATTGTGTTCTATTGCTTAGTGTGCCCTGTTGTAAAGCTAGTTTATCTTCCTAGGCCAGTGATGTTGTATTAGCCTCCCTGAACCTCTGGTCTAGCAAAATGTCTCTCTCAAGGAGAGTCATTTATTTATGAGCTAGACTGATTGTAGTTCTGGTGTTCATGCAACTATTTTCAGCTCCAAAATGCCCACCCTGTATCTACTCTTACAGGCCACATCCCCTGAACTTGATAAGGCTTTTGTGGCAGTGTCTATAATCCTCTTTTTCCCCAGCCAGTTGCTGCTCAGTCATGCACTGTACTTTATACACTAAAATGTTATTTTTCTATTGCTTTGAATTAAACCCTCTCTATGTCTCCAGAAATGTATTTTCTGCTGGAAAATCACTGCATTGTGAGGAGAAATTAAAATATGAATACTGCTGCATGATTTTTTTGTTGTTGTTATTGTTTAAACCACAAAATGTGGTCTTGAAAACATTAACTCTCTTCTTCTTGTGATTGCACAACAAGTAGTTCAAAAAGACAATCCAGAAAAGTTATCTTTGCATCCATTTGGAGCTGAGCCCTCAATTTGGAACCCAGATTTAGAGCCCTATTCCTGCAGAGAGGATGATATTGGTGTGTAGATCATCACTGTCTGTTACTGGCATCAGCTGCATAAATGGCTGCATGGAGGCACAGAAGCCCAGATGTCACTGTGCCAGGGGAAACCTGTCATGCAAGGAGAGGGACATGTCAGCCAGGAGTAGGCTCTCACCAGGGCACTGTGCTTCAGAGAGCCCATATGACACAGAGAAGCTGGAAACACATGAACTGCCTTTTGTGTTGCTGCTGCAGTAGCTTTGCAGCAGATGCAGCACATGGCACTGCATGAATGTTCTCACTGCAGACTGCATTTCTAACACCCATCACAAACACTTACAGTGGAAGGAACATCAGGCTAGCTCTGAAAAAAAGCAGCCAAAATGAAATCCTCTGACAGAGCAAAGAGAAAGATAAATTTGCCAGAGATAATCTATCTGTACATTAATTTTCATTTCTTCTCTTAGCCTTAGCCAGGAATCTAGATTGTTTTCTAGTTGTTTATTTTAGCTGAATTAATTTATGAAGGCCCATTTTCATTGTATTTCCATTAGATACAGATGCTATCACTATGTGCCAGTGCATATTACGAAGCAATTAATCTCCAGAGTTATAATTTTCCTTTATATTGAAAGGCAATATTCTTGAGTTCAGAAAACTGTGTAAAGGCTTGGAACAGCTTAGCTAAATTCCATGCTAAAGGCACAATGCTCTTTAGAAAGAAATTATTTGTAAAACTACAAGCTTATGCTCCTATCTGGCATCATTTCACCCTGATATAAAGCATGACCTCCCATAGCTTGAGTGCCTTTGCAAGCTCCCCTGACATTATCACTCAAAACACTAACTCCTTTGTTACCCACTGCTAAAATGACAGGTTTGTTTTTGTGGCACACACAAGCCAGAGGTGACACAATTAAATGAATCTGTCATAGAAAATTTAGACCAACAGGAATTAAATGACAAATAAATTAGGATTGGCAGCCTCTTCCCCAGTGAGCAGTATATAAGCTTCCTAAATTCAGTAAAAAGTATTCTCAGCCTTTGATCCACTATCTTCAATCAATACTTCCATCTTTAAAGGCATCCAGTCCAAAGTTACACCATAGCTACATATTCATGAGTAGTGCTCTCACTTGATGGGGTGGCCAGAGGTCAACTGAGGGTAGGAAGTGAGGCAAAGCTGTAATCAGCTTTTCAAAGTGTTACCAGAAACTGGACTTTCTAAAAGCATCCATTACTATTATTTCCCCAGGGAGTGTGAAGTAGGTGACCTGAGCTCCACTCGTGCCCTCACTGCAGGACCGATTTCCTTCCAAGTATTCCTGTCTTGGGATAAGATCTAGGGCAGACCTGCACCACTCAAACACCACTCATTGCCTCTCACTGGAGAAAGGCTGAAGCTTATCAAGCAGATTTCTAACATTTCCTCCTTCTCAAGCTGCAGTTAGCTTCTCCTGGACTTCTGCAGCAAGGGAACAGAGAGGCAGGCCTTTTAATCCTGCACTTTATGGCTTCATCCTCCAGCTATGAGAAGATCAAAATCATTTCCATCTGATGCCATCTACTGTAGTCCTACTCCAATGTCTCTGTCCTCCTCCTACCCCTGTGGCACCCAAAGGTGACAAGTCAGAACTTAATGCATTTCCTCTCCCTCTGGACCCACAGTCCTGTCCCATGGCAAGTTGTCCCTACCTCAGCTCCTCAATATGCCCCAGTCCTGGATTACAACTGCAAACTCCTCCTAGACACTACTCAGCTTCTCAATCTACCTTCTTCTCCTCAAACTGGGACTCTTTCCACTGCCTCCTCCTGTGGGAACTCCTTCCCAAAGCCCACCAGATGTTCTCATTTCCCTTCCCACTGAAAGCACTGAAAAGAAAAAGCACATATTGGAGGAAATGTCTTTCTTAAAAGAAATATCAAAAGCCAAGCCTTGAGGGCTACCAGGATTCCCCTCAAAGACAACAGGACTGAAACAGCTTGACTTTGAACTATGAGCAACTTGGGCCTTTTATTATTTTTAACACTGATCATGTACTTCCTTGTCATTGCTATTAATTACATACACCACAGGCACACCAAGTGTCTCATTGCACTGCAAGTGCATGGGGTGAGCCAGAACATGTCCCATTGTGCTTGCAATGTGGCTTCTGAAGAGGGTTAGCTTTCATTTTTTTAGTTCAAACACTTAATATTCAGACACTGCTGTGGACATTACTTGTCTCTCCAGTTGGTATCTGCTCCACAACCAGCAACAGAAAAGACAAAGTATAAAGAATGTATTAAAAATACAGGAATCCTTGTCACTCTTTTAATATGCAAGATCCTATGTCACCATTTTATTATACTAGAAATGTTTGATCAAATAAATATGCAATTTTTTTAATCTCTAATTAGAAGAGTATGGCTAAAGTACACACTGTAACTGCACCATCACCAAACACACGTTGTATTTGGAAAAGGTTTCTGAGGCATACACAATATTATCACAAAGCTAAATCACATGAAATAGGTCAAATCAGATTAATGGCCAAGAAATCTAAAATAAGTTAATGAAACTCATTGCTATGCTTGAAGACTCAGCCTAGATCATATCTCTTTGCTCCAGGCTGCAGGTTGTCTCTGTCCCTGAAAGCTTCCACTGTCCTGGCCTGACTTCTACCAAGTGGCAGTATACTTCCAAGTAAAGTGAAAAGCAAATTTCATAAATTGTGGCTGGCTTTGTCATCAGCTGACAGAAAGGGCACTGCAATGCTGTCTTAGTTTGTTGGTGCCATTTCTAAGGCAGAAGGCAAGGAAGAAAGCTTTGTTTATTGTGCTGGCATGGCTGGGAAAAGCAAGGATGAGGAGTGGCACAAGCCATGATGTTACTGAAATGACACAGTGAAAGAAGCCTGAGGATCTAGCACAGGTAAAGTTCAGTGTGTGCCTGGTACACTTTTAGATACCTTACAGTATCTCACCTGGCTCCAGATGCTTTTTCAGACATTCCTAGGTCCTGCCTCCCGCATGGATGTTTCAGATACCCTGAGGCACCTGGATAGGGACCAGCATCACATGTTGAAGCTAATTAATCCCCCTCCAAGTCTCCAGCTTCCTATACGTCCACTTCAAAAATGATCTAAAGAGTGTGGCTTTGCAGCTCACAGTGTATATTCAGTTATAAATCATGTAGCACCAAGCCTGTTTGTGTGACCTGTGCATCCACTCAGCCTAAAGCCCCTGGATGCTACCCCAGTAGGAGTTATTCAAACATATGCTGAAGCTAGGCTTGCTCATTACTCTTGCATAAAAGAAGAGTGGCTATGGCTCCCATTGGTGTAAATAAGCCGTCAGAGCCCACCACAGAAACAGTGTGACCACAGTGCAAAGCCCCCATGGGAAGACACCTGACAAAACACCACAAAGGTCCAGCCAGCTGAAATCCATATTGACAGCAGACAACAGAGACTTGCCTGCCAAACATCCTGCTCAGATGTTCAGGGCTTGACACAAATGAGAAAGCAGCAGAGAAGCAAAGACACGAGGGAAGTGCTGAGAGTGCATTATACATGAAGGATATCTATACTGATGATAGCTAGAGACTTCATAAGAAAGCTGTTCTAGACCAGAACATTAATGTTACAAGAGCCTATCTAAAGAAATCTTCCCAAACAAGAAGCTGGGGGATTACATTTGAAATGGGAACTCATTAAGAGAAGCTGCCATTATAAAATAAAATAAAAATAGTTACAGGCTTTCTTTAGAACTTGGCACTCTTCTATGTTACAGTCACTGAGGTGATTTTTCAGACCAACTGTAGACTTCTGCAATGTAGATTTGTACACTTGAATGAGTCCCCATAGGTTCCCACGAAGCCACCAGAGACAAATAGGCACTTCATGTTGCAAAATATGGCAAATTAATTGTGCCCTAAAAATGTCTCCTTTTCTTCCCACTGACTGTAAAGAGATCCTCAGCTTATTAGCTGAGATGTGAGATGATTAGCTCACATCTACACTGTGAATATCTGAAGTTTATATCATATAAATGTTACATGAAATGTTTGCTTATATGACACTGTTTCCTACTGCAGAGCTAACACTTTATATACCAGTACTGCATATAGCTTTTAAGATCCTCTGCAGATGTGGGCAGGAATGAGTTCCTTTATCTCATGCATCTTTTGAGATGTGAAAACTTTTTTTCCTTTGGGTATTGAGACAAAACCAAGGTATTTTTTATTTTCCCATAAGCCTCAAGGAAAACTGGAAAATATGAGGTACCCAGTTACAGACTCTTTGGGAAACTTATCAAAAATATTGAATATATATATTTAAATTTCATTTTCACCCTAATTGTCTCATAAGGAGATACTGCCTTCTGATTCAGGGATGAGTGACTTTATCTTCATGGAATTTGTGGTTCATTGGAATAGAGATTTTGTACATGGATTTCTTACATCTCACCTGAGTTCTCAGACCATCCTGCTATTGTATAGAAGCATATAATAATTATGGTTGCAAAAGACCTCCAAGATCATCAAGTTCAACTCTCCACCCAACACTAATAAGCTCACCACTAAAACATGTTCCCAGGCACCACATCTACACATATTTTGAACACTTCCAGGGATGGTGATTCCACTACAATTAAATGAAACTACTCCTTCCATTGCCCTGCTGACAGGAAAGCTCCAGCTTGAATCTAAGAAAAAGTTTTCAGCTGAAGTGTTGCTGAAACTTGATACATGAAGGTAAGACATTTCAGTGCAGCTAAGTCATCATTCACATAGAAAGGCTGGAGGCATCATCTCTCTCCTGAGAAGGTGCTTCCTGATGCAGGACAGAGGAGAGTATCTCAGCAGAAAGCAGAATCCCATTGTCCTGTGACAGGAAGGATTTCTCAGCCTGCATCACCCTAGATCATTTCTGCTCCTTAATACACACGTGGTCCTTTCAAGTCTCTTCAACACAGTAGCTAAAGGGGTACAAATTCCTTTCAAAGGTACAATAAGCACACTCATTCCCCCAATAGCTGTTTTCTATGCTCAGGCCACTCTGATATTGCCGATAAAGCATAAAAATTCAGCACTTGTTTGCAAGTCTTTCATGCCTCTTTTTAATGACCTCATTAACCAAATGGAGGAGGGATGGGAGGGTTTGGTGAGTGTGTTCTTTCAAGTCATTTTCAATACCTTATGATCAGAAGAAAATGTATATGCAGCTGGGAGTAGAAGCAGCTTACTGTGCATATGTGAAGCAGAGCAATCAGTCAGGTATTCTACTGCTGTCCCCTTCAGCCTTCTCTCTGCTATGACTATTGACACTTAAGAATGTCAAGCTATTCTTTTTTTTCCATGGCTCAAGAGGAATGTCTCTGGTTTGATATGTTCAGGCTTCTTTCTTTGTTCTTCCAGCCCTAACATCAGATTGTCAACCTCTAAATTAAAAATGATTGCTGCCTGCCTTGGTGTTGGTGCCTGCTGCAACCCCATAACCATGCTGGTGGGACTTTTTAAAGAGTGCCTGAGGGGCTGAATCACTTCTGTCAATTGGAGAGTAAACATATTGTATTTTTAGGTACTTTTCAAAACCCTAAGTTGATATTAGCAGCACATCATCCCTGCTGCTGGTGGGGACTGAGCTGCAGGGCCTCAAAGCTGTGAGCATCTTTTATATCCAACATGAACTCCACCAGCCCAGCAGACTCAAAAACCTGAGCCAGTTCCCTCCAAGGTCAGATGTTGTGCTAGGCTACACAGCTGCTGAAGCTCTTCCAGCTGGGGATAACTATTTTCTACATGCATGACCTGTCCTGACAGTATCTCAGTGCATATTAAATGGCATCTCTTTTT
The DNA here is from genome assembly GCA_013396975.1 of Bucco capensis. Taxonomy (NCBI): domain Eukaryota; kingdom Metazoa; phylum Chordata; class Aves; order Piciformes; family Bucconidae; genus Bucco; species Bucco capensis. Next base: position 614,150 of record VWZO01018461.1, on the reverse strand, counting down.
TTTTTTTTCTCCTCCCTAAAGTACTTGAAAATTAGTAGCCAAATATTCATGTAAAGCTATCCAAAATGGTTTGATAGATTGCATTAGTTTTGATATACTTTATTTTTTGGCTCTAAAATATTTGGGAAATGCCTTGGCTCCTGCAGATGGGTTGTGCAAGCAGAGAGACATTTCCCCCAGTGCATGATGCCAGTTGGATATTTTTTATTCTGGCAATAAGAGACAGAGAGCAGAAGTTGGGCTGCTACCTGAAGCAGGTTTGACTTGCAAAGGTAACTGGTGATCTCTGAACCATGCTTATTCAATAACACTGATAACTGGAATTGCAGTTAGTATGTCTGAAATTTTGGTCAAATTTCCAGAATCAACTGATTGTATCAGAGCTGGGCCAGTCTGGATGGATGGAGAATCTGACCCAAATATACAGGTTTTAATTCATCCTGAGCTGAAGCTTGTTAGGAACTTGGAAAGAGTCACTGGGGAGTTTCCACTTGCATTGTGTGAAGAATGTGTCAACGCAGACAGGTCAGAGCCACTAATCAAAAAAAAACAAAACTTAAATAAAACATTACTACTCCACTGGAAAACAAAATTTCATCTTAAATACATGCAAAGAAAAAAATGTCAATTTCTGACAGGATTTTTTCACCAGAAAAAAAAGTGCATAGAGGTTTGTCTGCCTTCAATAGTTCAGTTATCCTCAGGAGCTATGGTTCCAGATTTCTTGTGATCTCCTGAGGATCCAGCCAAGTTACATCTTTCATATTGTTGCATTGCAGTGCTCCAGGAATAGGCAGGGCTCAGATCTCGATCTTTCAAGCTATATTTCTATTATAGTGATGTGTGAAAGTGCCAGTGGTGCCCCCCCGAGATAGCTAAAGTGTCAAAAAAAAGACAAGATGCAGAAAGTGAATATATGACAAACAGATGAAAGGAAGAAGCAGAGCAACAGCTAGAGCAAGGAGTTTGCAAACTTACTTCAATCACGTGTAGGCACAAGTGCATTCTTGTGAATCATAGAAACAGATCTTAATGAAACAGAAAGCCACAATCTGCTGTCTCCTCTCTCCTGCCTCTATCTGTTGCCTTTGGGGGATATTTCTGTAGCCATTTCAGCAGAGCTTTCTCTCTGAAGTTTCAAAGGAAGATGAAGAGTAGTCAATAACTAAGGACTTGTGTGAAATAACCCTTTTCATTGGTGGATGGTTAAGAGTCAGTGACTACAACATGTAAGTAAGCTGGAAAGGATGAAAATGTCCTTGTCCTATCACTACATACCCCTATGAACTGTCCTTCTCCAGCTTTCTTGTGGGCCTCCTTTGGATACTTATTGTGCTGGCTTCGAGGTATGAAAAGGCAAGTTCCTGCTTTGCAGAGATACAAAAGTTGAGGAAGAATTGGAGTGGAAAAGAGTAATTCATTTATAAGAGACAGGACCAGTTGAAAGATAATTTCTTGCCTTGGGCATTCAACTAGCCAGTTAGGACATTTCTAGCAAGAATGAACAGACATATTTCATACCTAATCAGCTCCTGTGATTAAGCACAGCAATAATTCTGGAGATGCCAGAGTCATGGTATCTAACCATGACAAGTATGTACCTGTGATTGTAGTCTGGGGTTTCTTGTTTCTTTAATACCTTGTATCTTGGGTCTTTTCACTTAAAGGTTTTCAAAGTCTTTACAAGAAGGAATTATTTATTCCCATGAACTCAATAACACCAAGAGTGTAGGGCCTAATTCTAAAGCCCATTTCAATCAGTGTCTCTGTCCATTCCCTTTTGGAGATCAGGATCAGACACAGTAAGCAAGATTTCTAAGTGCAATGTCAGAAGAACAAATATCCCCAAATCCTCATGGTTTCCATTAGAATTCCAGAATTCCTCACTTTTTAAAAATCCTCCAAACAACTGTTCATATATTATGGTTTTTTAAAAAGCCCAACCCTGATGTTAAGTGACTTCTTTGATGTCACAAGGAAATCTGTGCTAGAAAAGGAAGTGCTGTTAATTCTACAAAGCCATTTCCTTTAACACATCCTCCCATCTCTTCCTGCCCACTCCATGTATCTGCTTCATCCATCTGTTTCATCTCATGAAACACATGGATCATGAGCTCCCTGGAGCACATCCAATTTTCCTTGCCTCTGTAGCTGAACATTCACATTTTTCCATTCCGTAGACAAGCATAAATATTGTGTAGTGAGCAGTTTGCCTTGTTTCCAATTTCAGCATGCCATAGTCTGAAAACTCTCCGTTACTCAGAATGGTTCATGGGTTTATTTATCAGTTAATACATTGTATTATAATCTTTGAATTTCCCATTGGGTCCATTATCACCACACACTTATATTGCATATTTTATGCTATTTGTAACTACTGAGTTACACATTTATTGAACAGTAAAATTGCATCTGCATGACACTGAGGAACCAGCTAGAGCATCTACAATTTAGGAATATGAAGGTTTTTCTACTGCTGGTACCTCTGAACTTAAGTCTTCAAATGCATCTCTGTTCTCAGCAACTCTTGGAAAGAGATTCTAGCATACTGAGTCCCTCCCTGGGAACAACATCAATGCAGATGGCAGTGAGGTTAATTTGCAAGTGAAACATGCCCTTTGAATTAAAAATGAGCATTTTGAGGTAAAGCTAATTCACTAGAGTATTCATAGAAAGCAAACAAAAGATTGGAAACAGGCAAATTAATTTCCCTCAAAAATAGAAGTAAATGTGTATGGAATACTTAGATATTCACCCAGCCTGGCCAAGGGTGTTATAACCTGCAATAATTAAAAGTATTTGTTTGACCTTCATAGAAGGAAAGTGCTAGTTACTCCTTCAGAGTGTGTATTTCCAGCAATATTTCTGTTTCCTTTCCTATGTTCAGCAAGTGATTCTGTGAGCTCACATTTTGCTAATCCAGTTGCTTCTGTAAAACCAGCACTGTGTTTTGCAGCTGGTAGAAAAGTACAGGCAAGCATCATCCTCTCTCCATATAATTCATAAGTCACCACAGCTCAGATGAGTTCCTATCTGCAGGAGCTACAAGAGCTGATGTGCTCATTTCCCCACTCCCAAGAAAATGAACCAAAAACCAGGGAGGACTTTGCAAGCATGTGGGACATGGATTATTCCAACTGTGATGACCTGATCCAGGTAGAAAATATTGATAGTCATATAAGAAAAGCTCAAGAAAGTCAACACAGGTCTGGCTGTTTGATGTCTAACTTGTCATTAGAAGAACAGGACCCTTGCAGAGAACGTGCTGTCGACTCCAGACTGCTGTTTGTCTTTCTGTGTTAGTTTGTAACTATCTTTTCTCCAGATCTTCATGTATTTCCATGCACCTAAATCATATTCACTGTAACAAATAAAGAAAACCTCCTGAGGCATCTAGTCTTTTTACTCTTATCAATGATGAATATCTACTTGTGACTCAAGAACACTCACTTTGCCAGGCAGTCAATTAAAACAGAACAAGGAGCATGCTAATGTGAGCAAATACTTAGACAAATGAGGAATTCACCATGAGCTACAGAGATGTAATATGTGTCAAGCAGCAATCAATAGAAACTTAAACACAGGAAAAAAAATAAGCAGTGAAATGTAGATGTATAGAACAGAAAATAAACAGATGCTTCTTTTTAGAACTTGAACCTGAAGGTCATATTCTCATAAAAAATTTCTGTTAACATTGGAAATAAGGTCATGATTTACTTGATTCTGTACCAGTTACTACATATGAGTAAACAGAATTCTTCTTAACTCTTTATCCCTCTGCATGTTTCCAAGTCTGTCTTTCCAGGAACTCTTGCATCCTGACCTAATCAAAGGCTCTAAGGTGAACTGAGTAAAAGAAAAATCCAACCTCATTCCCATGGACTGCATTACATTGTTATCACAGGGATTTGGGAAAGCAGAAACTTGAGCAAAGCATCCTGCTAACTAATATATAGAGATCTACTTCAACCATGGGGAGAGATATCCTAGATAAGACGCTTCCACACTTCTCCTTTCCGCTGCCTCTGCAAACAAGGTCAGAGCAAGCAATTGGAGAAACCAGGACTCTGGAAGATAACTGTAGTAGAGAAGGATAATGAATAGCCTGAGAAGTTGATCATAGGAAGTGCAAATCACAGATTAATCTACTGCCAAAGGAGACTTCTTGGGATTGTATGGTCCTGAGATAGGATTGTGATTAGCTGCACTTTGAACAGCAACGAAAAGCTGACATTATAAACAAGTAATGTAAGAGCAGGGCACCAGAAAGTCCCTGTCCATCACTGAAACTTCTTCCTTACAAAAGCAATCACCTAAGGGTGTTTCAAGCATGAGACATTTAGTCTCTCAAGCTGCGTAAGCATCACAGGAGATGAACACAAATAATCAAGAGTATTTGTCTTGAGATGAGAACAAGGAAATGCACTAGATGGAAATGCCTAGACAATGCTTTGATGAGCAGACCATACCCTGTGTTAGAGCAAGAGATGAAAAACACACAGTAATTCACCCTTGTTTGACTGAGACTTCTTCTTGAGACCAGCTCTGCAATGCACTAAACTTGAAAGCATGAGCAGGACCCTACCCAGGAAGCTTTGGCATTTTCCAGTGCAGTTAGGGGCACAGGTAAATCCTTTCCAGTGTTCTATCTCCAGCTTGCTGGTGTCTTGAAGCACAGAAACCTTGTCCAGCTTTGAAAACTGGCCATCACATACCAGTGTAATGTGGCTCTTACTAAGTAAGCCCCAGTTAGCAATAGGCTTTTCCAGAGTTTGTACAACTTGTCTGCAGAAACTAAACTAATTCCTTAATCTTTCTGACCACAGCAGGAGGTATAGCCTGCTCTCTTCTACCTCTCAGCTCCCTTGGATCCAGGCCAGGAAATCTCTCTGGAGAACTCAGCAGTGACCTCTCCCCATGGAGAGTGTGGGGGATTTATGTTCTGCTATATACAATTTCCCCTTCACCCTGCAATTTACAGTTTCCCCCCCTCCCCAACCATTAACCTTTAGTTTACACTCATTAACCCAGTTTACTGCCTGTATTATAGAAGTGTATCTCATAGCATGCACTAAGAGTTGAGCATTTCTATGTGGTGCTTTGTTACATTTATCTCTTGGCTGCTTTACTTAGAAAATCCAAGGCATTTCCCCTGACACACTTCAAATTGAGTTCCATTAAGTGTGCTCTCATTGTAACACACACATCTTAGGATACAGCCCTGGGGGAGCAGGTGAGAGAAGGATACCTCCAGCTAATGACAAAAATACACAATATTGGATTATGGACAATGTTCCCATGTTAAGTGCAAGGTTTCTGTGCTTCCCTAGGCTGGAGTTCTGGCAGGAACTCATCTGTAGTGAGGCCAAGTGAGGTTGGAAAGCTAGCAGAGGTGTGGAAATTGACTTTATAATGCACTGAGGGCCATGAAGTGTCCCAGCTCACGAAACACAGAAATAGGATTAAAAGTTCAAAGAAAGTTTGTGAGAAGATTAAGCAGACTGAGCTAATTTGGGCAGGAAAAGGAAAATGAGCACAGAAAAATTATGCCGTTTTTATCTCAAACATCTATATTATCTCTGTGTTATCTGTCTGTATAAAAGCCTATTTCCCAAACCCCATATCAAGGCTTACTTCAAGTCAGGAAAATTCTGTGGATACTTTTTCCAGAACACACTACAAATGAACTAAAATCTTAAGTGACATCACCTGTAGGAACCTATATATATATATGTCCAGTTATCTCAATCTCTGCCTTCCCAAACAAGATCTGTAGAGTAATGCCAATCAAAATATTTAGAGTGTCACCATTGGGTTTCAGAGTTGTCAATGTCTGGAAACTGTGCACTTTTATCACAGCACTTCTCAAGATGACTTTGACTTGATTGGGATTCCAAAGAACTGCCCACGTAAGAGGGGAATTAACTCAAGTTTGTGCTCAGCAATCCATCTCTTTATCAATTCATCTAAAAATTTGGGTGTCCTTACTACCCTGAGCATCAGTACAGGATAATATCTATTATAAGAAAATCCAGAATTTCTATCATGCTGCTTCAACAACATAAAGAAAACTGATCTCAATGAAGCTGGAGGAGCCTTCTCAGCTACCTGGCCTCTTGACACTGCAAAATTCAACCAAGCTTTCAATAAAACCATAGATGCATTTCATATGGAAGTTTTACAGCCAGAGAGGAAAGACTGTGTACAACATTGAGACAGCACTGAGTAATCTATGGAAACTAGTTCTAAGAAGAAATATTAAAAAAAACTGAAAATCACAATATATTCAAGTAGTGCAAGGAAAGAGATTAATCACTACTGCAGCAGGACTATTTTGATGACATATTTTTGCATGGACTCACAGAGGTAATTTCTAACTTCCAAAACCAATATGCAGGCACCACTGAAGAACTAAAACCTCTGCAGACAGCATAGAAAAGGTATAGGTTGTAAAGCTATCGTAAGGCACATATGCCTTTGGTCCTATTGTCCACCACTTGGCAAAATCTTATGTCCCAAATTCCACTGATCCCTTCCCAGAGTATTTAAGATCATCACAAAGTATGATCATCTCACAATATACTTTCAGGCAGAAGTAAAACAGAATGTTTGAGAGATGAGTAGTCTTAATCAGATGAGCACCACTCAGGGCTCACAGGCTTTGGTCCCTGCACATTGGAAGCATTTTTATGCTTTTTGAGTAAATCAACAGGAAAAGAAACAGTAAGATTGGTATGGTTGGATAAAGCCTTGTTGTGGTAAGGTTTCTTTGACATTTCTTACCTGCACATGTTCAAAAGCTGGAGGGCTACTGCAGAACACAGCTGAAGTTCCATTCTTGAATTTTGCATTTGTATAATTGATTGTAAAACTTCATAATTCATGCTAAGTTGGTTATTTAAAGATGTCATCCAATCAGGGAATTAAAAAAATATATATAAGTGCAATGCATTTAACTAGCTAAGATAAGATGAATTACAATCAAATATACAATTAATATACAGGTAAATCTCATGCCAGCTGAAAATAAGATGTACATATTTAAGGCATGATAATTAACCATTGGAAGAAATTACTGAAGCTGATGGTAAACTCTTCTTTTCATTTGGCAGTTGCTAAATCAAGACACAGAGGAAGCTTCTTGCAGCTTCTCACAGAAGCCACCCCTGTAGCCCCTACTACTACCAAAACCTTGCCATGCAAACCCAATACACTAGCCCTGAAGTGCTCAGCAGTGTATCAGTGGCTAACACCAATTAGTGAGCTACTGCTGGTGCTCGCCTGAGCCAAAAGTTGTCCTTTTTATTTACCTTCCAGTGGGCTTAACACTGCCTGGCTAGCTTTTGATACAATTTTACTTGATAGGGGGGAGACAAAAATTTAATTTCACTATTTAGTTCTGCCCAGAACAAACAGATGTAGGAGGACTCCCAGAGCATATGGGTTAAATTAGTGCCTGCTGTGTCCCAGCCCTGGCATTTGTCTGATATAGTGACACTTGTTTTAAACAGTCAGGAGGAGGTCCAGGCAGCTCTGGAGGTGGTTTTCAGCTGTATTCATCCTTCAACAGCAGTCTAATAAAATTCCACTTTTGTGTTCAGCCTGTGCTGAGCTACCACCAGGCTTTGGGTCACCAGAAGAGGCATCCCCTGAGAAAAATTGTGCAGGTCACAAGCTAGCTGCACAGTGTCCTTTAGATGATAAAATACTAAGCAGAGTTGACATTTAAATTAGCATCCCTGCACATTTTCCAGCTAGATAATGATATGGGTAAGACAGCCAACACCTGTGGCACCAGGAGGGATCCAATTCCCAGGGAGCTGTGGCCAAAGGGTTGTCATCATCCCAAACTATTTATGTTGCAACTGATTGAAAATAGGCTCAGACAGTCAGAACCTGGATACCATGGGATGTGATTTGGGTTTACAAGCCTTGGTTCTATTCTTTGAGCCTCACCCCTCCTGAGACTCTGTTGGCTGCCAAGCACTGAGGTCTTCACACTAGCCCTAATACTTGGGGCAAACAGGGATGAAAAGAGGAGAGAGCAAATAAACAACACATGAAATCTCTTTGCTTCCAGAGCACTGGAGAATAACTAAAAGAAAAAGGTCACTACAAAGGCACAGACCAATAAGTTCTGGGTAGTGCCTTCCTTAACAAAACAGCTCCCCTTCCTCTCTGCATCAAAATCAACCCAGGGTCTTTTGAAGAGCTGAAAACCAGGGCTTCCACACGCTCTAAGCAGTAAAATCAAGGCTATTACAAAGGAATTAATTTTTCCCCAAGCACTTTTTGATGGATTACAGCTAGGTGATGGTGAAGTGGCTGCATCTAATTAGAGAGATCAGCCCTGCCTAACCCCAGCACCTGCCTGTCTACCTCCTGGGCACCATGGGTGGATTATCTGCATGCCCTGCTGCAAGGTGAAGCATCAAGACAGGGTTATGGAGCTTCACACTGCATTAATTTAAATGTTTTTGAAAGGTACAGGAACTGCCTCACCTTCTCCCAGAGCAGTGTGGCTCATAAATATTATTAGGTATCAAGTGGGACTAAATGAATTGACACAAATCAGCCAACTTTTGTCATGCTCCAGCATCTATCCTGTAAATAGGTGCCTTACCCTTTGCCACTGCCTGATTTAATTTGGAGCATATTGATGCTGTTTAGGTCCTAGTGGCTTTAACCCTCATCAGACACTAAAACAAAAATTCCCATACAGAGATTTTTCACATTTCAGCTTCCCCTGGCTGTAAATCAGCTTGTTCAATGAATCAAGAAATCTCCCAGAGGATTGCTCCTGACTGCAGGAATCACCTTGCATAACCCTCCCCAGTAAACAAGGGGTGCCACTTGGAGAGGATTCTTCTAAGGCCATCTGGAGGCAAGCCAAAAGGATTTTTTAATTATTATTTATTTGAACCTGCATGTTGAATCTTTCTGGCTGCCATTTCACTGATCCTTCCCTCCAGCAAACCCCTGAAGCTGAAAACCTGCTCAAGCCTTTTTCTGCAACAGGCAGGGAGACAGCAGCAGCTGCCCAGTTTGAGGGGAAAGGCACATTTCAGTCAACTCAAACAAAGGATGAAAAGGGAAAATTCTCTGGCTAGAGAGTGCAACCTGGCACCAGGGAAAGCTCAGGACATCAAAGTCAGATAGGTCAAAGCACCCAGCCCTGAGTCAGTTATAATATTTTCTTAGATATCAATCACCCTTCAGACAGCTTAATTCCCTTTAAAACTAATGGGACTTAAAACTGTGTCCTCAGATAATCCACGGCCACGCTGCACTAAGGCAGGAGAGGGATTTAGTACTTTGGGAGCAAACTGCAGGGGAGCTGTGTCACACAACCTGTGCTGCTGCTGAATCATAGGCTTCTTTTTATCAGGTTAGACATGTAAAAATATGTTCATTTCTCTGCAACAGCACAGTATCTGGTATTTGAATACCATTATGCTGGTTTAGCATCTTGACCTTAAAGCTCCTCCACAGCAGATTTAGTAAATATAGCAAAACTAAAAGAAGACACTAATAAACCATTAAGTACAAATTGAATAGCTTGGTTAATCACTGTGTAAGTGTAGTTTTATACAGCTGTCTGCTTCCCTGGATGGCACTGGAATAAATCTGCCATGGCAGATTTGACCCTTCTCCTCTGTACTTCAGTTCCCTGTCTACACACAAAAAAAAAGGTATAATATATTTTCTCAAGGCATAGGGCAGTTGCAAAGATAACTACACTTAAATTGGTGATCCTCACATATTAACTTGGTAATACACTACTCAGAAACCTGAAGAATGCAAAGATCTGCTGAAGAAAAAGCAAAACAAAACAAACAAAAAAAATCATCCCACAAATCAGACTTCAAGAAATGCTGCTAAGCCTGGGCTAAACGTGGGTGAGAGTGAGGGGCAAAGTATGACACCTTATTTTAAGTAAATAAAAACAATTGGTTCTATCTGCTTAAGAGAGAGAACAGGAAACTTTACAGCTTGCTGTAGGATGTTTAGTCTTAAGCAGGAAGGTGCTGTGGGACACATCTTGTGCTTCAAATTGCTTTAACACAGCAAAGAGGTGTCTGGTTCAACCCTGATCTGACCTAGTGTGCTTGAGTGTTGGTTTTTTTTTTCATTTAAGAATTGATGCTGCAAATATAAGAAAATAGGGAAATATCCCTTCCTCTTTCTGCATTTTAGGTTTGGTATCATGGTAGATGTTTCCACACAAGGCAGACACAGCTGTAAGGTACTGGCTCAGCAAGATAGGGAAGGAGCAAGAGGAACTGGTAATGCAGAAAGGCAATAGGGATGATTCTTCCCAAACTTCCCTGGAGAGTGATCTCAGTGAAATACTTCTGTGAGCAAGACTTGCAGAGAAAGTCAGAGTGAAGTCATGGAGTATGCTGGTGATAGGAAGCTGGCAAGCAGTGTGAATACAAAGAGAATTGGGAAAATCACACAGGAATAACCATGTTTTTGAAGCCTGTCAAAATAATAAAGAAAGGATTATGCTCTGTAGCATAAAATGATCTCATGCATCTTGGGATAAAAATGTGGATTTCTGTTCTATGGTGTGAGTCACTCCTGGACCATGACACCATCCAGATGCAGCCATGGAAGAGGCAAATGTGACCTGCAGCTATGTCACCATCAGTGACCACTGAGCCCTCGCCTGGTATGCTTGGGACAACTCAGGTCATGTATATCAAAGAAAGGGGAAATACAACAAACAAAAGTGCAGAAAGTATGTTCTGGGGATTGCTAAGATATTCTACTTCATGCAAGAGAAATATAAAGTAAAATAGGTGACCACTTGTTTAGTCTAGCAAAAAGAAGTCCAAAAGGGATGAAAATGCAAATATCTCCTTAGGCATAAATGGCAGAGGGGAGAACAGAACTACTTAAGCTGAAGGACAGACCTAGCAAAAGCCAAAGCAGGTGTAAACTTCCCAGAAATATATGCAGTCTGAAAATAAGAAGGAAAGGCTTCTACCAGCTAGAGCACTGAGGTGCAGATGCAGCATTCAGTCAAACAGGGAGGAAAACTTAAGTGCTTTTAATGTAGAGCTTGATGGATAATGAGAAGGGAAGGACAGAGTGGGTACACATCAATTTCTAAAGGGTGAAGAAAGGGAAGGAAGCTAGGGTAACTTCAGTTCTCAGAAAACAGTGAAAATATAACACTTTCCTCCTTAAATAGATAGTTGAGCAGTTAGTAAATAATAATCAAATCATCTTCCTGGCAAATAACAAAGAAATGAGTGTCAACCAGTATAGATTTGTAAAGAAGAATTCATGTAAAGCAAATAATCTCCCATTATGACAGAATAACAGGTCTGTGAAGAAAGGAGTAACAATAGAAGTCTTTTTCACTTAAGACTTTTGACAGTGCTGTGTAGGACATCCACATAAACAAGTGATGGAAGCAGACTCAGCAAGAATTGATCACAGAATTGAAGCAAAACCAGTTGAATAATCAGATACAGAAAGCAGTTGTCAAAGTTTTGCTGTTAAAATGATATATTGAGCAATTTTCCACAGGGTTTGTATTGGGTCCTGCAGTCTTCAGTGTTTTCATTAGTGAATACCTGCCCCATTTTGTTGCTGTTACAAGAGGGGGAAAACTGCTTTGAGAGATAGACAAGTAGGAGAAACTCAGTGTGGACAAGTGCAAAATAACAACCCCTACCAAAAATCAAGCTAGTCGTATAGAGGATGGGATTCATCTTCTTAAACCATTGTTCCTCCAGCACAATATCTGGGAAACTTTGGCAGATGCAACCAGAACACAAGTTAAATGTCCTGGTGCTGCTAAGAAAAAGCCAAACACCATACTGGACTGTGTGAAATGAGACACAAATCCTTTGGCTCTTCTTAACTGCTGAAAGTGCCTCAACTGTATAAATTTGAGTGGCACACTTGAAAGATGTAGAGCAAATGCAGACAAGTGGAACTGAAAGAACCCCTAGAGGTTTACAGACCATGTCCCCTGGGAAAGAGGTTGGCAGATCTGGAGTGGTTCATACTGATGAAGAGAGAAAAAGAGACAACAACCAAATTCTGCTACAAAGAGAATAACCTATCTTTGGATCTTGTGACAAGAAATTGAGAATGAATCTTAAATTATGTCAAGAAATACAAACTAGGCATTAGGGTAAATAGTCTAGTGATAGGTGAAGCATTATCTGGATAAGATTTGACCAGAAAAATATAAGCCAGGAACAACACGAGAGTGGTTGACCTTGGCAAAAGATAGCATGACAAAATTAACAACTTCTCAAAGCTCCTCTTTTTCTCTATTTTCCAGGTTCTTGTGAAATGGTCTGTGCAAAACAACTTCTTGAGAATATGGGGAACTTGACTTGAGGTCCAGAGATGAAAGTTCACTGTGATATATACACATCATACATACCTAGCCCTTACATATGTTGCCCTGAAATAATGTAGCCTCTTATTCTTGCAGGAGTATGCAGCACTGTTCTGAAACCACAGATGTGATAGTTTTATGTCTTTTGGAATGATTAATCAAACCTGGTTATTCTTTTATTATGAAGTTTATCCATCAGGAGGAAGTACTTGTCAAAGGATTATGGTATTACAGAAAAATAATTGGTATATCTCTCAGCTTATTAAATTTGCTCTAAGGAACATTTGGACTGTTCAGGAGTATGAAGATATTTATTATTCATACAACTTTGTCTCCAAGTCAAAGCATAGTTTCTGGAGACTAGGCCAAACCAAAAGCTTTGTTGTTGTTTTTTTCCCCTCCCAGCCCCAACCATCTTATGAATAGAAATACACAGATAAATGAGTCGCCATACATAATTTAGAACATTTGCTTTAACAATGATGAATTCTAGGCTCTTTTTTTCCTCTCCTTCTGACTGATTGCTGATTATCTGACCTCTCCCCTGTGTGAAGAGTGTGATAGCTTTTGACCTGCAGCAGGAGAAGATGATTTATCAGACCACAGCTGTCTGTAGTCTCCTGTCCATGCCTCCCCACCACACTCACTAGGTATCAGAGATTCACTCTACACAGCAGTTGTGGGCAGCAGCACTCTTTTGCCTGTGGGGCTGGTTTGGCAACAATCTTGTGCTTCTCTGAGTATCCAACTTTCACCAAGGTGACAAATGCCACCTGTCTCCCTGCTGTCTCCACAGTCCTCTACCAGCAAAGCAAAAGGCAATATCTTTTCAGAGCCTACCCTGTGAAGGGAAGGATTTGGAGCATCTTCTCCCTATTTATTTAATTCCCTTCCCTCACCTCCCCCTCATATGCAATTCTCCAGTATAATCTATGCAAGGAAACTGAAACAACTTCACAGCGTGTCTATTACTTGAGTCATTTTAAAGGCAGTAGACATTTTATAGCCTAAGATTTTCAGCACTGTCTTTACAGACCTCTGCTACACTGCAGGAGACTCAAAGTAGGCCAGGGGCTGTGGACAATTAAAATTTAAGACCTTTCATTATCAGTCACCAGGTCACTCTGCTGCTCAAATGCACCTTCTGTCACTATTCACTCAGGGTAGGTCAAACTGTGATGGACTCCGCTCCAAGCTTTCAGAGCCAGCCAGCCATGGCCTCCTGCCAGGGCTCAGTTCTTTTGAGAAGACAGAAAGAAACTACCTGATCCTTTTCAGTGGCCTGTGGATCTGGTAAATCTCAGCAGAGTCCATCCTCTGTACCACATCTGAGAGATGCTCTAGGACTAACTAACTTTATAGGCATTGTTAAAAGCTACTGGCTGTGAATCCTAGGATAAATTTCTACCAGTGTTAGTGTTTGGACATGAGAGGGTTTAATTATTTTTTTCTGCAGTTTTTAGCCTTTCTCAGCACATCAGAGACCAGCCACAGCTGGAGACAGAGGATGAGCCAAATCTACTGGTGGTTTTCAAGGAACTGAGATCCAGCACATACCTGTTTTGTGTTCCTCAACACAAACTTGGGTTAAACAACTGCCCAATTCAGAGACTGGAATGGGTTTTCTCCACCTTATGTTGACCTGGACCATCCATGGGGGGTTTCTTTTGTCTTTCTAGAATATTTACTCAGTTAAGTATCTCTAGACACTTTAGATTCCTCTTGCACATTCCCAAGATACAGCTAGGTGCTGATCTCTCGCATACACTTGGCCAGGTACATTAAAGCTGAAGCCTGAGACCTAAAGTTTATTGCAGAGGACTAGCAAAAAGTTTAGTGACTCATGATGGGACATCTGGTTACAATATTGACATTTTTGGTTTTTCAGTGGCCAAAATGTCCTTTCAATGCCATGCATTCCTTATTGTCAGTTTCAGTGTTTCCTGGTACTCTGCAGCTCTCTAAACCTCTAGTTTTCTGTTCTAAACCAACTGATTCAGAACTTATGAGTAGATTTTTAGTAATGATCTGCCAAGTGTGAAGTGATTGCACTAGCTGTTTAAATGAAAAAGGAGTGGCTATTGTGACCCTATTCTTCATGCTTTAACTCAGCCTCCCACACTTCCTTTTCTGTAGAAGAATGGAGCATGTAACCTAGTGCAGACAGCAGTGATGCTGTCTGTAATTTCTCCCCCAGGCACCCCCCTGGTATTTGGGTTTCGGTCTCTTGGTTTTAAAAGGTCACTTTGCAAAAAGAGAATGCCACATTATTCATCCCTCCCTGCCTCCCTGTCCCGTCTTGTCTCTCCTTCTCTGGGGCAGAAACAAAGAAATTAGCAGCCAATGTCTGTTTAAAAGTAGTGCCCGAATCTAAACTGGAACTATTGACTCTTGCTTTCATTCTTTTTGATCTTGTCTTGTGTTAGAGATATATTATTTCTAAAAAGCAGCTATTAGCACCCCAGCCCTCCCAGCCATCTTCAGTATACTGCTGCACCCAACCCTGCAGCTGCGTTGGGCAGGTCACATCTCCAGGATGAAGAACTACCACCTTCCTAAAATTATGCTTTATGGTGAACTTGCCACTGGCTGTGGCAAGAGAGGAGCCCCAAAGAGGAGATACAAGGACTCCCTGAAACAACATCTCAGCCTTGGCCATATTGATCACCTGAACTGCTCTACTCTGGCCTCCACTCAGGAGCTCTGCACACACACTATTTTTAATGCCACGGATGTTTTTGAGCAGGCACGCAGGATCACTCTTGAGGAGAAAAGACAGCGTAGAAAGAATCGTGTCTTGCAGATTATACCTCCTATGGAGTCCTTCTGCTGTGCCTTTTGCAACCGCTCTGGTCTGTCTCACATTGGCCTTTGCAGCCATCAGTGCTTGTAAAAAGCGCTTGCGAAGAGCCTGGATGGAGCCCTCCCCGGATCTCTGTTCGCGAAGCCTGGCAATGATGATACGCTTGGAAAAGATGCTTTTTACTAGAGAAGCCACTCATCTCACTATAGTGCCCAGACCAAATTTGATAACTTAAGTGGGTAGGTATATCCTTATTGCCTTTGAATCACATCAGAGAAT
Source organism: Bucco capensis (assembly GCA_013396975.1). Taxonomy (NCBI): domain Eukaryota; kingdom Metazoa; phylum Chordata; class Aves; order Piciformes; family Bucconidae; genus Bucco; species Bucco capensis. Next base: position 598,701 of record VWZO01018461.1, on the reverse strand, counting down.
GGACTCTAGCTCCTGACCCAACTGGTGGCATCTGTTTCATGCCCACGCTGCTCACACTAGCACCATCCAGAGTATACTGGCTATGTCCACACTTCATCTAGGATCTCCTCTGAATTGTATGTGGTGTTCCTGTAACGCTGATCCATAATTACTACTTGTCTTTCACCTCAAAGTGCCCAAAGTAAGCAGAAGGCTGGATTCACAGTGGGGTTTTCATGGCTTGATGCTAGTCAAGATTGCACATTCCTGCTCCAGGACAAGACAGGAGGGTGTTTATGGAGAGGGAACAAAGCCATGCTGGGACAGCAGTGGAGAGCTGCCTAGGGCCAGAGCCAAACTGACATCACCTGTGCCTACACCACGTGTGTGGTAGCCACAGGATGTTGTCCTCATTCTTATATATTGCTTAAGTTAAGAAACTGCATTCAGGAGATACAGGAGAGAGAAAACCATATGGTCCCTGCTGTTATTCATATTTGGTACTCTAACAGAATTAGCCCATGTAGATTATTAAGAGCCAACATATCTGTGACAGCACATGAAAACAGTTTTGTTCATTTGATCATCTTGTGCTTCAAGACTTAAGTATCTTTTAGCAACTTGTACCTTTCAGTGAGCAAAGATGTCTGTATTTTAAGCTAGTTTCTTTATTTCTTTGCTATATAGCCTAAGCTCTAAATATGCTCACACAGAGAGACTCTGGTTGGAGATAAATCAGGAAATACTTCCAGAAAAAATTGTCATTTCTGCTTTCTTGTCATTGGCTCTTGATTGTAATCCTTATTTGTTGCACTTGCCTGTAGCAATTTCTTTACTGGGATTGCTTTTCTGGTGAGCTTTTTCCAATGAACTTCAGCTGCCAAAGAAATCCCTTATCATATCTGCATTCCTGTGTCATTTGCACCCTTCTCTCCCAAAGCTCAGAGGAGAGTGAGAGCTCTAAACATTGCCTGGTTTTCACCAGCTCTTATTCTTTTGCCTGTACAGTGCAGGGAGATGTACGAGTTGTACATTCTTCACAAATAATGTGGTGCCCAGTCCAAAGCCTGTTAACCTAATGGAAAGTCTTATCAGTTTTAATGGACCTGTTCCTTATTCCACAAAGAAACAGCTCTTATCTTCACTAATGCTGACTTCAGTGGAAATAAATCAATGCATAGAGGCAGAGGGCCTAAATTTTAAAGGAACTGGTTTGTGAACAGGCACTGCCTCTGTCTCTCCTCTACATACAACTTGACTGTGATGTTGGCAGTGCCTTGTGCCTGCTGTCTCCAGAAGCAAAAAGCAGATCTGCACTACAACCACAATGGACAAATAGCAAAGAGAAGATGGTGAATATGCCAAGACAGACCAGATGGACACAGCTCCAGCACCTATATCTAAAGTAGTTGGTCCTTTTCACGCTTTTCCAGTGCTTTTCCTTCTCAGGCTGGGTTTTTGGCTAAAGGGAAATCAGCCTTTTGATAGGCTGGTATCTTCTAAGCTCATTTGATGTAGAAGAGACAGACCTCCAAAGAAAAGAGTCAACTTCTTTATGGGTGCAATTCCACAGATGCTTTCCTCCTCCCAAGGAAAGGGATATTTCAACAGCCATTTACCTCAGCTAGTTTAAAAAAAAAAAAAATCCCTAGAAAACAGAACCTATAAGGGATCATTCTCTGCCAGATAAATTCCCTGTCCAGAAATGAGCTTAAGCACAAAGGACTGGGCAGGACTGCATGGACAAAGGGGAAGGGAGGTATAGGATCACTTTTTTCTGCCACAGCAGAGGCTGATATAAAACTGCAAAACAGTGTAAAAACTGTCCTAGAGCAGATAAGATAAATCCCCTCTGGAAACACTTTAACAGCAACAGAGAAAGCCCACATAGGTCTTTTCAGCTTGAGCAATTCAATCCTCATTGTCTATAATGAGGTAAAATAGATCCCATGCATGAGAAAGGAGATTTCCAGGGCACAGAAGCACATATACATGTCAGAGCTGTGCAAAGCCACTGCTTTAGCCTGCATGTAACCCAGACAACTAAACCAGCTAATCCTCTTGATTTGGTTTCATAATTCTGGGGTTTGGACCAGTGAGCTTCCTCCTGAACATAAAACAACCCTCATAATTGCAACAGCTCCAGTTGGGAATGATGGAGGGCTAAGAACACAAAGTGTTCCTGTTCAGATCTACGGAAAAGTTGATGTGAAAGGACAGGCTTTATTATTCAGACAGAAATGGACTAATTGTTAAAAAAGACTTTCCCCCCCACTCAGTTTTCCCTTTCTCACTGGACTTTATGTAAAGACTGGCTTACTCTGAACCAGAAGCAAAGCTCAGCCTGCCAGACCTTCTGCCTGCTAAGTCCATGGAGACGTAGAAGAAACATCACCAGAATAGCAATGACTGTTATAAAGGCTTTCAAGCTTTTGCTTCTAAAGTAAATGTGTGCCTGCTTTCTCAAGCCAGTAGAAAAGCAAAAGAAGTGTTTTAAGGGTCTTGTGTGACCAAGCAGAGACCAGGAACTTTGGTATCTGCAAAGAGAGCTCCTAAGAGATCTGAAAGATTTTCAGAGCCCAGATATGCAATTGCTCCTCCCCATCCCCAAGACTGAAAGTCACATGAGTGACTAACGCAGGGATAACACTAGCAACTGGTGTAGCAGTCCTGAAGAGGAAGGCGATATGGGAAAGAAAGAGGACTGGGACATGGAGTAGTAAAAATGACTTTTTTTAAGGAGAAATTCAGCTTAACTCTGAACTGAGGGAAGAGTGAACCTTGTAGAGATGGGTGACTTCACTCATTTACCAACCATTTTCCTATAACAGATAAAGGAACCACAAATGTCGGAATTTATGTTAAAAGTCCTCACCAACCAAAAAATGCAGATAACTGAAAAGCTGCAGCAGCTTCCATACTGTTACTGTAGCTGAAGTTGAGATTGTTGGTTTGGGGTAAATAATCTGTGGTGGTTTTAGCCATTTCAGGTTCTAAAATTATGGTTATTTTTCCTCTATTTCTTTCATAAACAAAAAAGCAGTTGTTCTGTAATAGGCTTTCTAGCACGTAATGAGATCAAGGTAAAATGAAAGTTAAATATTGCCTCATTCCCTGGGCACTGTTATTTGAATGTTCCCAACGTTATTAATGTCAAAATACCTTCGAGTGAAATAACAGCAGTTTACCTGATATAAAGAGGGGTTGTTTTTCCTTGCTTGGCTTTTTAAGTGAGCTTAACAGTGGATTGAACAAAGCAACAGGGAGCAATAAAGGATAGATCCTGCTAAGTGGGAGTCACTTACAGCCCAGCAGCAGAACAAGCAGCTCAAAGCAAGGACAAGGGTTCAGCAAGAATCTCTGGAAGGTTGGTGCTGTGGTGTACACATTGTGGCTCCCTCCCCTGAATCAATTCACATCCTCAGGGGAAAAGTCTCAGCATTAGATCTATAAAGGGCACTGATAAAGCATTTTTCAGCTCAGGAGAAGGCTCAAAAGAAGGCAGAGGATGGTGCTGAACATCTACCAGCTAGGACAGCAGAAATCACCTATCTCCTTTCTCTCTGAATTGTGGAGGTGGGGGAAAGAAAACAAAATCCTAAATCCATTTATATCTAAGACATGCCTGTAATAGGAGATATTTTCAAGTCCATCTCTGCCAGATTTAGAAAGGAGAAATGACTCTGTCTTCCACCTCCCCAGGCAGCTGTTCAGCAGGCTGCCAACACAGCCTGGAACAAGATTTCCTTCATCTCCCCAGTTCAGGCTGTCCCAGTGTGTGTAAGAATTAAATATTAATAGAACTAGAGGTACCTGTGAGAGAGCATAAGCAATGCTATCTGTAAGAACTTCAGCCTGGGAAGGGGTGAGGGAGGGCTCACAGGAGCAGACCTGGGCCCACATCTCTGCCTCTGCAGGAGAGCACTCCTCAGCAAGGGGCTGGGGCATGCCCAGAAAATAACGTCTGTGAGGGAGAGTGGAGAAAAAAAAAAGCTTTGCCAGCTAGCACTTGGAAGAAATGTTGAAACCATTGTGTCTAGGGAAAATGCTGGAAGGCAGGAGGGAATGTCAGTCAGTGCAGCTCCCAGGGTTGCAGAGAGAGGTCACCATGAGATGCTGCCTGCTCTCTGCAGGGCTACTCTGCTTCTGGCAGGGAAGATCTGAAGTGGAGTGACCTCTGCAGTTAAACGTTGCAGCTGTGTAACTACCAGGTACTTCTGCAAAACATTTTAGGACTGGAAGTTAAGAAAAGAGAGGAAAAAACTAGCTTGATCTGACTGAAACATCAAAGTATGGTAAAAATATAAAAGTCCAGGAGTGATCAGCACTGGGATAGGGAGCTGTTTCCCCTCTAGAAGGCAATGCTTCTGCAAGGAGATCTGGACAGCTCATCAAATTTTACACTCGTAACTCCAGGTGAGGAAGTATTTTGGAGCTCACAGAGCTTTTAGACAGCAAAAGTAGGGGCTTGGTTCTGGCAAGGCCAATTCCAGGGTGAGGCAGAAAGGGTATGTAGGGGATGGTCTTGATTATATCCAAGATTATTTTCATCTGGATTGCGGGTGCACTGTTATAAAGAGGCTTTGGCATTTGTTGGTTATACAGCAAAATTTTACTATTTGTTAGGGACTTAAGTGAGTTTCAGGAAATGAGAGCTGAGAGTAAGTTGATATCTGTATTAAGTGTGTCTAATGTGTGTATTTTGACAGTAAAAGAGCAAGCACTAGCATTGCCAGTAACATGGAAGCTCACAGGCTCATGAAGCTGCTGCCTTTACCACAGCACTAACCACAGAAAACAAATTGTGTGCACAGAAGTTAAACACACAATAAGAAAGTTGATTTTACTTTTGCAGAGTTTGGTGCTATAGTTGAGGAAATTTAGGAGATGTTTCGTTGTACCAACTGTTATTTATGATGGCTGGGAATGAATGAAATATCCTCTGTCTTAATCCCTTCTGAAAATACAAGCCTTATGGTCTTTTTAAAACTTCTAATACAAAACAGAGCCCATGGAAAAATATATGGACAAACATAAATATGAGGAGGTTTTTCCTTCATGCATCCGTGCAACATCAGTATCTATAAATTTATATTATAGCTCTACTGCCATCAAGTGATAGAAAGATTTTTTAGTAAAGATATTGAGAGGAAAAAAAAAGTCTGTGTAAGTTAGAGGAGCTATAGAGCTCTTCCACAGAGCTGAGGTATATTTAACATTGCTCCCTGCCTCTTCCCCACATGTGGTATCTATGGTTACCCATGGGAAAGCAAAAATCTCTTTGTGAACTGCAACCCCAGAAAAGGCAAGGAGTCTAATTAAAGTACAGGTCCAGATTTAATTATTGTTTGCGGGTAGCAAAGATGAAGAAAATCCATACCCATGACCTTTCTTAACTCTTGCCTGACATAACAGTAGTAAGAGCAACAGCTTTTTGCTACCAAAGCTGTTACAGTTTGGGAACTGTCTGTCTGCAATTTTCCTTTCCTTGGCTGCTTGCTTCTGCCTCTCTACTGTAAAATACAAGATGTTCCAGCAGAGCAGAGGGGGAAAGCTGGACAACAGGCTGATGTGACCTTCTAGGTCTCAAAAGGGGTTTATAAGAAAGATAGGGGTAGTATTTTTAGCAGGGTCTGTAGCAATAGGAAAAGGGCGATGATTTTAAACTAAAAGAAGCTAAATTCAGACTAGATACGAAGATGACATTTTTTGCAATGAGGGTGGTGAGACACTGGCGCAGGTTGTCCAGAGAGGTGGCAGATGTCCCATCCCTGGAATCATTCCAGGGCTCTGAACAACCCAATCTAGTTGCAAATGTCCCTGCTGACTGCAGTAGGGTTGGACTACATGACCTGTGAAGGTTCCTTCCAAGCCAAACCATTCTATGACTTGGTCCAGAACAGATTAGGTCTAGAGGAGTTCCCTTAAACTGCAAGGCATTGTAATGAAACCTAAGTAACACTAAGGAATCATGTCTGGGAGGTTTTTCTGTCATGGTCCTACAGAATTTGGGGTTTTTCTCTTGAAAGAGACAACTGAGGAAAGCCAGCTCTAGGGCTTTTCTCACAAAGATGGTATCTGTGCTGCAATCCTTCCCTTTGAACTCCACAGCCTGGCCTGCTCTCCCCTCAGTGACTCCAAAACAATTGCCACAAGAACCACTCTCTAGCCTCCCCAATCTGACAGCGACAGGCAAGGGAAATTGCTAGCTCCAAACACACCACCTCACTGCACACACATGGAAAGAACAAACCAGTTTTCATAGGATCCTGAAAGGCATCTTTGTCTTAGAAGTGTCCCTTCTCCTCTTAGATCAGCTTAACAGCAGCCAACATTTTGCTACTCTTCCTGCTCTTGTAAATCTCTAGGATCTGAACTGGAAATACTGTCATCTCGTGCACAGGAGATTGAGAGGACAATAACTCCACTGATCTCAGAGAAGCTAGAGGAGAATGAACTGGGACCAAGCAGTTGCTTATGATTAGATTAATAGACCTGCTCTCTGAAACAGCAAGGACTCATGTCTGGCATATCTGACTGGGATTAAAAACAATAAGGGTCAGTTCTGCCTCGTGTACCCTACTGCAGGAGAGCTGTGCAAGACTTGGACTCTTTGTTGCACATACCATCCAAAACACAGGCTCAGTTGACAACTCTGCTTTGTCCTGTTTCTGAAAACAGCAAATACCTCTGCTCAATACAAACAAAATACAAATCAGAGGCTGCTTGAAGCTGAGTACCTCAAAGCAGCCTTTTTATAGATGTGATCTCAAGCTTGAATAGGACTAAACCAATATGTATTTTACAAGTTATTTTTCTGCTTAGTGGTGAAGACGTTGGGTACTATTAAAAACGAGTTCAGCACAGGTTACACTGTATGGAAAAGAAAGGGAGGCTGTTCACAGACAAAAATCTTGGGTTCAGAGTTCACTTCCAAAATGGTCAGGATTAGGTTATTTCTTTGTAAGGCATTTTGAATTCCTGTGGAATTAAAGACACAATAGAGAAGCACAGAGCCTGGACAGTCAGTCAGACTTGTGGCAGATATAAATCAGAAGAATCTGTGATGGCTCAGAGTCCTTTGGGTGATTAATGGCAAAAAACAGCATTTGCCATCCAGTAGAATCCAGTAGACTCCCGAAGCCAAAGTAGATCTGACAGGACCTGAACTAACCACTCAGAGACATAATTGGGGAAAAAATGTCCTAATAAAACAAAAGGACTAATAATGGACTCAGGATATTTGTTCCGATTGCCCTGGATTTTGTTTGGAGCAGAGCATCATCCAAGGAGACATTTATGGACTAGGGCAGATGAATATCAAAGTCTGCCTGTCACATCTCGATCAAAATAAATGGAGAAGGGAAATAATGTGAACAAAGAATAAAAAAGAAGGATGGAGACAGCAGAAGGCAGCAAACAAGACTGTTATTTGGCACTTTTTTACTGCCTATTTTTTTATTTATTTTCTGTGGGCTCCTGGGGGCAACAGTATGCTTCATGAGCTGGGACATGCTGTATGCCAGAGTGAAGTTACATGTACTCAAACAATTGGACCTATCTTTTATTTTTATATATAAGGAAACACACACAGATACTATGAACCTTTAAACATCTACATGCTTACTTGTATATGTATATATATATATAAAATTCAAAGCAAAGTCTGAAAGGGGAAAAATACATTTACCTATATATTTCAGTTTGGGATACTTTTAAGTCAGTGTCTTCCAAAAGGCCATTTCCATGCCAGCAATGAAGCCTTTTCTTAGGAGTGCAGCAAGTTAGGCAGGAGAATAAAAGTTCAATTAAGAGCCTGCTTGCCTGTGACTGATAAAGGTTTTGACATTTGCAGACTTTCCTGAAAACAATGCCCAAGCAAAGTAGGGGAAAGGAAATCAAAGAATGAGTTCTTTATGGATGGCAATGTGAGGATTTAAACATCTGAACTTCTGCGCTCATAGCCTCAGATACAACCCTTCCCATCACACTAGATAGTGTCAAATGGTTTAGCTTTCCAAGAAGCTGTGTGGTCCTTGCTGAATAAAATCAGCAGCTTTAAGGCAACCTACCTGGCAGATGTTAAATAAAGAGAAATGTTTATCTTACTCCAGCAAGTGCCCTGATCACCACCACTACCATGAACAGGGAGGGAACTGCAAGGAGAAGGAGGAAATGTCTGGCTGGCTGCCAGCCTAAGCTTTGCCTTTGATCCTTTCAATTAAAGTAGCATCCTTCTAATCTGAAGGAGATCCAGAAGGTAAATTCCCATCAGGCCAAACTGAGGCTCCCAGCACACTGTGCATAAAAGCTCTCTCAACCTCAGCTCTTCACTGAGGCATCTGGGGCAGAGAATGCCACTCACTCTCTTCTGTGAGGTTAGGGATGTATTTTCAGGCATGGTTAAGATTAAATAAAGTTCAGTGACACTGTCTGCCTGGGATAAAACCAGTGCTGTCTCTTTGAATCTGGCTTCCTTGTTGCTTTTCTAAATGCCTTGGTTGAAAATGTGCATAATTGCCAGAGAATGCCCAAGCCTCAGCCACCAGCTCTTTAGAAAAACTGAATTTTTACTGCCTCCTTTGCACATCCATACAAAGAGTTGACAGGAAACACACTGACAAACAGAGGAGAGAAAAGAAAGTCTAATTGTAAAGCTCAGGTTATTAGATCAGAAGTATCCATAATTAGAGCCCCTTCCCTATTCAGGCTTCTGAGCAGACATGAACTAATAACTCCAGCTGATAGCCTCTGAGGTAGGCACAGAACACCACATGGGAGACTCTGCATGGGAAAAGTGATCCAATGACCTGCTAAAGCACAGAAAGCTGGCCTAATGCATCCTGTCAGCCATCCAGCTAGTTTAACATGACCTCTGCAGTAGGATGAGGTCCATGTCACTTTAGAGGTAAGTAGCAGCACATGTACTGTTATGTGTGCCGTTCCCTGGGGATGTCTCACCTTCCTAAACAATATCTAGAGTTACACTAGATGTCTATACACTAATAGCCAGAGTACATCTATAGGTCCCTCCAGTGCCTTGGGCAATGATCTCCTCATACCACTTCTGCTCACAAGAGCCCTGTGGGGTACATATATCTCACCACTTCCCACCATGGGGAGGTGAAGCAGAGTAGAGACCTAAGAGATCTGCAACAGTTACTAATCTCCCAAGCAGGGTGACTATTTTCACACTGTACTTTATGCATCCAGGCAGCAAGGTTTGTGCTGCCTTTGAAACCTGATGAGAGATCCTAGCTTCTAATGTGGTGTTTCCCTGGAGTTTGATGCAGCTGATAAGCAAGGAGAGGAGACCTGCTGCTGTCACATGTCAGAGAGATGTACCAGTAGCTCAAGAGCTTCAGGCCAGTGGTTTTGCATGCAAAGAGTCAGGCTTCCTGTCACAGATGCAGACAACATGATTATTTTGCTGTTTCTAGCTCATTAATTTATTACTCTAGGCCTACATGGAGGGTATTTTTCCATGTCTGTTTTTCATATGACATCTTACAACTTGACATAATAGAGCATTTTCAGAAACAAAGCAGAGTCATCAACTTGTCAGGTCTATTACAGCCAGGGAATAGATTTTGCATCAACAAAACACAAGCAGAACTGTATGCACATGCAATACACACATGAACCCATGAGTATCACTCACACATCTGTGTGCTCTTAAACTCTAAGAATCAACCAAATCTCTACTGAACACTCACCTGTAATAACTCAGATTAGTAGTACATAAGAGAAAGAGTTTTACAGGAGAAAGTAGGGGTTTGAAGAAAACCCCAGCTCATTCAGCTGACAGAGCCATGTTATTCAGATATGTCATCCTTGTGTGTACTATGGCTTTGAATAAAGTGACTCCTACAATACAGGAGATGAGGTTTACCACAGGAGTCTTCACATACTATTTAAGAATTTCTGTCCTGTTTACATGCCTCCTATAGTTAGATCACAGTGACATGAACTCTATTCTTGAAGTACCAAAAAGGATGAGTGTGTCAAAAGGTTTCACATTCTTCTGGGAACGGGATAAACAAACACTCTGGCCTGTTAGAGAAAATGCTATGTACCTATGGGGATGTTCACTATGCACAAGCAGCAAAACAACAAAGCAGGATGAGACTATTTATTTGCAACTGTATCTCTCCTGGGGAATTAAAAGGAAAAGAGAGGGGGAAAGGTTGGGTTTTCCTGAAGGTTACTTTAGTAGCAAATATGAAATTCCATGGGCAACCTAAAGGAACACCTGGAGACAGCTGCAAGGGAACTGCAGCTGGCTTCAGAGTTCTTGGGACAAATGTGCAGATTTTCAAAAAATGACAAATGATTTATTTCTATCAGAGAAATATCATCAGGCAGAAATAATGGGGGCCAAGACTTTGTCAGGTTGTGTCTTATCACTAGTCCATCAAATTTGGGCTTTGCCTCCAGAAGTGATCAGCACCTGATGTTGCAAAAGAAAGGGGAAAAAAAAAAAGCAAGCTCCCCATGCATCTGGCAATGCTGAAAACCTCATGTTCCCAGGAAGGAAAGCAACACAGGGCTGTGGAGACTCTGCCATGACTGGCAGCAACAGAGGAAAAAGAAATCAGCTATCCAGTTCAGGTCCCATTAGCTAGGCAGAAGGGAGACAAATGTCTGCCTAACATTCTATGGATTCTATGATTCATGTGAATGCAGCACCACACCAAGCTAGGATGCTGGGAAGGGCTTCTCCAGCTTTATCACAGTATGTCAGAGGTTAGAAGGGACCTAGAAAGATCATCTAGTCCAACCCAACCCCCCTGCCAGAGCAGGATCCCCTAGATGAGCTCACACAGGAATGTGTCCAGGCAGCTCTGCAATGTCTCCAGAGAAGGAGACTCCACTAAAGCATTACTGATTTCTCTTGTAGCACAAATGGTTGGAAAGAAACATTCACTGAGCTCCACCACCAGCTAATACAACCATGAACCAAATGGTTGCTACGCTGCTGTGCTTGGGTTCCCAAAACACACCCCAAATTCTATGGTTTCCTTTAGTTTCAGCATCTCTGATCTGCACTTTCTTTGGCCCACAGCTCTAGAAAGATGGATCCCACTCCTTTCAAACTCAAGTCCACTCCCTGGAAAGCAAGGATAAATCCTATTGCTACAGAGCATATCTTTGAATGATTCAAGAGATAGCTCACAGATAAATCCAAGATAATCCAACAATACACAGTATTTGGCACACCAAGTAAACCACCACAGCAATTTATACCAGTGATGTTGGAAAGATATTGACATCTCCTATTACTCCTGAATAAATATTTCACACAAAGCCAGATGCAATTCTGTCCAAGAAATGAGAGTTGGAGAGCAGGAGAACAGAAAAAGGACATGTGGCCATGTAGCCCCTGACCCAGCACATAACCATTGTGCCAGACAGAGATAATAGTGGCTATAATCACCTTATTTGTCTCTCTTCTTCTGAACCTTCTCGTTTTTCAACTTGCCAAGCCTTCTCAAACAGTTGTTAAAATGAAAAGCATAAAATTCACTGGACAGGTTTTACAAAGCCACTTAGTGATTTCCTGCAGATTTCTTCCTGGGCTCCTGTCCCCACACAGGAATGCTCAAGGGACAGAAAGGCAAAAGAGAAAGTGGAAACTCAAAAGAGCAAATCTTTAAAGCCACTACTGCAGTAAGCATCTGTGCACAGTAGAAAACATCACTGAATAATTTAAAAATTCTTTTTCTCATCATTTAACATACCAAACAAGCAAAATCATCTTACAAACAAATGCAGAAAACCTGAGATAATGAGGTTGAAGATGCTAATGGCTACATTTGTCCAACCTTTAAAACTTTTGCTCAAGTATCCATCATATTAGATGACCTCTTGCAGTGAACATGCAGAAAACCCCTGAAATCTTTGTAAAATCACTTTAATTCCTCTCTGATATTAACCATTTGAGGTGTTTTCACTTCCCTGTTCAGCTTCCTACCACCTTTGAGAAGTTGTTTGTATACTTCTTCCTTTCCCTCAGAAGTTATTTCACAGCAAAGGAAATAAAAAATGGCAACAAATGCTGTGACTTAGTACTCTTTACAAGATGCTCTTACAGCTGCAGTAACCACCTGACTCTTGAGCATTTTATGGAAGACTGATGGCCAACTGTCTTAATGCCCTGCAGCCTTGCTTCAAGCCATCAACTCTCCCAGTCAATCATTACTCCCTAGGAAAAAGGAAAAAAAAAGCCCTAGGTGTTGCATTAATGCTTAAATATAAAAATTTGTTAGTATCACACTTTATGGTATCTCTCACAGGATAAAATTTACAGATCATTCCTCTAGTTTCTCCATAAAATCATGGCAATGCTTGCTAAAGGAGACCTCTGGAGATGCCTACTCCAATTTCATGCTCAAAGCAGGACCATCAGTAACAGATCTGCTCAGCCAGGGCTTCATCTTGTAGAGTCTTGAACTTTTCTCAGACAAAATTTGCTACAACTCTGGGCACCTCTTCTAGGGCTGCACCAGCTGCCTGGTAATGAAAAGTTTACCTAAAACCCAGCCTGAGACTCTCAACCTGGACTTTTTGTGCACCTACTATCTCCTCTGCTTTTGCTGAAAATAACCTTGGCTCTCTCATCTTCAGAGCACCAAGCTGCTTATGGTTTACCAGCCCTGATAAACCCTTCTTCAACCACCCCTAGAGCACACCTGCTCCAAGTCTGTCTGGATGGTAGCCTGTTGTTTGATCCTCTTTATCTATGGACACAGACACTCCAGGTATAGCCTGAGCCATGGGGAATAAAGTTCCCCTCTTTGCTGGCCATGCAGGATGTGACTGATCACTGCATGAGTGCTCCTCTGGATCATGTTTTACCTGACATCCCCTGTTACCTTCAGGTCCTCTCCAGTGGAAGGCAGTCAGCTCCCAGCTGGTTTCTCCACCCCAAGATCAGAGCTTTGTGCTTCCCCTTGCCAAACCTCATGGGGTTTCTTTTATCCTTGTCTTCAAATTAATCCAGGTACCCTGGGCAGCCTTTCTATCGTTTATCACACCAGACTCTTCCCTAGTTTAGTATCAGCCACAAATTACTTTTTTTATATGCTGCTGGTTTTGGGAACACAGCTAGAGTGAAGAGAGCATTTAAATGTCACCCCTGGTGTGTTTGCTCATGGTAGATGGTTTGTGTAAATTAGAGTTTCCTGCTCTCCTCGCTGTGCTGCCTGCTAACCCCATCCTGCAGTTGAATTAGCTCTGCCTTAATAGATTTTTTCCCCCCCCTGAGTATTTCAATGCTGCAATATAAAGCCTCATTTCGTAGTGATTCTTGAGAAGAAAGTACCTCAGCACCCAGCAGTCTGATTCATCTGTGGGTCTGAGCTACCCTGTAAGCTTCCAGAGCCACTAAACCTCTGCTGCACTGGCTGAGAGCAACCATGGGCTTGTCTTGTGGACATGTTTCTCCTGGGAGGACAAAGCAGTATGTAGAGCTCTTAGTGTAAGGGTTTACTAAAGAAAAGTTTACCTTTTTGGCTCCTTTGCCTGTGAACACAAGATTTTCCTTGCTTTCTTTCCTCTCCTCTTTGCAGAACGAGCTTTGTTTTTCACAAATATACAAGAACAATTATTGTGTCTTTGCCTTCCCATCTACCATGGCTCTGTCACAGACACAGTCTCCCCATCCCAGGCAGAGATCACTGGTCTGAATGGTTTGCTAATATGCTAGGAACAGGAAAGTGATACTACTACCCTTTACCTTGTCCCACCAAGTCAAGTGTAATTCATTTCACTCCTTGCCTTTCTGCCCCTTAAAATTCCTCTCTGAGTAGCTGAAAGGAAGAGCTGCTCCTAATCCACTTCTAGCAGAGAGTATGCTGTCTAAAAACAATTTCTGAAAAGATCAGAAATAGGTTCAAAAAGCATCACTGCTATTTTGGGAGAACTGCCAAAATGATGTGAATGATACATAAAGGATAAAACATCTAACAAAATCTTCCAGTGCTCCAGCAAACAGTTCAAAGGAAAGGCATCAGTGTCCAATTCCCCACCCCCAGGGTGTAGTGGTTGAGCACTGTACACTGGAGAGCAGGGAAAGATCCATTTTTTCAACTACTAACATTTTTTCCTGTCCTCCTTCCTAAAAATCTAGCCGGATTTCCATTCCAGAATTTACTAAATTATGGGTTTGCAAACAATAAATAAAATAATCCATTTCTTTTTCTTTCTTGGTTCAGCAGGACCATCAGTTCGTGAACACAAGCTGAGTGAGTCAGAGGTGACAGTGATCTGAACCCTCTGCTGACATTTCATAATGTCAGTGAACAACAGCAAGTTTTGTAGATTTTACTTTTTTTTGTAGGCAATTACTGTATTTATGCTTTCTGGGTCTCATCCTAGACAGAGATTAAAAATGGGGCAAATTTAGGCAAGTGATTCATTTTATGTACATCCACGTCTCACTGAGATGCTTTAAGTCAAACATGCATAAAGCTTGGTGAATTTGGGCCACTGACCTCCAAAGTTGTTTCTCTGACTTCCCCAGAGACCTGACACCTGTGCCATTCTCACCTTCATTTCATCTCTGATCAACAAACTTTTATAAAGAAAGGTCATTGGCATTTTGCAGTGTTTCCAAAGGACATCTCAGACCTCCTCCAGCGTGCATTGAAATACTCTTTTAATGACAAACAGGCTATCTGCCCCTGTCTTTGCAGAAATCTAGGAGCCAGCATCAACTATTTCTATTGACAGCTATAAAAATGAGCAGAGGCCAAAATCTTTCACATTTCTGCCTTTGTCCTCCCTCAGAATTACTGATTGAGTGTCCCCTATTTTGAGCAAAAGCTGAAATATGGATTTTCTTTTCATCATCACTACTTGCACAGCTGCATCAGTCATTAAGCTGTCCTAAAGATCTGTTACCCAGGAACTAGATGCCAGGTATATCTCGTATCCTGAGGTGAGTTGTGGCAAAGGCATAAATTGATCATGTGGTTCATGCTTTTGAAACCCAAAGGAAAGAACATTAATTGTCATCAACTCCAGGAATATAAATAGAAAAGACCAAATCAATCCTGGCCTAAATGTGTTGTGGAATGAAAAGATACTTTAAAAAAAAACACACACACAAAACACAACCAAAAAACCCACATGGGTTAGTTTGATCAGAGGCAAGAAATTATACTTTTGAATCTAAGGCATAAAATAGAAAGAAATTTCTTCAGTCTAACAGTCTCTCCCCCATACATTTTAAGCAACAGCACACTAGAACTACAACCCCAAATGTATTAGCTTCCATATTAAACTATATTTTTACTTATATTGTCTCTGTTGAAAAGTCATTCCAGAACTACAACTCTCTGCAGGTTAACTTCTTTCAAACACCTAAGTGAAATGTAGCCATGGTCCTTTTAAAGCTATTTGCACTTCAGTTAGAATAGATGTTCATCTTAAACATCTGATAAACCTCCTGATAGAGTTACAAAGTCCATTTTATATCATTGTGTCACTATAGGCTCATTCCATTTAAATTACAGTTTTCTAGGTTAAATAAGCAAAGCTATTCTCTTTTATGGTTTTTACTAAGGTAGTTGAAATCTATTTTAATTGAGGTTCATCTTACTTGAATACATGGGAGTAGAACTGTATATGTTACCACTCTAAACAAATCTTACATTACCATAAAATTCCCAGTTTAAAAAAAAAACAGCTTCTGTGAGATACCCTCATATCCTCTTTTGTTTTCTCCCTACTATCTTGTAGCAGGGCAAGGTGGTGCCAGCACATTTATAAAGGATATCTGTGAAGTCAGGCTTCAAAAGCCAGCTTTGGGCAGTGTGACCCTGCGCTAACTTCAGTATATATAGGCTTCTGATAGTGACCAACACAACCAACAGAGCTCAGGGATCAGAGTTTACTGAAGAGCTTTATCAGATTGATGCCTGAGAGAAAACTCTCCCCTCAGTTGTACCATCCCAGACTTTCAGAGCTCTTTTCTTAGATTTTGGCTTTCTCAGGAGCACTGGGACAGAGAATCTGATGCTTTCCTGGTCCTACTCAGCATTATGAGTTAGTACCTTGCCACTGCAGGAGTCCCAGATGCTAACTTTATTCCCATTTCTCTGTTTCCCAACAGTTTGGTTGCCTGAGGAGATAAATTCTGGAGTTCAAAGTCACCTGAGAGAATCTAAGTAGGATGCAATAACTTGCAATTCACAGCAGGTCAGATTAGATGATCTTATCACCCCTTCTGGCCTCAAACTATGAAACCATATGAAAATGATAGAAAAAGGACTTGCCTATATGAGCATGAACAAGAAGAAATGCTTCTCATTCAATTGCAGATAATAATTTTGACATGGTCTCTGAACTCTTGGCTTTGCAGATGCAAGAAGCTTAACAATCTGAGGAAATTTTGATCTCTGATTTCAGCTTTTATCTGTGAAGGTGGGAGGGAAGGAAATATTAAGTGCAAAATGGCCAGGAAAAGGGCTGCTTGACTCAGCAACTTTTTACTGTGATTGTAATTGATTTCAAGTCACATCATGACCAAACTGCCACCTAACCTCAAACTTTCCTGAAGTTAATAGAAGTGTTGCCTCCAAGTTTTCCAAGTTCTTCAATGGGGGGAAAGTAGTATAAGAAACCACTTGGTTCAATAACAAGTGCAGCAAGAGGAGATTATCAATTGCAGCAGATATTGCAAGTGTGCCATCTCGACTGTGCATGCAAAAATAAACTAAATGTTACCATAATTGCTCTAGCTTTTTCATTATTTCAGTTTTGCTTTCATATTCACTGATGCTATTATCATGCTGTAGCATTGAGCTTTGAACCTGTTCCTGCCCTGCTCCAGGAAGTCTGCTGGGGTAAAGTCACTGGCATACAAGTCAAAACTTTAAATTACTTGCTCCTTTCCATCCCTTAATTAGAAGTATTCTAAATTCCTTCAACATCAGTATTCTATCAAATGCCACACCTTCAGCTCCATATTGCTCTAGCATGTTGATGTGGGAGATGAAAGTCATAAGGACATCAGCACAGTAGCAATGTGACTGTCTTACTAGACTGGGCCATTTTCTAGGGATTTAAGCAACAGGAATAATGATCATTCCACAGATTCCTGCATAATTCCCCCCTTTCTGCTGGGAGCCTCAACTAACAGTGGGAAGTTCTTCCTCAGCTGAGGTATATCACTGGGTGCTATAAGAAATTCCTGCTTAAAGAAGAATAAAAATAATCAAAGCTGCATATAGGATATGACATTGAGTCTTCTTTTAAGTAGTTTATGATACTTCATACTGAAGAAAAGATTGAATATTAGATTTCAAAGTTCAGGTCCCTTTCTGTCCAGGGATGTCACTGTCAGGTGCAGGTTTTTTATTACATGTCTTTGTTTGTCCTGAAGTTGAAATGATTATTTTAAGAACAGAACATTGGAATATGGAAAGTCAAACATAAAGGAGGGTATTCACTTCAGGAATTAAATCAGCCTATTTAGAAATTGAAGACCAAACATGCAAATGACTTTGAGAACAAAATACAATCTAATCTTTACTTATTTTCATATTTCTTTACAGTTGCCATGAGGCTCTTTTAATAACTTCTGTAGAGTTTAAGAAGATGCAGGTAATTGTTTTAAGTCATTTTAGTGCTATTAAAGATAACAAACCTCGTGTGAAATACTTTGCTAAGCAATGATCAGCAGAAACGTGGTAAAGGGTGTTTTTTTTAGTGCAAACTTGAGTTCTTTTTATAGGTAAGCTGAAGTGAGAGTATAATTACATTATCTATAAAATAAAAGGTGTGCAGATATTCAAACAGACACCATCTCAATCTTGTGTTGACTCATGCAGATAACACATCAGGATTTTAACTAGCTCCCTTTCTACAATTCAACAGCCTTTATGTGATCTCTGGGCCCAGCTCCACGTTGCATTGATGATGTTTAAATTGCAATGTTATTCACCACAGCATATTTA
The DNA here is from genome assembly GCA_013396975.1 of Bucco capensis. Classification (NCBI taxonomy): domain Eukaryota; kingdom Metazoa; phylum Chordata; class Aves; order Piciformes; family Bucconidae; genus Bucco; species Bucco capensis. Next base: position 580,759 of record VWZO01018461.1, on the reverse strand, counting down.
TAATACCTGAAACCAAATTCTTCCCAAATTATTTCGAATACACTCAGAGAAACAAGTGAGTATAAATCTTGCACAACTTGCTTTCGTTTCTTTTCCTGACCTTCATGATTTATGGCTACAAAATAATTTCCTGCTTTTTTGGCTCTACATCATGAAAAACATGTCAGAAATTTACTTCTAGAGAAGTTTGGGACTTTGAAAACAAGTCACACAAAAGCTTGAAGGTCCCAAGTAAGCCATAAATTGTTTCTCTAAGACACTATGTCCTGCTAATGAGTTACAAGAATCCTTACTCCCTGAATAAACAAAACACTTGTGTTCTTTTGTCTTTCAGACTTTAAGGGATGCAAGTGACTTAGGCCCAGAATAACCTCACCAAATTTCAACCAGCTAAAAGTGGGACATGTTAACTGGGCATGTAAACTAGAGGACAATCCACTCTAACAGAACAGATACAATAGGTTGTTCTACAGAGGTGCTCATCTCTCCCCATCATGGAGAAGGATGCAACTTGCTATCAAGAATACATTTCCACCAAGACATTAAACTAAATATTAGAAGCTGTCATTACAAAGTGAGGCACCAGTATCCTTGTAATTTGTGCCTAAGGCAGGTCTGTCCCAAGTGTCTCTACTTTCCACAAGCAAATTCTAGTTTAAACAGTTGGGGTTTTTTTAGGGCTTTGGCTTTAAAATCTGATGGAAACTGGAGGTCACTTTTCTCCCTTTCTTTGTTGTATATGTTCTTCAGCTCCAAGAACTGGCGGGCCTAAATCCAGAAAGGATCTTCTACTAGTGCTCCAAGGAATATGTGAAACAAGTTGGGGAACAGTTGCCAAAGTAGCTTGGAACAAGAAAAGAGAAAAAAAATATATCTGCTTAGCTAGAAAACAGATCACATCCCTATGACTGTTAAAGCTCTGCTGCCATCTGGGCCATGCCTTAGAGGTCAGTGGTACTGACCCAGCTAGTCAACAATACTAATTTCTTGCTAAACAAAAAGGTTAGAGAGAGCTTCTTCCACTTCTCACTTTTTTTATTTTGTGGACCATTTCTCTGTGGTAAAAATAGACCAGAAGAGCATTTCAAATCCTGCTGCTCACAGCTTAAAATAGGAATTTACTACTTTTCCCCTCTCTGCCTTTTTCTCCCCACTATTTACTTTTTCACCCCTGTGGACAAGGTTTCATGGTAGAAACAGCTCTCTTCCAAACAAGCCTGAGGAAAGGGGGGAAAAAAAAGAAACCCAACACACTAAAAACTCATTCCCATTCTCCTCAACCAGCAACATTGATTTTTTAGCTATTAGCTTCTGTGAGGTGAATGTTAATGAACCTGCACAATATAAGTAATGATGATGGATGCTTTCCAGGTGCACTTATGGATAGCCAAGCATTATTTCTTTCTATAGGCTAGCTGTAAGGGCTCCTACCTACAGGAAACTGCCATTTGGCACATAGCCACCCATTACTGTGCTATCCTTTCATTGAAGCTCAATGTATGGGGTAACCTCAGTTCACAGTATTAATGCTTAAATTCTGTGTGATTTGGGGAATTCCCCTTTTTCTTATTTGTTTTTGACACAGGAAGAATTGTGTTCTTGTAGGTTTTTCTCCTGTTCTGCTCTCAAACTCAATACCCAAAATACCTTTTAGGGGTTTTTTTTGTTACTTTGGCTTCAGGTTGGGGTTTTTTTGTTAAAAGTTTTCATCCCTGAATATTTGCCTCATGCAGGTATTCCTGGCTTAGGCAAGCAGCTCTTAGGAAGGTCATAGAACCATTTGTACTGAATAATGGGGAGAAAAAAAGAAAGAAAATTCAGATTTTTCTGCAAGATAGTCTTTCACTCCTTTTTCCATCAAAGTTCTCAGCCTCTCAGCCNTGCTATCCTTTCATTGAAGCTCAATGTATGGGGTAACCTCAGTTCACAGTATTATTGCCTAAATTCAGTGTGATTTGGGGAATTCCCCTTTTTCTTATTTGTTTTTGACACAGGAAGAATTGTGTTCTTGTAGTTTTCTCTCCTGTTCTGCTCTCAAACTCAATAGCCAAAATACCTTTTAGGGGTTTTTTGTTACTTTGGCTTCAGGTTGGGGTTATTTTGCTTAAAAGTTTTCATCCCTGAATATTTGCCTCATGCAGGTATTCCTGGCTTAGGCAAGCAGCTTTTAGGAAGGTCATAGAACCATTTGTACTGAATAATGGGGAGAAAAAAAGAAAGAAAATTCAGATTTTTCTGCAAGATAGTCTTTCACTCCTTTTTCCATCAAAGTTCTCAGCCCCACACAAGAGCTAAGATATACAAGAAATGACCCAATAGTGGCTCATTTGGAAGATTTGCACCTCTGCCAAAGAAGCCACTGAAGAATTACTAGATGCTCTTCCTCTTTTTCACATCGAAACCACTAGAATTGTTGCTGCAGAAGAAAGTAATGGGTAGATCAAGCTAAGCATCCTTGTAAAGCATTATTTAGTCTCATTAGAGAATTAATAAGGCTGAGCTGCAAAGCATTATTCCAGACAGCAATGAATGGCAAGTAATCTGGCCAAACTTTCTTGGATGGATACTTCCAAATGCAGACATGCTTTCCAACAAAATAGCTTCTCTCAGAAGAATTTAAGACAAGCTGCTCCTGTCACAAGTGTTTTCTAGAGAGAGATCTGAGTGAACACTGAGACATAAGCTATAAATAGTCTCCAGAAGACTTGCTAGAGAAATCTGATCCTGAATGGAGAAGCAACACTGTGAGCAACAAGGACTAAGAGATGTGCTCAGACCCTCTACCTAAGTTTTTCTTTGAGAGTTCATAAAGGCTTTCAACCCCAAAAGGCTATGTTTTAATAGAATACAAGCTAGAAGAGTTAAGCTTTGTAACAGCCTAAAGAGACTAGATTAATCAGTATTGAAATAAATGGAGGAAAGCAATACTTGCTCCACACCTACCATGTCTCTGCCTAGTAGGTTCTTGCTGGGAGTGCTGGGGCTGAGGTCTAGATAACTAAACAGGATGTGAAAAACTACTAGTCATGACATGAGAAAGTGCTGAATGCATTAAATAACAATGCAAGAAACCAACAAAGTTCCAGATAGTGCTGTGAAGCATGACCAAATGAGGGAGGTAAGCAGGAAGACCAGGGACTTTCTAAGGAGCCAAAGCTAGCAAGACTGCTACTGAGCAGTATTTGGGGAATTATATCAGCAATACTATGCAAAGATGAGATTGCCTAAATAGCAGAAATAGCCCCAACACACTCCCTACTTTAAGCAGCACAACCTCAAGAAAGGCAAAACCAGCAGCACTTCCAGCTTTTATGCCAGTCATAATCTACCTCACAAAGGAGCAACACCATGACCATTGTAAGATTCTTCCTGCCTCTATGAGCTGACTTGACCTAGAGGAAAAATGGCAGGAACAGGACAGAACCCATCCTACCCAAATGGTTTGTGTTTCCAAGTTACAGTTTTCCTTTTTATTTTTTTTTTTCTAATTTTCAGTGGAAAAAATAGCCAAGCTGGGAGGTGCAGCACTATAAATAGTGGATAACAACTCTCAGTTTACAGACACATGAAAGCACTAGTAATTGTCCTCTACTTGCTCTGGAAATAAAACACAGAAACAATAAGGTCTAGGGGTAAGATTTTATTTTGGACTTGACAGTCATCATTGACTTATGTGCCACTTGAGTAGGCATTCTGGTGACTTTTGCAGGGACATGTGGCTTGATGGGCCTTTTATGAACAATTACACAATGGTGTAATTTACAGCATTAGCCTGGCATACTCAACATGTGAGAGGATACACAGCAGTAAGGCACAGCATGGAGAGAAGGAAATGAGAAAAATACAACCCTGCATGAGCAGACTCCCTACAAAGCTAGCAGCTGAGAAGCTGAGCCTGCAAACCACATGAGATCTACTCCAACAGCTGAGCAAGGCTATCCTCACCTTAGAAACTCATTTTAATGCTGATAGCCGAATTAACACTGGGCACTTTTCCACTGGAAGGCAGAACTTGAGCATTTATGAAACTGCATTAAGTTTATCGACATTTAAGTTCAATTCTATTCATTAAAGCTTTCCACCAAAAGCCCTAATGATGATGGGTGTCATTATTATTATTTGTCATCACAGTAGCAGCACTTTGTGAGCACCCAGGAGGCCAGTCAGTTGTACTGCAGTGTTTAGCCCTAACTTATATTGATCCTTCAGCTCCAAGTCCGAAATCAAAAGCCATTTCTGAGATCTTTAGCTTGTGTAGATCAAAGGCAGAAAAGAGCTGTGGGCTGCAGTAGTCTCTTCTGCAGGGAAGCTCTGAAGGGTGGTCTCAGAGTTCATGGATTGAATTGAGACATCTTCCAGAGTTTACTCTCTCAGTCAAGTCAGAGACACTGTTTCAGAGCACCTGAAGCTGACAGAAGCTCTCATAGGAATTTCTACTGGAGCATGAAACAAGTTCAGGCTCCAGGATGCAAAGAGGAGAGACCTAGCCAGTCTGGGAACTGACTAGCCTATCTGCTCTAGTGCACCAGGGTTTAGGTGACACTGTTAGATCATGACCATGAAGCAGGGCAGTTCAAACTCCCTCTACTGGAAAGTGTATCAATGCCCTGAGTTGTTGACATGCTCTGTAGGAGACTGCAGCTAGATAGAAAGCAAAGATGGAGCAGGGACAGCAAGCTACAGCTCTCTCATTACTCACAGAGGTGAAGACATTGTAAAGCCATTGTACAAAGGAATGAAACTATTCTGAGAATAAGATGTGGGCAGAGATCCCTTCTTCTGAAACAAGGCTTGCCCTGCATGGCAAAGATTGCTAATAGGATCTGATTCCTCTCGGTTTTTTATGGCGAGACAGAGAAAAGTGCTCTGAAGCTGAAGGAAAACACTGAAAAAATGAGAAATTGGTGGAAGACTGGCCATTAATATATTTAAGCTGGCAATTAGAAACAAGTTCCATTAAACCAATTCCCGCTGGAGCTTAAAGGAGAGAGAAAAACCAGCTTAAGACAGAGCTTCATCTGTCTGAGAGGAGGGTATGAGGTGCTGGTTTTGATTATGGGCTGCTTGACCCAAGAGACCCCTTCCAACCTTATGTTAGTGTTCTCCAATATTGCCACTGCTTTCATCATTACAAGTGGAAATTGAGGGCACTCAGCACTGACCAGTCTCAGATCCCAGAGCAGCAGAGGGCTCTAAGGCTCAAATTTGCTTTTCTGAATTGCTGAAATCATTGGCTCCACAGAACCAGAGAAGAGCCAGCTGGGCATGGCCTCCCCTGGCCCTGTTCATTTCTTCAGAAACCATTTCTCAGCAAATATGTTCCCATTTTGCCATGGACTCCCAGCAAAGTCCTGCATTAGCCACTTTTTTCACCTGCTCCTACAAACACATGTTAGCAGATAATGAGTCAGGCTGCAGTGGCTCCCTTTGGAAGGATTACAATGACAGCAAAAGAGGCTGCTGAAAACTGTGACAATTCCCTCTTCCCCCAGCTGATTTGGAGCAGCGAAGGCTAATGTTAAAATGTACAAATGGCTCTGCATGCAATTTTAATAGGATTATCATATGAGAAAAAGAAAGACCATCTGTGGAAGCTAGAAGATCTTAATGGGAGATTTAATTGACTTCATTTATCTAAGGGGAGATACACGTCTCAGGGTCTCCAAACCAGTTAGGTAGACACCTTTGCTGTGCTAGAATTAATGGTTTGCTCGATGAAGGGTGCAGTATACCTGAGAGATTGTAGCTGTCATATCCTACTCTGAACAGGGAAAAGCTAAGACATAAATCACCTTTATCACCGAGGCGACAATTAAGGCTAGAAAATAGCATTTTAGTACAAGAAATGAATGAATGACTGCTGCAAGATCCAAAGGCCTCACACCATAAAAACAAATAACTGTGATTAAGCAGATCAAAAGTCTTTAACTTATCCAAGGCCATAAGGACCAAATTAAACCCCAAACCATTTAGGAAATGGCTTTCATAACATTTCTTGTTATGAGCATCTTGGCAAGTATTCAGGAAGTTCATTAGGAGATGGGAGAAAAAAAATCCACTTTGAGTCAAAAGATCAGGTTGCTTTGAATTTAGTATGTCACATGGAAAGTTAGCAGAGAGGACCATGGTTTTAACTGAGCACAATCCATCCAGGCACAGCTGATAGTCCAGAAAACATTCCAGTCTTTGTACACTCCATCCTTCTTGGCTACCTTAAGAGTCACTTACTTCTGACTTCCTTTTCCAGCAGAAATTTGCAAGAATTTTCTAAACACACTGTTGCAAAATGCCAGTTTTTCCAAAGTCAAGGTGTGTCTGTGTAAGAGGGATAGAGGTAATTCCCAAGATCTTTTCTTGAAATTTTTAAATTAACATTCAAACTTTCCAATTTGAAACAGTATTTTCTTCAGAAACATATGTTCCTTCTGGTTACCAAAGACTAAGAAAATAAGAGAATGACTGAAATGAGAGTTTCCTCCCCACCACCACCCATACTGACAAAAAAAAAAATCATTTTAACTGACAAAGATTTTGGCCTCCTTCCACCTTGCACAATTATCCCACAGCTCCTCAGTTGGATACACATAGGTAGCCCTATGACTCAGGGACCCAAGCAATGTCAACATGAGCTGGTACAGAGCACACTCTCTGGCCCTCATTCACTGCTCTCAGTTATTTTATGACACTTCTGTGCCCACTGACACAGCTCCACAGGAAATGCACCCACTTGCAAAGTGAGCCAGTGGTGGAAATAGCAAAAGGCATTCATTCAGTCCAAGAGGAGTCTCCTTCAGTCGCTAGGAAAATGGTGTAAAAGGCACAAGCCTAACTGTTTGCAGTTTAAATCACTGTAGAGCAAACACTGAGGAGCACAGCTGCCTCTCTGCCCATGTCTGGGCTGTGTTTTAGGTGCCTACCAGATGGAGCTTGCTGGCTTTGTACAGAAATTCACAGTCCCAATAAATGGAGGTGCAATTAGCTAGCATCAGCAGGAGAGACACTTGGTGATGGGTCAGTGGAAGCTGGAAGCAAAGTAATCAAAAAGGTCAAGAACAGCTTTTTCATTGACCTCATTGATCCAAAAGGAGATGCAGAAAGACCATCCTGCCTAGGGCCATCTCCCAGTGTGGTATTTACTTGATGCATCAAAGGGAGAAAGCAGGTGATAAGAGGTCTCCCCAGCATATTTCAGAAGTCCTCTGTGCTCTTGCCCATATTATTACAGTCCTTCTAGTGTTTCTTATACTAAGACTTCCTTGCAAAAAAGCAAAAGTAGAATTTTAACACTTAAGAATATCTGCAAATATTAATGTGCACATATGCATCTATTATCTCAAACAGCACAGCTACTCTCTAACAGTTCCCCTCAACAGCAGCTACCAAGGTTCATTCTCTTGAATTATAAGAAAGGCAGAGAAATTTTGTAATAACTGATGAGCTCTTTAGACCTTTCCTTTCCAGAGTCATTGAGTTGACAAGATGAGATGCTCTCCACTAGGACTGCTACAATGTATCCTGATCTGTGAAAGATGTATAGGTGAAACACCAGCACAAAGGGGACTAACACACCTCTTCAATTTTTCAGCCACTCCTGAAAAGGCAAAAGCAGCTTGGGAATGTACAGCTTGTTCTGCAATGCCAGAACAACTCATTTCTATGTCAATGCAAGGAGGGAAGAGGAAGGCACACTGATAGCTCTCACAGTATTTAACCTAGACTCTATCCAGCCAGACACATTCTCTGAATTCCCCTAAAGGATCAACATGTTTAAAGCTACCTTTACACTGAGAAGTAGCTGCACTTTTGGGTGAGACCTACAGCCTGCTCCCTGGTGACCCAGGCTGCAGACTCCGGCACACTTCTGAGGTAAGTAGTGTAGAAACATAGAATGGTTTGGCTTGCAAGAGACCTTTAAAGATCATCTAGACCAAGCTCCCTGTAGTCAATAGGGACATCTTCAACTAGATCAGGTTGCTCAGATCCCCAAACATCCTGACTTAGAATGTTTCCAGGGATGGGGCATCCTACCACCTCATCGGGCAACCTGTGCCAGTGTCTCACCATCCACATTGTAAGACTTTCTTCCTTTTACCTAGTCTAAATTTACCATCTTTTATTTTAAAACCATCACTCCTTTTCCTGTCCCAAAAAGCCCTGCTAAAAGGTTTGCCCCCATCTTTTTAGGGCCCCCCNTGCCCCCATTTTTTAAGGGCCCCCCCCCCCCCTTTAAATACTGGAAGGCCACAATAAGGCCTCTCCAGAGCCTTCTCTTCTTCAAGTTGAACTAGTATAGGATAGAGCATATTCAGATCTCTCCCCAGCATGAAAGGGACACAACTGAAACGTAGAAGAGACAGGACCCTAAAAAACCTCGGTCTGGTAACATATCTTTGCCTGGACACCTGGAAATCAAACTTCAAATACTGCACTCCACTGCACTGAGAAGTGATGCTGAAGTTTTGAGACAAAGGCTGTCCTGCACCCAAACAAATATCACTATTAAATCATTTTTAAACAATGCAGCAGCTAATGCTTGCCCACAGCAAGCCCTGCCACACGTGGGTTGCAGCAGGGACGGGCCAAGCTCACTTTCAATTTAAATGCTTGCTATCAATCTGGAAAAAGAAAAAACAACCACATACAAAAATAGCTTCTAGTACCCTGCTGGAAGGTGTTTCTGTGTAACACACTGCCCTCTGCTGCTCATACATGCTAATTACAATGCAGTGTCAATATCTCTCTGCTGCTGAGCTCTGGAGGAGAGCCCTGGTGTTAATCCTTGCCTTAAACTCAAAGGGTGTGATTTATTAATTACCTCAAATTGCAAAGTCAGGTACATGCACAACTGTCTTTGTTGATTCAGGATCATGTTCACAAGAATAAATGCAACCGAACAACTACTCTTTGTGTGATTCTACTCAGAAGAACTTGTGAGATACTTCCTCCTAAATTTCTTGAATTGGCTGCAATCAACTTTCATTCTATCTAACTGTTTTACCCTAATTACTGCATAACAGCCCAACACCTTGTATATCATGTGATTAGAAATGGCAAAATCTTTGGTGAACTGAGCTTCTGTCATTTATTACTTGGGTGAATTGACTTAGTGCAATATTGATGGCTTGATGAGGCTTTTGCAAGTTGGTGTCTAATTGGACAGTGTTATTCATTCTTTTACATAAATATCTCTTCCTTTTACAATATAAAATTGACTAATGCATGTAACAAAGCAGGCAAAAAATATTTCTTTTAATTACTCAGTAGGTGTCAAACAATACACTGACCAGAATTTACAAGCTACAGAAGCAGGAGGAAAGTTTTCAAGTAGATCTTAGCTCTCAACCTTCACTGGAGGCACCTGAGCTTCTCTGAGGAACAGCAGCATCATGTAGAGGAAACAGGACCTCAGGAAACCTACAGAAAAGCACTGCAAAGGACTTCCCAGGTCACCCAGTTTATCTTCTGGGGACAGCCTGGTCACCCAAAATGTTCCTAACACGCTGCCAAAGTAGAGATCACGGTCTAGATGCAATGAACACAAAGAGGCATGAGATATTTGCTGTGACAAGGATCAACGATATTCAGCCCACAACTGAAAAGGCTCAAAAAAGAGCAGGACACAGTGCAAGAGCAAGGTGGAGGCTCCATGGTGTATTGGAGCACTTGGGCAGTATGCCTCTGTGTGGGTTTGCCTGAGGATACTCATTTCTGATTGAACACTTCTTATGTCCCTTTGGGTAGAATTTCTAGTTAATTTGGGGGTTAAAATTTAACAGCAAGACACATGCACACAGCTAGCAAGCTTTGCTTCGTTAGGAAATCAGGCTAAAACTTCAATTAACAAACCTAGCAGTGGCAAAATCTACCTTGAAACTTCAGTTACTTATTAACTTTGCCTTTGCAGCTGCTGAAGACAATAAAATTCCCAACATTGAAGCCCTAGTCAGATATTGAATAGCAGCCAAGCTCCTAAGGCTGGGGCATTGAAAATAATCTATTTGCCTGCCAAAACCAGAAGAAAGTTAGCAAGCAATTTAAGTTTCAAGGCAAGCCGTTTTCATGTGTGGTGTTCATTTATTTGTCTTTGCTAGATAGGTTTTTGTTTCCTTTCAGTCCTTAACTTTTAACTGTACAAGGCTGCCAGGGAAGAGAAGGATGTGTTGTGGGGAGGAATTAGAAGCAGACTCAGACAACATAAAAGTGCTTGTTTTAGAGGCAGAGAGGCTGAATCAGGGCAACCCTGCTAGATCACAACAGCCAGATGCATGTGTAGGCCTAAGATGATACCATAAAGAAAGTCATCAGCCCACCCAGCCCAGGGACAAGCCACAACATAAATGAAATCTGCTCAGATTCACTGGTGATGTTGGATTGATTGCGTCTTGTGGCTGTGCTGCCTGAGAAGAAATTCAGCTTTAGCTGTGCCAGCAATGGCATCCTCAGCCATCCCCGTCACAGGCTCCTGAACTGGAAAATCCTTCCCCAAAGGGAGGCATGACATGCAAGCTCTTAGCACACTGCCCTGCAGATATCCAGTGAATAAGCTGCTGTAGCAATGGTTGGCCCTCTAATAACCTCATCTTTAATGAAAAACTCAAACTATTGCAACCAATTAACTTGGTATGAGTCCTGGAAGGTTCACAACCCTTCCCAGCCCACTCCCTATGAAACCCTTTGATTTGGTCCCAGAGCATGATTACTCAAGTCCTCCTTTAAGTCCCTGTAATTCAGGTGCTGTTGTTTTTCCTTACAGGCAAGCTGAGAGTCATCACTTCCTGATTTCTGCTATTCAGCCATCTCAGCAGACATCCCAGCAGAGGAGGGTTGTGGCTGCCTTTTTGTAGCTAAATCCACCCCAGCAAAGTTCTCTGGAGAAAAGTACCCTTTAGAGTGATTAAAAGGTAAATCATTAGTCATTTGCACTTCCACTACTATTTTTGAATCCTCCTAGATCTCAAAACATAGATGACCATTTCCTTCCCATCACATTTACCTGCATGCCTCAGGACTGAGGTGTGAGAACTTGCCAAAGAGCAGGACTAGAAGGAGCAAAGTTGGAAATACTAAGGGGAGACCTCAGCATCTCAAGGCCACCAAGTCTCAGCACAGAGGGTAAGGACTTGTAAGCTTTGCAGAGAAATTCTTTGAAGACACACAGACAGGAGTATGACAAATGAACCAGAAGGAAAGATCAGCTCAGCTCTGCACCAGAGTAGTTCTACTGGCCACAATAGCAGTAGATCACCCTTGATTTACAGGATGCTGATTCATCATCAATGTGCTGTGATTTCCTACAAGCTCCCCTTCTTACTCAAGCCCACATTCTTATCTTCAGCTGTCCCCTCTTGTTCTTTCTTCCTTCAGTTCCCACACACAACCTTGTAAGCCACACACTAACAGATGGCATCTTGGCCTGGCAGTGAGCAAAATGCTGATTCTGGAGTCAGAGCAACTGCCAGAACAACCCAGGGAGCAAAACTCAGTTCATCCTTTGGAAGAGGAACAAATGGGAAAGAAGCAAAGGCACCAGCACTGCCAAGGTCACACAGAGTCAGGGGAGGGAGACCTAATGTTTCTCAGATGCCTGTTGGGCTGGAGGAAGAAGTGGCTGCTGAGACTTTTTGCAGGGCTCAGATGAACCAGGTATCCATCTGTGGTGTTTTCAGAAGGTATCACTCCACAGCTCTCTGTTCCTCTGCCAAAGGAATGGGGTGGACAAAGAGAAACAGTAATGTTTTTGATCATCTGCTTTAAGATACAGAGCTCACTTGTTGGGCCCTCACAGTTCAGTTTTGCACCTAACCCACCTACTGTGCCATCAGGCCAAGTAACAACTGGAAAGTCTCACCAATTTTTGCAGTTCAGTAGCTATCCATAGAAATTTGTCACCTTGGGGTTTTTCTTTTCCCAGAAAAGTAATCCTAGCTGGGATGGGATTTCTCAGAAATTCACAATTCTTCCCAGCTGTGCAGTCTGTGAACATGTCATTGTGCTTCAATAGTAGCATATGTCTATGTAGCATCTCTAATTAATATTAAATGTTTGGGTGTTGTTTATATACAGAGCTCAAGATCACGATGACAGAGCCATTTAACTGCAGAACTGCCAGTCAGCAAGTATATTCCTCATAATTAAAAGCCTTTTCCCAATCCAAACACCTGTTCCTAATCCTTTAATTTGTATCTGCATGCCAAACACTGTTGTACTGAACAAATCAGCAGTACAGCACTAGACAATCATCTCTTCTCTGGTCCTTCTATAAAAGCAGCTCCCTGTCTCAAAGGCACCTTGGAGAAGTAAGCCCCAACACTTAACTTCAGGCNCTCTGGACCCGCTCCAGCACCTCAATATCTTCTGACTACACCCAGATGTCTATACCAAAGGCATCTCGACCTCAGCACACCTCCCCAGCACTTCATCAACACTTAGAGTGTGAGTCTTCTCATCCTGACATTGATGTCCTAGATAGATCTGGTGAATTACCCAACCATTGTAACAGTCCTGTTTCTTTCCACTTTATGAACAGTTTTGGGCAGGGTTAGCTCAGCAAACATCCTAGCCCAGCCTAAGCATGTTCCCAACCCAAATTCCCAAAAGCAAGAGCTCTGCAAAGGCTAAGGTGCTGTTAACCCACTCTGGAGGCAGCGAAGGTGAATATGATCATCTCAAACATTTTTCCAACCTTGTTTTTTTGACCACATGCTTAAGCCATCTTCAGTGTAGTTAACCTGCCTTGCATACCCATGCATCAGCACCTTAAGGGACACCTGTCCTGTCCTGAAAAAGAAATGCTTACAGTTTTATGGGAGCAAGTTAGACCACAGGAGGTTTAGTATTAACACGAGGAGGAACTTCTTTCCAGTGCAGGTGCCAGAGCACTGGCCCAGGCTGCCCAGGAGGCTGTGGAGTCTCCTTCTCTGGAGACATTGCAGAGCTGCCTGGACACATTGCTGTGTGAGCTGGTCTAGGTGATCCTGCTCTGACAGGGGGGTTGGACTAGATGATCTTTCTAGGTCCCTTCCAACCCCTAACATTCTACGATACTGAAATCAGAATTAGTACAAACCCACTGGGATTTCTCAGGGTGTCAATGTTGTATTTAATTCCCATTTACAAGGTGCCAAGAGGTGAGACTCAGCAAATGGAAAGAGTTATTTGAACCAAAGCTCAAACCATATACATTGCTTCAGGTAGAGATTTGTATTGGAAATGAGGTGCAGCCAGATAATATATCACTTATCTAGTAGTGACAGTGAATGAAAAAAAAATAAATGAGGTTGATTTTAGACCTTTTGTGGGTTTCTGAAGGGATTAACTCATTTAGATAGCAATGAAAGCAGAGAGCTGACTTCCCAGCTCAGACAATCCCTCCCCACACCACATGCCTGCACAGGTAGCTGCATCATCCAAGCATTTTCCAAGCACAGGTTTCTACAGCATTTTTAAAGAGTCCTTGCTCCTGCCCAGCACTCCTGCAGAGCCTGATCTCCTTGCTGCAGGATAAATGCTCTCTACAGCTATCACCACTGCATTAAAATGCCAATTAGGTCATTAAGCCTATCCCAGCGCCAATGCAAGATTTTTCCTAACATATATTTTGTAGTTCTTTGTCCAGGCTGATTTTAATGACTTCTCCAATCTGCATGGTATAAAAGTACCTTGAAATGACACGGGTAGCAATGTTTCTGCCAAGGGAAGCTGCTGTTTGCCATTTTTTCCCTGACTCCATCAGATTTTACAACATTTTTCAGGGTCTGGAAACAGCTGAAGTGCTGTCATTAGCAGCAAGCAGCCAAAGCAAAGAGAGAAGGGGAAAAAAATGGAGTCATTCTTGTAACCATATGTCTGTTCCCCACATCTGTCTAGAGAGTGCAATTAGCAATAGATAATCACTCCGTTTAGAGATGCTAGGCCCTGTAGGCAGCTTGTGTGACTGAACAAGGGATAGGCAGTAGTAATGTAGTTACTCTGCCTCAAGAGATAATTCTCAGCAACACTTAGAGGGTCAGAAATCACAACTGCAATCGAATTCAGCTTTTATATCTTGGACCAATAAAAATAGATCAGGTGCAATTTAGAAACAGAATAAGAAACTTGCATGTAAGCAAGCATAAAGCAGCAACTTTCTTTCCAGGTTTCCCTGCCCATCATTTTTTAGGTTTGCTCTCTGTTAGAGGAACAGGAGGCCATATACCCATGACTTGCCTTCAATAAATGTTATTTGGGTTTTTCTTAATAAGGCAATAAGGTAAAAAGCCTTAAGATGTATATCAGTTAAGCCTGGAATAAATCTTTATCAACGGAGCCCTTTGATATCTATAACTGTTACCTAGTTCATAAGACAACCTGTTTCAACTTGGCATCATTGGAAATCAGTGTGCAAGGTTAAATATGTCTCAGTGTTTGTGTGTCATAAATGTGGCTGCAGTTATGCTAAATCAATAGGATACATTAGCCCAAAGTTACTGCAGAGTCCCAGCATAAAAAGTTAATTCATGGATATTGCTTTACCTGGTTTAAAGGTAAAAGGGTTGTTAAAAACAACCCTCTGGAGCTGTTCCCCAAAGCTGTATTGCAAGGGCTGTCATTCATCTTCCATCCAGCATGCCAGTATGTTGAAAGAGACTTTGATTTTAGCAATAAAAATAGGTAGCTCAAGTTTTGCTTCTTTTGTTGCTGTGCAAGCACAACTCCCTAGAATAATTTGATGTGGTTTAGTTTAAAGGGATGAGCCTTTCAGAACTATCAGCTCAGCAAACATGTTTGCAACTTCATGAAAAAGATGGTGCCTACTTGCTTCTCAAAAAGCAGCTCACTTTAAAAAATAAAGTTTTTATTACTCTTTATGCAGAAGTCATTCAAATTAAAGTAATTAACATTAATACGTATGCAGCCAGTATTGCAAGCAGCATGACTTATATCTGCAGCTGTCTTCCCTCTTGTTCCTTGGTAAAAATACCTCCCAGATGTCCCCATGTCTTTGGAAATCATCTTGCATGTAGGTTACCATGTTAAGAAAGAGGAGAAGAGGTAGGAAATCAGACACCATATTAGCTCACCAATGCCATGAGCCTTGGAAGTGTTAAAAGTATCATATAAAACCTATCTTAAAGGGAGCTCTTTGTGATATGTTGTTTTAATTATTTTATTTTTAAATCAAAGCTAATTTGAAATAACTCAGATGAGTTACACAGGAAAGAAGAAATGATTACCTTTTCACAGCTACTATCTCTGTGCCTTCCGGAAGGGAGATGTTCAAGTTCTAGTTTGTGTAGAACTGTGAGATTTCTATGTACCTGGATGTCAGAAGAGAAGTGACTTTGTGCTTTCCTGCTAGTGCCCACAAAATCTTGTTTGGGGTTTTTTTTAAAGGTCTTACCATGTTAATTCCTCTTGAACAGTTGAGAAAGTTCATCTCTGACAACAACTTCATATGAAAGATTATGTGACTTCACTGCAATGTTTAGAGGGTACCTAGATTACACATTGTTTCTGCTGGGAAGCAGGTTTTTGTCAAAAATAATTTATATTCTACAATAAAATTTTTGTAGTAACCTTTAAATCCTTTTTCAGCAGGAAATTTTCCAATAAACAAATATTTGAATCTACTTTGCTCTTCAAAGAAGAGATTGCAGAGTTAAAGCAGAAGTGGAAGTTGTCCTTAAAAGCATGAGTACATGTTTGTTTACTTTAATATTTCCCCCTCAGGGGATTAGAAAATAAATAGCTATATAATAAAATGAATTAAAACAACATCAGTAGGATTCCTGACATGTTTCTTAAAAAGAAAAATGAAATATAGTTGTGTGTGCAGAGCTGCATTTATAGATTTTTTTGTTACAGTCATTTATTTTGAGGGACAGGAAGGTTATTTGTATGGTTATGGGCTCTTACCAGGATTATGGTTTCTCATAAGATGATATTGCTCCATCATACAGGGCTCTGGGTTACTTCAATAGGTTTTGATATAACTTTGAATTTCATAGGAGGAGGCAGGGGAAACTCAATAGAAAACTTGAGCTGACTTTTTCTCCCCCTCCAATTCAGTCTTCAGTTCCTGTTCACATATGTATATGTTTATGGCTGCTTCTAAGGATGATAACTTCTTTGAAAGGGTTGCAATTTGAGCATTTTTATGTACCCCAGGTGGATTGCACCTATATAACTCTTATTACCATATAACTCTTTCTAACTATGAAACTCCTTTAGGGAACATAATATTCTTTGCATGAACTCAGGAGCTAGGAGCCAGCAGGCAGGATCAGAACATCTCCTGCATAGCCTTTATTCCAGAAAGAAACAGAGTCAGGAGCCCTTTTATTCCTCTTAATGGCCAAATAGATTATAAAAAAAACATTTCTTCATAGGAGTGGCTCTGGAAACACAAATTGTTTATCAGGATTCAACAGGAGTGGATTTCATTTCAGTAAGTGTTATCTCTAACTTTGCTATTGTGCACCTGATGCCTTCTCAGGCTTGGTTTTGAAGCAAATAAGGCACCACCATTACTGACAATAGAAAACCAGTAGTAGGAGATGAGAGACTGAAAGTTTGTTGCACAGATGAGTACTTATAGCTGCATTGTGAGCATCTATTTTCTTGGATTACACAAGGAGATATGATAACCACACTGAAGGAAATTACTTTATGAATTTAATACACATTTTCTGTACTGACTTCGTTCATCTAGGTTTGGTGACATTTTATGTGGATGGTGAACTCTCTTCTATGATGATTCTTATTGCAGCTAATCATCATTATCATTACTGTTATTGTAATTAATTGTCAATTTCCTCCTAGGGTTCTTTTCTAAAAACAACCAGGGGAAAGATACAAATAACAATAGAAATAGATACAAGGGACATTTAGGAATAGTTTAAACAGTCACACTGCCTGGGATCTTGTGCTAAGGACTTCCTACAGCTAAGATATGTCTCTGACATACTTAATGGCATTCTGCTCAGCACCAAATTAAAGAGATTACATTCAAATTAGGAACTTGTGTCCTTTTCCTAAAAAAAGGCACATAGAAAGCCTGTCTCAATTGCCTTGAAAACCTCTTAAAACTGCTCCAGCAGGGAAGAGAGGACTTGCTTGTAATGAAACAGAAGCTGATTTCATGAGTAGCAGACACAGATTTTGGTGGGTCTAGTGAGCTCCAAAATGTTTAGTAGAAAGCAGAGTGCTTTCTGTACCCACATCTGAGGTACAGAAGATGAAGAGATATATAGGCATGATTCAATGCCCAAAATTGGTACCTTGGTCCATCTGGGATGCACTGGGGTATCAAGGCAGCTTCCTAGAATGGGCACAAACCACACAGGACCTACAGGAGCCTAGTGAACTTTTGTCTCAAGGAACATTTCTGAGAGCACCTGGTCTCTCCTTTAAATCCACTGGACACTCAAGCAAGTTTTCTTGCAAGCAAGTCTTCTCGATCCATGCCACAGCTAGGCCCATGTCTCTCCTATAAAGGTGGGTCTAGGAAAGAGAAATACCTTCAACCATATTCAAAGTCTGATTCTCCCAGTGCCATGTTAGCTGCAGGTCCTACCCAACCTCTTGTTGGTAACAGGATGTCTCCTGGAGCTGGACCACAGTAGGCTAACTTGGTTCATCTCTGCTCTGAGAAGTCATGGCTCTTGCCTTCACCTGTGCAGGGCTGCCCATTCTTGTATGTTTTCATATACAACAAAACCACTGGTCATCACTTGGGAGAGGAGTTACTGTGCCTGTGCCTCTCCTTTCTCCCCTGGTGCTTCAGACAGCAATCAGTCCCACCACCCTCACCATCTTGACTCAGGTCACTATGGAAAAGCCCCTTATCTCCCCCAGACTCATCCATGACATTCCTCAGCTGGCTTTTCCCTCACCTCAGTTTGGGTACATTCTGAGAGAAACCCATATTTTAGACATGTTTGTGAGGAGACTGAATTACCATGACTTCAACTACAGGAGCTCACAGACACACTGCAGTATTTACAGCCCCATTTCTTGAGGCACTGTATAGATGAGTCTGAAGAGACAAGTCCTTTGCCTGAGCTGGGCAAAGAAAGACACAGGAAATATATTTGCAGTGCAAGATAAAAAAAAAATGCCAGTCCCAAGCTTGGTGTTCTGCCCAGACTACTTTACCATTCCTGCCTTTTAATACATTTAACTTTCCCTTTAGCTTGCATTTTGTTGAAACAAATTTTACGCTCCGTAGCGTCAACGGCACTAAAATATGACAATTAATGGCACTCACCCACCAAGTTTCCACTGAGTTCAAGCATTTAAGTCACAATTAGCAGATGCAATAGCTCAGGATATCAGTTTAGTCCAAAC
Source organism: Bucco capensis (assembly GCA_013396975.1). NCBI lineage: Eukaryota > Metazoa > Chordata > Aves > Piciformes > Bucconidae > Bucco > Bucco capensis. The sequence continues at coordinate 562,432 of VWZO01018461.1, read as the reverse complement.
ATTGAAATGCTGAATCAAATTTGATCAATGACACTGGCAGAGAGGCAACCAGCCCATTAAGGTACAGCTGTATTCATCATAATTTATCTACTCTCCATCAAACACTGCTGTGTTCACCAGGCCATAAAGGGAAGGACTTTAAATGAGCCTTGAATCTGTAGTGATGATGGCTCAAACCTAGTTTGCCTAGCAAATTTTACTGTCCTGTTTCACACACACATACACACACACACAAAATCAGTAAAGTTCCTAAGAATAAGCATTTTAAGGCCAAAAAGATCAAGTTTCACAGTAACAGGCTCCAGCAGTACCAGACCAACCATACTTGCAGCACCCAAAAATGCTGCCACAGCAAGAGCAACCAGCTCCAGAGCAAGGCAGAGCTCAGCCACAGCTTCCTTACAGGTGAGATATTGCTCTGCTATTTACACCATGCCTCACTAGCAGAGCAAACAACCAATAAACACAAAAAAGAGTGGAAAAATCATACCTTTAACTGTTAGGGAGCACTCCCATCTGTCCCTCCAAGACCAGTGTAGCATTTCAGAGCAGAGCTGCTGGTGAGCAGAGAAGATATTCAGGAGATGTTACCAAGCAGTTACTGTTGAGGGCTCAGGCTCTTAAATTAGCTCACCAGCAAATCAGAGCTCCTTCAAAATCAGCTTCAGGTGCAGCTGAAAAACTAGCACAGGTGAAGCAGATGGAGCTAAAATTGCTTATTGAGTAAAATTGCAGGTCCTGCTTGAGCTGCAATTGTTCCTACCTCCACTAATGCAGAGGTAACCAGGTCCTCCTCACCTCTGAGCTACACAATCCTCCTGAGTCTTCCTAATTGTACCTCACAACTGGCTGAGATGTGAAATTCCCTTTCCCATCCACTTCTCTGGACTTTTATTCAGCATCATCATCAACTTCCTCTGCACTTCAGATCAAGTCATCAGAGAGGGGTAAAAGCAATCTGGCACATCTTGCTATAGTACTGGTGTCACCATGTCTATCTTGTCACTGGACTCTTCCAGTCTGAAAGGTACTCCTGGAATTACAGACCTTATACACTTGGCATGGCATCCACAAAAAGAAAGCTATAAACAGACTGTTCTCAACAAAAATATCACGTGGAAAGAAGCACTTACACCTCTCCCTGAATAAGTAAAGAAATACACAAATGGTTGAAAGGAAAGAAAGGCAAAACAAAGAAAAAACATCCAAAAAATACTAGACTGGTTCATTTTCTGTAGTCACTGATGAATAACAGGGTAGAAGAAGAAGAGGAAAAATAAATCGTAAAGCATTCATGAGGATGTGCAGAGTGAGACTAAAGTGATGCTTACACATAAACTGCATGTAAAGGCACAGAGCTGCATTGCTTAGAGCAAATCCCACAAAACAATTTTATTCCCTTCATCTTCCATCCTCATTAGCATTCATACACCTACTGAACCTTCCCACTCCTCTGTCCATGAGGTCTGAGCAAGGTCATAGGCAAGAATCAAATCCAAGACTGCTGGATCTCTCTTCCCCTTGGTCCCCTGAGGTCCAGCTCAAAGAGGCAGCATATCATTGTCCTTGCTTGATCACCCTGTTGGGGCTGACTGGCCAACCACCACTGTCATTTTCCATTCACCTGCACCCACCTCCTGAAATGGAAAGAAGAGGTCTTGAAGCCAAGCTGTTCATCAGGCCATATGGTGCTCTAGACACTTGCCTCTCGTGTGAGCTTGCACTGACCTTCTTCCACGCTGGGTGAGAAGATGTCTGCAGCCTAAACCCAGACAGCCTGGTATCTATCAACACCCTCTGCTTCTGAGCTGTGCCATTCCCTGCTGGGCATGTGCCATCTGCACTGTGACATCTTCACGGTGTTGATATGGATGTCTTTGAGCTTGCAAAGCAATGGATGCCCTGTCCAAGTCTCTACATGTGACCAAAATGACCTACTTTCCCCACTTGTCTGGATTTAAAAATCTTGTAAACAGGTTGCACAGAGCCTATTTCTGGCTTGGCAAACACAACTCTTCTCCACACTGGACTTTTTTAACTGATGATGCTTAAGATGATTTATGGGTTTCCAAGAGCCAAAGTCAAATCACATCGCTGGGTTATTTTTGTATTATTATTCATGAAGCCTATTCAAAACTCAGCCCAAAGGGCATCTGTAAGCAGTTGGTGAAGAGCTGGAACCCCTACTGTAATAAATGAGTCATTTCTCAGTAGAAAACAAAGAACTTACCATGTCAGCAAGATGACTGCACATGGCAGAGCACTGGGAGAAAAACGAAATGGGATTAAGGGAGTGGAAATACAAGAAAATCTTAAGGGAAGCAGAGAAAGCAAAATACACAGGTTGAAAGAGCCTCAGGTGGAATTGTGTAGGAACTATTCTTAAGAAGTTCTTCAAAAGCTTCAGAATGAGAGAAAACAATACAGTTTATAAACCTCCTTTGCACCTCTCTTCTCACAGAGTTTGCTTAGGAGACATGGGTGCCCAGGTGCAGAAGAGGTGGTGCAAAGAGCCTCAAAGGCAAACAGGCCATGTAGATATATTGATCCATGTGTAGGGTGGATTTGTCAAGTCAGGACATGATTTTCTAGAAACTACTTGGCTTGAAGCAGGCTAGGTGTCAGAAAGGGCAAGTTTCCACATGAAGTTCAGTCCACCAGCCTAGTATCATGGTGCTCTAAGAAGAAAGCAAGGATCCAGGTAGGAGAATTCAAAGCACCTTTGCTGGGGAAAGCAGTCAGGAATATTTTTGTTTTCTTGCTGGAGTGTCCATAGTAAGTTTTTGATCCTTAAGGAGAAAAATTACTCTTGCACTGGGCAATGTCAGCCTTTCCTAAGCCATCTAGCCTTCCTGTCTGATGTTTGGTAAGAAAGTGGCCTTAGCTTTGTGTGAGCTAAATCTGAGCTAGGCTACATCAGTGACCACGCAGTCAGGGGAGCAACTGCTTTACAGGGGTTACCAAATCAGAGTCAGGCAATCATCTGCCTAATACACAGTCCTAACAGCATCAAGGATGAAGGTACACAACCTTCACAGTTGGCAGTCACACACTGTTGCTCACAGAAGGAAAGATTTCTTTCCAGGCCAGACCAAAGCTTGCTAACTTAGAAGCCAAGGCACAAAAGTTCATCTGCCTCTCAGCCAGGGCTCAGCTGGAGGTCGTTCAGTCTAATTTAAAATAACGAGGTGTTAAAACCACCACTGGCTCCTAGCCTGTTAAAAAAACTTCTTGGGCTCACTAAAACCTTCCCCACCTGAAACAGAAGGTCTCCACTGTGTCACATTTGCAGCCAACCCCTGCTCCAGCTGTCCCCAGGACAGGCATTTCTACCAGCCCTCTTGCTGTCCCCTTCCCATGTGATGACTATGCTTTTGGAAACGTGCTGCTCACTCTTCTCAGGCCAGAGAAGCTACTGATACGTTGTTGTTCTTAAAAATGTCAGTTGCTCACAGTACCACTCTGCTTTTCTCAAGAAAATCTCCTGGCTGAAGTTTTTCCAGGTACTTCTGTATGTGTTCAGAGGTGTTTGCTTTCATCACTTTAGAATGTGTTTCATTAGGAAGGTCCTAGTACAACTAGGAAAGCCTGAGTGGTAAACTCACCTTTTACAGCATCATCTTGAATTCACTTCTTTCAACAGAGGCTTTTTCATATGGCAAGTTACTTTCATTTCCCTTCTCTGAGCTCTTCTTATTGCTACCCTGTGCTTTCTCCAACAAGGTGATCAGTTGCACTGGCCTCAGGGAATGGATCTCAGATTGACACAAGCTTAATTCTTAATTCTTGTTCTTAATATAATCTAGTATCTTGTTTGCTTTGGGGCCCTTTGTTCCCCACTAACCAAAGATTTTTCACAGAGCTGTTGAAAACTGGGAGAGAGGCTCTTCTAGATGGTGGCTGCTGGGACAGATAGAGATAGGGATAGAGAGAAGAGAAAAGCAGCTGCACTTTCAAATAGCAACTTTCTGTACCAAAAGCTGCTGCCAGCCTGGCTTTGCTGCAGTGACCACGTAGCTGACCCTGCTTTGAGCAGGAGACTGAGCCAGTGGCCTCCTGAGTTCCCTTCCAAACCTGTATTATCCTATGATCCCCCAGCCACTCACCTCCTGCCATCAGAGTTGTGCACTTAGCTGAAGTTTCTCTGGGATAAAGTGTTAGCAGACTTTTGTCAAAGCCCTCCAAGAACAGTTACCCATGACACAAATCCAGGTCACTATTTCACATGCTTTGCAGGCTCAAACAAATCCAAGCACACATCGTTTGGTCCAAAGTTTAGGCTGACTTCTAATCCAAACCATCTTCAAGCTTTTGCATGACTTGACTGACATTCAGGTGATCCTTATAGTCAAGAAAAATGGAAAAAAGGAAAAAAAAAAAAAACCCAGTTCATTACAACTATCCTCTTGGGAAAAAAATTGTTCCAAGCTGTAAATCCCATCACTCAGACTTACAACATTAAAACAATCTATCCAGGAGAAGATGTTCTCCCCATCCTGCTAGCATTATTCCCCATTAAATCAGAACTGACAAGGCAATCTTTTCAGCTGAGCTGTTCTCATTCTTTTTTTTTTATCATGATTAAATAATTCCTGTTTTAAAAACTTCCAAATCTTCATACTGATGCACTATTGAAGTGACAACGCAGATTTTCAAGAGGATGCTGTGCTTGATTTTTTTTTTTCCCAAAACAGTAAATAGGATGTTAATGAATTGGAGAAGTATTCAAAAATTTGTTTTGCAAAAGGAAATGTTTTAAATTCTATAAACTGTTACAACAACTATTGATTGCATTTCCACCACAAGCAGGCAGGCAGAGGCTGATTTATGATAGCAACCCTCCTTAACTATCTAACCAGATTTAATACAGTTGCCATCCCATGACACAATGATGTATATTTTTGTGGCAATCTAGCAAATAATTTGCAAGGAGTAACAGTTTGTTCTTCAGCCATCAGCCATAAAGCTGTCAGGGGGAGGGTCTCCAGCACTGTCTGTGGGACAGTGATGTAGTGAGGAGCACTGCAAAACCTCCTGGGCTGGGGGAGAACAAGAAGATCTCCACCTGATGGATATAAGCCTTTTCAAGAGGCTGTGTTGTCACTGGTTTTATTTTCATCATAAACCAAAGGTAATAAAGCCTCCATAAGAATATGTAGTGTTTACCAAACCTTGCTTCTTATTGACAAAAAAGTGTAAATGGGGCCTTAATGTGTAAGTTATTTGCTTGTCTAAAGATAGTTGAAAGAGCTTTCCCTCTGGGAACCCTGAGGTCAAGGTTAAGAGGAGGTTGGAGTTCCTTAAGTGCCTTAAGGAAGACAATCCACCTACACAGGCTGCTAAGACAAACAAAAACGTGCAGGAAATGTCCTGAGTTACCTGCTTAGCTTGACAGATCCAGCCACCATCTTCACTCTTGGGCTGGCAGGGTTTTAAGGAAGCTCTCACTGGAGTCTGTTTTCCACGCAGTCCTCTACCTGGTGCCTCACACAAGAGAATTTCTACCTATTTATCATAAGCAGAGCTAATAAATACAAGCAATTTTTTTTTCTGTGCTTCAAACTAGACTGCTTTAAATAGATGGAAAGAAAATACAATCTCCCTTCCCCTCCACCATTCCCCTGCTACCCTCCCTCCTCTCTCCAAAGCTCTCCAACACCTCCATTTCATGAGGGTTTAGGTTTTTGTTGGGTGTTTGGGGTTGGTTTTTTTCATTTTTGCAAATTATCACCCCTAGTTAGGGTACACTGGCTTCTCCATCAGATCTCATGGTAAATCTGATCCATAGGAACACTAATACATTCAGAGGTTCTCCAAGCAAACTTCAAGATGGAAAGCAGAGGACAGGAAAATTGCAGGTGCCTGCCCCAGGCTGAGTAAATGGCACTGCAGCAGGTCTCTCTAAGGAAAAAGATCTGCATTTGCAGCCTCTAAGGATGCCTTATTTGCAAAAAAAAAAGAAAAACACAATACTGAATGGATAACAACAACCACCACCCATGAAGTTAACCACAGATCACAGCCCCTGCTGGAAACAAGCTGAGCATATTTTTTTTTTAGTTGATTCATTCTTGTTTATTTTTCGAAGGCTGCTGCTATAAAATTCACAATCCAATTACAATTTCCACGCTGAAAGAATGGCTTCTAATTATATTGTTTTCCATCATTGCTAGAATCATTGCAAGAAAGGGTGGATTAATGCTGTATGCTTTCATTCCCTGTTACAAAAATGAGATCTGAGCATTCTCCAATGATTTATAAAAGACAAATTGAACAAACTAATAACAGCGTTTCTGCAATAAAAATGGGCTGTACCATCAACAGGACAAATTGAAAAATACACATTTGCTGCTTTGTTTCAGTGCATCAGAAATGAGGATAACACAGCACACACTGAGTAAACTGCTATGAATTTGAAATTGGAAGGAAAACTCTCAGGTGACCTTTGAAAGGTAAGACTGGGCTTCAGAAGAGCTGGCTTGTTCTCTGGTCTGGAAGAAACTGTCAACATGAGTGGATAAGTTACTTGACCAAGGAGAGGAGGATCACAGCTCCAGACAGAGCCAATCTCATTGTCTTGCCAGTGTAGCTCTCTCCATGTGGGTGTGAAGATGTGTGCCATGGGTGTTTAAGTTTCTGTTACAATCAGTAAAGGTCAACAATCAAACAAGGAGCAATGACCAAACATGTCTACATAACCATTTCAGAGGTTCTGCTCCCCTTGCCTTGTTTCTTATATGCATTCCCCAAGCACTTCATTCTGCCATATGTCTAAACTCTGGGAGATGGACATGGATTTTCCCTCAAATTGCATGTTTCAGGAGAGGGCTGAACCAAGGTCTAGACTCAATATCTATGAGGCTTCAGCTGGATTTACTCCAAATTCATCTATACCACAGGAGAGAAAAAAAAATTAGTGCCTGTCTTGAACAGACATAACAGTTGCCTACAGAAAGATAAATAAAGTACATCCAGTTAAATGACCAAAATGATTGGAGACTAAATCTCCTGCCTATTGCTTCTCCTCCTTGCAGATAGAGCTATAGCTTATAGTAAGCCTTGCAGTCTGAAAGCAGAAGAAAGGAGAGGATGACCTTGAGCAAGGCACAGTCCTTCAGGCTGAGAATCCTTCTGAGATACTTGTACATGTAGGTGTATGCACACATCCACCTCCACACACACAGCAGCTGTTTTCAAACATAGCTCCTAGCCCACCAGAGCCCTTGCAGCCTCTTCCATGCAAGGGCTGACACCAAAGACCCTGAACCAAACTGGTTTCACCCTATAAAAGAATATTTTTCACAGTGAGAACAATTAGCCATTGGACTAATCTCCCAGGGAACTGGCAGATTCCCCAACAGCAGGCATTTAAGATTTGGTTGGACAGAGTGCTGGACATCTTGTCCAGAGTGTGCTGTTACAAAGCAAGGTTGGATCAGATGATCCCTGAGGTCCCTTCCAACCTGGTATTCTTTGATTCTACAGCTCACACTCAGAGAAGTGGGGCTGGTCCAGTGTCTAATGGCATTGCTCACCCATTGTCCTGGGCACTTCCAGAGGAGAGATCCTGGTGGACAGAGATTTTTTTTTCTTCCAAGGAGCTCAGTCTCCTCCTGCTTCTCTCCAGAGAGTCAGCAGTTGGAGACTTATTTAATAGGGAGTTTTATTACATACTGGTTAGGTTTGGGGTGGGGGGCTTTTTCTGTTTTAAATAAGAAATTCCTTTTGGACCTGACACTTACTTTCTCTCCTCTCTAACAGCCCCTAGCTCTTCTCCCCATCTTCTGCCCTCCAGCCTTGGCAACTAAACAAAAGCACAAAAAGTTAGAAATGCTAAGCCCTTGAAGACATACTTTAAGCCATTTCTTGTGCATTTCAAAATGGAGATAGGTATTTCTCTAGGGCATGTCCCATTTGACTGCCAAAGCCACAGAGTTCAGGCAGCATTACTCAAAGCAGCAGGAAAAACAAGCAGCATCACAGGCATACCAAGAACACAGGGAAGAAAACCAGCTAGGTTCTTTACCACCTCTCCTCAACTGATATAAAAGGATTCGATGATAAATCAATATAACATCCAGAAAGAATAAAGTAGTAATGTTTTGTTTTCATCTTCTATTTCTCCAAGACATTTTGAGCCCCTGACTTTCAGAGCAGGAACAAAAACCACATTTTAGTGTCAAAACCTGCCACCTAGAGAGCAAAACTGCAAATGAAACCAAAGAGGTTTGTAGGCTTGTTTGTTTGGGTTTTTTTAAGAAACTATCTCCTAACATTTCAGATGTGCTAAAAAATACAAATTTGTTGTGGTGTCTTTTTACAGCAACAAAACAGATTTTAGGAGACCCTTAATTATGTATCTGCACAGCACAGACATTGTTATAGGCTACAGCATCTACTCCCAGCACAAAGAATGCTCTGTGTGGTTTAGTGATTATAGGACAGAAAAACATTTTGTCTCCCACTTCTAGAAATCTGTGGTTTGTGTAAACAGAGAGTGATCTCTTTACTTTTCTTTTGAGATCATGTAAGTCTTGCAGAAAGCAAGTTTTTACTGAGAAGTTTTAGGTGCTTTGAGCAGCAGTGACACATAGTTCTTTATGTGTCACAGACCTCTCTAAGCAACCACAAAAAAAATATTAACATCAAACTCAAGGAGCACCTACCAGCATTATGTATTCAAGAACAATATTGCCTAGTAAGAAAAGAAAGGCATTATATGGATCTACATCTTTTTGTTCAGGAAAATCAGCATGGCAATGAATTCCCCTAATCAAAATGAAATTCAAAATGAACACCTAGAATTTACCCCTCAAAAGTGCAAGTGCTTTATGGATAGACACAATTGCAAGTCTAGATCACAGAAAAAAAGGACTATTATATAAAACTTAATGAGGACTCAAACAGTAGCATTAGCAATGTTCCCCTTGCATATAAAAGCCACTTACTAGGTTATCATAATTTTTTATAACTTTATTATGATAAAGTTTTGATATAACTTTATCATAATTTTTGCCTTTAAAAAAAAAAGAACCATTTTTTCCAGATCAGATTACTTGAAATATTTATTCACAAGTACATGTGGTATTAAACAGATGTGAATATGTTTTCCAAAGGACATTGTCATTAGCAACATAAGAGGCTCTGATGACACTTGCCAAGGGCACATTTTTAGGCAGCAAGAGAAAACTGCAAAAACTAAGCCTATCTATCAGACAAGGTCAGGCTTCTTCCCCATCCTGAGGTGATGCTCAGTTCCAGACTAGTACAGGCTGCTTCCCCAGGCCTGAACAGAACCAGAAAGTTGTAAGGTGCAGCACCAGGTGACTGCTGCAAACATTAGAATCTAGATGGCATTTTTAAACCCAATCCCCAGATTTCAAGATATGAGGAAACACTTTCTCAGGGGACAACTGCCAGTGGAGGTTATGGCTGTCTCCTAGAATAGCTGGTGCATCTAAAAGAGCTTCCATGGAACAATCCCTAGCAGGAAACTTACTACAGTCCATTTGTCCTGGAAAGTCATCTGTTATTACACTGGTGGCAATGATGGAATTCAGGCAGTTCATCCAGAAACATTACCCATCCCAAAAGATGTGTTGTGGAGAAGCCTACCACTACCATGAGTTACTTGGATTAGCAGGCTGCTAAGAAGACAAGTTGCAATATTCTGACATTCACTGGTGAACTGCAATCTCACATGGACTGAGACATGTTAGCAGTAGTATTTCTGTAGCCAAAGGTCTTATTGCTTCACATTAGATCAGGCACTACCAGAAAACTGAGCAGATCTGGTAAGAAAATTCCTATCTACTGTCACAGTGTTTATCCAATGATTTACCACTCAATACTGCTTTCAACTGTCTAGTGACAGGAGGTCAGATTCATTTCAGTACATCACCAAGGTGAATAGTAGAGCAGCTGGTGTCTGCATCCTAAGGCCTGTATCACCTGACTGATGCCTGACTCTATATGAAGCATATTAATAATAAACATTCAGTGCAGCAGAGACATGACCTGTCCTTTTATGCATTTCAGCAGGGCCTCACTCTAGGAACTGTAAATGTCAGGATTAAGATACCTGCCTACAGCTTGCATGAGGGAGAGAAATTCCACAGGCATTTGAGTAAGAAAAAGAACAGTTTTAAACAGATAATGACACAAGTTTTCATAACAGCACCTTTATGGAACACAAGGTTAGTTTTAGACAAGTGCCAGGTTACATGAATTTTCAGTCTTCTATATAAAGAAAGCAATCTTGGGTTTAGTCCATCCTGATAAAACTTCTAAAGCCCATTTGTAGGCACAGTGCTTGGGCTATTTCCAAAGTAAAAAAAAAAAAAGGCTTTGCATTACAGTGCTGGGAGTGGTTAACAAGGAAGTTACCTTACTAAATTCTTTTCCAGAGAACAGTAATTCCCCTCCATTATGTCCCAATGTTATTAGGATTTCAGAACACACAAGGAATGCAATCCCAGTTAAGATAAAGAGGAAATTAAGGTAACATAAGCTAAAGACCAAATCATAGTTAGACAATTTTGAATATGTATTTGCATGGGAAATAAAGATTAAATTTCTGAATAAAAATTCCATCTCTCCACATAGAAAAAGAATTCTTTGCCAGTAGAGGACTATATTGTGCACAGCTCAACAGCCTTGAAAATAAAGTCTGAACTTCAGGTACATCCAGCTACATGGATCAACATGCAACCCCTTCAGATCCAGCAGCTTTGGCTTAATGGACGGAAACTTTGGCCTGTTTTCCAAACAAACGTATTTGCCAGCAGCCAAGAAGTAAGACTGGATGTTCTAAAAGTAAAGTGAAGTGTGATATATGCATAAAGTCAGTGCCTTGATCCTTAAAAGCACCTCCATAAGCAACTTTACCTTAAAAATGGGCAGTGCTTAAGTTACAAAAGGTTATTTTGTTTACGATGACTGAAGAAATGCTCTGCTTCAGGAATTCAAAAGATGAATCAGATTGAGTAGTAGATTTATTAATTTGCTGTGATTTACAATGAGGTGGTCAGGTCTGAACCAAGGAGACATCAAAACAGGTTTAGCCACGAGGTTTATGGCTTCCAAGTCAAATTCAAAGACCAGAATCAGTCATTTGGGCAACTGAAGATAGCAGACAGAAGACAAGCAGAGGCCAGGTGCTGCACGGATGTTTTGGAGACAGTATTCCAAATTGTCTTCTCTTACAGCAATTTCCTTTTCTCAAACTCCTGCAGATAGCACACAAACATTACAGGTGAGAAAAGAAAAGGCTTCTCTTACTTGTTTCTTTTTAAATTACTTTGTATTTATCTTAACAAATCTGATTTTCAGAATTAAAAATTAAAATGCTAAATGCATAATGTGCATAACTTCAGAGGAAAGGAGGAGAAGTATTCCCCCACCTCTCATTAACAAACCAGCTATGAAAAACCAGTTAGTGCTAGACTGCGGTTAAAGAACATATTGCACTCAAAACTGCAATGCTGTCAAGGAACCATTTGCTCCCAGGCATAGCATAACAGGCTAAGAAAACACTAATTCTGCATAAGAACTGCAGTAGAAACCTTGTAGTAAAGGACTCAAGCCAGAGAAGCAACAAAGTATTAAAGCTTTTCATTTTAGGAAAGGAAAAAACACAACAGAAGAAAGGAAGAATCCCAGAGCATCCTGTGAAGATCCTGTACTATACAGTCACCACAGCAAAAAATAAATACCTAGCACAGCTCAATTATGAATTTCCTCTAGCTACAAAGCAATGTCTTTTTGGCTATAAACTAAGAAAAAAATAAATAATCCTATTTCATATGTTAAGTTTTTCAGCTGTATGCATTCAAACATAATTCTAAGTTAGTACTTAAAACAGATAAACCTGTATGCAAAGGCTTTCCTTCCTCAAATGCTCACTTTCAAAGCATCTTTTCATATTTTAAATTAATTCTGGTTCTTTGCATCCAGGAAACACAACAAATTGCCACACTTGAAAGCAACAAATAATCTCTTCTCTATTTTGCTATGTTTACTTTTCTATAAAGGCAACATTACATAAAACTATGTGTGCGTATTATCCAAGTAATAACTGCAGTTTGTTTAGTCAATGGGGTTTTTATGCTCAACCAAGTTCAGAGCAACAGACTATTTGGCTAAGAGATGTACTCCCAGCTAGTATTCCCTTAAAAGTTGCTTTTGCTCTGGATGAGTATGTATTACCAATTTCCAAGCAACGAACCTTGTACATGGTGCTACCTAGCTGAGCAGGAGACATGCTGACAATAACACCAGCGCTCTGAAGAGCTGCTATCTTCTCTTTAGCTCCACCCTTTCCCCCAGCAATGATTGCTCCAGCATGACCCATCCGCCTGCCCGGAGGAGCTGTCAGACCAGCTATGAATGACACTACTGGCTTAGCATTTGGACCCTGTGAAGGAAGAAAAGATAGTGTGTTACAGTGGGAGGCTGAGATGAAAAGCAATTCCAGATGGAACTTCTTTTTCTTTTAAACAAACAAAAAGAAAAAAAAAAAAAATCAACTAGCCAGGCAAAGATATTAAACAGCTAAAAACTTTAGACAACATGGAACCAAGAGGCTGAAGAGTATGGAATACTTCCTTTCTTGTATGGCTAGGCTTCGCGAACGAAGCTCCAGGGAGGGCTCCACCCATGCTCCTCATCAGCGCCTTTTCCAAGCACGCTGATAAAAAGAGGATAGCAGATAGCACCCTCGAGCCTGCGCAAGGGATTTTTTTTAGGTGAGACACAGCATGCGCAGAGCTGGACCCACCCTTTAGTCCTAAGGTTCATCTGCCAGGGCCTAGCAAGCTTGGACGCTGGCAGCCAAGTCCTTACGACGGAGGTTTAACCTCTTAGCTGGAAGGCCTTACAGGGCTAAACGAGCTCCATCTGCCCGGGTTTGGAATCAGAGTTGTCCCTCTCCTAGGATGACTGCCAGAAGGCTAATAAGCTCATCCGACCCATACAAGGATTATAGGAACATGGGTATCACTGCCCACACTTTACCGTGGGCAATGAGTTTAATGCCCCTTCTGCTGTCGGCACAGTTATCGCCCCAGGGGCCACAGGAGACCCCAAGTGATTTCAGACTGTGCCTGACTTCCTTTCCTGATAGGCATCATAAAGCAGAAGCAATTAGAAACTTTAAAATATGTCTCTACAGAGCTGCATATACTACAGAACCCAAATGTTCACTACAAATACCATTAGAGGACTAAAAATGTAAAGCTGACACTGTTCTCACATTCAATTTATTCTGGATAAAGCTCCTAATTTTAACTCTTGCATAAAAGTATGAATGGTTAGGGGTTAGGGTTTTTCTAAATAGGAATTAGAGATTAAACTGAGTTTTCCTTGATATGGTAAAAGAAGATGACAAACTACAGAGGTGTCTGGAATTAAGCTGTTCAAGACTCACAGTATTATTTTCTTTCAAAAATGCTGCTGCATCTTCTTCAGCATTTCCTCCAATTTCCCCAATCAATATAATCCCCTCAGTATGAGGATCCTTCAGGAAGACATCAAGGCAGTCAATAAAATTAGTTCCATTGAAGGGATCACCTCCAATCCCTGAAAAAAAATTAAAACCACAAAAAAAAGACTAACCCAAGATAATGATATTGCAATTTCTTGCAAAATGAAATTACTTTGGATTTCTTCTTGTAAAGAAAAGTAGATTAGTCTAGGTGCAACAGGCTGTTTGAGGAAACTTACCAACGCAAAAAGACTGCCCCAATCCTACTTGTGTTGTCTGATGAACAGCTTCATATGTCAAGGTTCCAGATCTTGACACAATACCTTTAGGAAAGAAAAGGAGATTAACTTAATACTCACATAGCTAAGCACATGACTTGAGGCAGCTGTTTTTATACTCATGAAAATCACCTTAACAAACTAACATGAGATGCCAGGTTTTCCAGCTATCCCTGCCAAAATATGAAAACTCTATGTAAGATTTTATCTGTACTATTTCTTGGTTGGCATTTTTTTGACATTTAACTGTCGACAGACTAAACCTGCCCAGAAAGTCAGTAATACTGGCTGAGACAGCATTCCTCAAGCTACAGCTCTACTAGGAAAGAAAAAGTGAAAACAAAATAGAAGAACACACTTCCTGTCCTGCACTGAACTTGAAACAGAGTTGCAACTCAAGAGTTAACAAAAGAATTCCAGTGATTCCTATCTCCAGAATGGCCAGGCACAGGAGAGAGCCTCCAGAACAGAAAGACACTGCATAAACACAAGTTATCAGAATTAAGGTGTTGGTTGCTGCAGCTCAATGCTCTGCAATACACATTCAGCACTTAGATTGTAATATTACAAGAGACCACAATCCTAGCCCTAAATTCAGGATGGAAGATAATACAGATCCTAGATCAGAGGCAAAATATTTGCTTAGTTTTTTGTTCATTTTTCTAACTCAAGATTTCCATTAATCCTACAAGAGGAAATGTTTCCACAAAAAACAAGTATCTTCCATCTACTTCAAGCAATCTAACAAGGAATATAAGAAGTACATTGCATGAACAGAGGAATAAAATACACCACTACACTAACAGCTTTGGTTCTATCAACTGTTCATGCTCTTGGACAGTGCAGATGTCCAATAGCAAAGGCTTTTTTCCTTGCTATGTTTGCAAGGAAACACTATTACTGTTATTACTAATGATTACTATCATTAGTAATAATATACTGAATTCATACTAATGAACTCAGACTGCCTCAGAGAAGCTGCAGGTAAAGCTCCAAATACTGTGGCTATTTTTATAGCTTGCATTCCAAGATTACCAAATGATTCTTGGACACCTCACAGTAACAGAGAGCTGGAGAGCATACCACCAAAGGTCACATGGATTAGACAAAGGTAGAAGGATGGCAAAGTTAACATTTTTATTCCCTGATCCTTGGATCACTGTTGAAAATGTTTCCAGCAATAGTGGGGCTACTGGATTCAGGATTTAAAACATTCTTTTCCACTTCATGTGCCTTTCATTCATAATCTAATATCTTGTCATTGCAAAACATTTCTCATAGATACTTAGAAAACCTTAACAGGACTTTGATTCAGAAAGTAGCTCAGGGCAACATCAGCTGATGTTACCTTTTACAATCATAGAGCAATGTCTTGATGGTATTTTCAAAGGGCACAACTGCAGCCATGTGATTTTTCAATTCCAGATTTACAAGTACTTCTGAAAGCTGGAGGTGTAACATGAGTCTTAATGCATCTCCAGCACTCACTAGGCACAGCTTATTCTCAAACCATAAGTATTTAAGTAGCAGAGATAGTTCCTCATGTTAGAAAAACTGCACTGTGTCCACATAACTCAGAAGCACTAAACAGGTTTTCCCACAGTAAATATACTTCTCCTGCAAAAGAACTGCTATGTTACCAAGGGTACTGTGCTCAAGTTAAACTGATTGCTGTTTACAACAGTGTTTCTGAAGCTTTATTTAAGTACAAATGCATATTTTGGAAGAAATTTCTTTATGACCTCTGAACAGCATAATTTCAAAAACAATGAGGTTGTTATTTCTACAGTTTAGAACAAGGAACCAACAGAAATCAGAGCAAGAGACTTGCATACCACAGAGTGTCTAACTAAGCATATGATTATGAACAAGTCACTGCCTTTCTGACCTTAATTCCACTGCCTGAGAAGTGAGTGTATTTGTCACTTCCACTTGCCACGCTGTAGTTGTCTGCATTATCACGTTACAAACTTGCCTGTAATCTCTTCTCTTTGTTAAAATGCTGAGCTCAATATAGTTGTAGGATTCTAGCCTTCAGGAGCCAAGCTGTTGGAAGGAACAGCGTTGCAAAGCTTAGTGCTCACAAATCCCAAGATAAATAGAGGTATCCTCCAAGGAGAGTGTTAAGAAAATTAAGTCAATCACATTACCCTAAGGAAACTTTCCATTGCTTTACTTCTGACCATCAATACTCAGTGCCAGCTATGGTAGACTGACTAATTTGATAATGGCAAAGTTCACTTACAGACTGAAGGGCAGAGAAGCTGTCATACAGCACATCAACTGTCTTCAGGGCAGGACGTGACCAGCCTCATGAGTAAGAACACTAGAGTACCAAACTTTAGTTTTAGATGATGCATAAATATTCAGAAACTCACCAATTCTTCCCTTCTTGTGAATGTGACCAGGCATGATACCAATTTTACATTCTCCAGGCTAAGGAAAGAGTGGGAGAAGTCAGATGGAACATTCAAACCATCACTAAGAATGGTTAAACCTTGGAGCAAATCCAGAAGTCACTTACATTGATGACTCCAGGGCAGTTTGGGCCCACGAGTCGAGTCTTGTCCTGCCGAAGCAGCCTGTGTTTAACCCGAACCATGTCCTGCTGGGGAATACCTTCAGTAATGCACACAACCAAGGGCATTTCTGCATCAATTGCTTCATTGATTGCAGCACCAGCAAATGGAGGAGGTACATATATGACAGTGGCAGAAGCACCAGTTTGTTCTTTGGCCTAAAACAAACATGAAGAAGATATCAGGTATTTAGTGGGGCAAAGAGAATATCTGACAACCAGTCATATAAAATATGTCCATTCACAGGCATACATTAAGTAAATGGATATGTCATCATTTATTCTATCAAAGCATGAATGTCAATGAAGATGGGACACAGAGTGCAACTAGGGAACTGAGAATTAACCACTGTCTGGGAAGGATCTGCTCCACGAACATCCATAGATAATAGTTTGCTAAAAATTCATCACACACAGTAAAACCAATCAGAAATTAGTTGCATGCATAAAATTTATCCAGCCTCTGAACTTCACAGTGAAAGCCAAACTCAAGTTTGACCCCGCTGAATGTTCCCTCTTTTACAAGGCTTCTATTTCACTTCTTGCACAGCAACATTCATGACTCAAATATTTGTCTCTTCAATGTGAGCAATCAAATAAGGAGCCCTTTAGCAGCATTAAATTGTCTGCCCTCCAGTCACTGCTGCAAATTACCTCCTTCACAGAATTAAACACTGGCAGACCCAGATGAGTTTTTCCCCCTTTCCCTGGAGAAATTCCTCCAACTAGATTGGTGCCATACTCCAATGCCTGCTGGCTGTGAAAGGTGCCCTATGAAAGAGAAGAAAAGTAAAGTTAAAAGGCAAATAAAATAAATCAACAAAAAGTTGATGTTACCTATAATTAAGAAGGGAAGTTTCCACTACATATATACAAGCAACTATTTTGAAGAGTCCATCAACACGTTTTAAATGGATTCAGAATTTGCTATGCTTTTTCTTCTCAATCAGAGCACTGTGGTTGCACAATAAAGGATATTCTGTGTACTGCTAATAAAGTTGAAGACATAGCAGCCACATTTTGTTTTCCACATCAAGTCTATCAGATGACAAACACTATAATGAAATAGAAGAAATCAGCTTCTCATCCATGACTAGCTGCACAAGTAGTTTTCTCCTAGCAAATGTGTAAAAGAGAAGAAGTGAAAAAATTAAATATATTGAAATAACAATAGAAATCTAATTCATAGGCACTGACCTTCAAAGGCATTTGAGAAAAAAGACACTTCTAAAATGATAAGAGTTTTGTTGGGTTTTGTAAATCTTTCTTTCCAAAGAAACTCTTTTAGTTGTATACAATAAAAAGGCTTAAAGCCAAACAAAGCACAAAAGTCACAAGCAATATGACTCAAAACCAAGTTTTAAGCTTGTGCACAAGTGAAAAAAAAATCTAATCTATTGACTTAAAATAAAAAAAAGTCTATGTGGATCAAAGAAAGGAAACTACAGCGCTGAAAAGACCTTCCTCATCATGAAGTCCAACTTCCTATCAACAGACAAAGCCAGTATATAATCCCTTTTATATGTTATGTTTTCAGCCAGCATTCTGAACTGAAAGGGTGATAGAAGAAATAGCTCATATACATACCTGTTTACCTGTAAAACCCTGACAGATAACCTTTGTACTTTTGTTAATATACAGATTTTTCCGTGATGCCGAGTAGGAGCAGTGCCGTACTCCATTCTGTTGCACTAGAGAAGAAAAGAGAGCACAAACCATTAATCCACTGCTTTGTTAGCCTCTAAGACAAAAAACATTCTACCAAGTGCTTATATCAAAAGATTAATTGATCCAGTAGCTCGATTTCAAAAGTAGCTCTGAAAGCATATTTAATACTTGTCATTGGAAGATACTGAACACCTGAAGTTCATTCTATCATTACTCAGTTTGCTAGGAATCAGGTTTAGGTGTTTCTCATATTGAGTACCTAATATCAGAATTCCTCATGATGAACAACAGACAGAAAGACCACCTTAACCACTGCTTTCATTTGCAACTGAACTCATCTCTGTCCTCAAAGAAATTCTGCAATCTCACAAAGCACAACTAAAATCCTCATATCCCAGAGGCTGTTACAATGTAGGCACTATGTTATACCTCCTATGAACACAGTACAGTCCATATTAGACAGAGACACTGAAGAGATCAAGGTTGCCTCAGCCCAGGGAAAAACTAATTCCAAGCAGAGTAAGACAGCAAGAGATCTTTTTCCAGCAGATGCCTAGCTACAAGAGCTTAGGTATCACTGCCTGAAATGCACTCAGGCTTGTGAGGAAATAAGCTCCCCAGATACTCTATGAGAATGATTTTCAATCTACTTCTCAACTCTGGTACTGAAAAAAACAAAGCAACACAACTACAGAAAAACAGCATAGGGCATGAAGGCATCAAAAAGAAAAGGAGAATGACTGCATCTCTGCTTAAGGGAAAGATGTGTTGACATCAGATGATAAAAAAGAAATGCACAGAATGTTACCATGTAAGAAAGCTTGAGATAAGGAGGAGAAAGAGTTTGTCTGGTACAAAAAAAGATGCACACATTGACTAGATTCTTTGCCATATGCTTTTTTCAATTATCAGAGTTTTGACAGAATCAGAACTGACCTACTCCAGGCATTCTAGATAAAATGCTTAAAGTGAACACAGGAAGGTACAATCCTAATACAGAAACTGACACCAGTCTGTCACAATATACCTCTTCATCTCTTTTAAAACTTCACTACTTAAGATCTAAGGTCCACGCATATACACATTTCTATCACAGACCTACATAAGACTCTTTCACAGTACTTTTGCCAACTACATTTTAATGATACACTTCTTTTATGTCTACTTGTATCCAAAAAAAAGTGAGAAGAAAAATAAAACTATGCCAGAAGTCTACAGATATCAGTGCTATTGCTAAGTCTAAAGTCCTCGCTCTGTTCTTAAAAAGTGCTGACAAACACAAGACTTCCATTTCAAACACCTCCTGCCCTTCTCTGAGCTGTGGCAGCACCTCATCTTCAGAACAACATAAAGTAAAATTCAGCTAGATTTTAAAAAGAAATGTACAGGCTAGCATGCAGTAAACTTGTAAGAAAAGCAGTAAAAGTGCCTGTCAGCTTACTGACCTGCAGGGCTTTAAAGTAAATCACATCTTTACCCACGAACACTGTTAAAGAACCTGTTATGCCAAGAAGAAATACAAAGCAATAAAGGAGAAAACATACCTGAAACTAAGATTTAATGAATAGTTACGAGGCTGCCTGTGGAAGCAGAGAGAAAAGTCTTGCTGTTCAGTGCCACAGCCACAGAATACAGCACAGCATGGTATCGGTGTTCAGCCAATGGCTTAGTCTTCCTAGGCAAGGCTGCAATGTCCTGCAGGCTGTACCTGAGCTGCAACACCAAGTCTCAAACCACAGCTGGCAAACAGCAGCCTGCCTCCTGCAAAGGTGAGGCAAAACAAGCAGAGAAACATCTGACCTACTGGTTAGGAGAGCTGGGCATCAGTCTACCTAATCCCAGTCATTCAGACATCACAAGCACAGAATATAATGGGGTGAAACCCAAACCTGAGAAAAGGGGAAAATGATCCCCCTTGTGAAGAACCTGTTACAGTCATAACCTACCACCAGTGATGCCTTGTGCAGAATGGTGTGGCCTTCTAGAATATGGGAGTGCATGTTTTGAAAGCCCTCTGACAGGCCTGTAAGGGTGAAGAATAAACTGGCAACAGTAAACTAATTCAAATCAAAGTTTGTACATGTATTGTCTGTGCTACAACACTGACAAATCCACTTGCCAAATAAGCAAGGGCTCTTGCCAGGCACACAGAGTGCATTCAGTATTTTCAAAAAGAAAAAAAACAATTGACCAAGAGTTACTCCTTTCTGTATGCCACCAAAGCAACTGTACAGTTCCAGTTCAGCCATCCATTCCATATCTATCTTCAGATAGTTAAAACCTTGCAAAAAGGAAAAAAAAAGTTTTTGAAAGCTTTAGGTTTGCCACTTCTTAGCTTTAAGAAAACTATATAGATACATTTTTCAAGGATAAGAAGCTTTTAAGCATTTTCCAAGCTATCAAAATGGGGGGGGGGGAGGCACTGATAACTAAAAGACAGCTTAAATCCCAAGCTTTGTGTGGATTTACTCTTGAGAGCTGTATGTGCTTCTTACATTGCTGAGGTGCCTTGGTTCAGAGAAAATGTAGCTGGTTCAAAAAAGCCTGGCTGTGAGCTTGAGCCATTTGCTGTCCTCAGAGAGAGGCACAGATTAGCATGGGCACATCTGGGGAATGACACCTTTTTGAAGAAAGAAAAAAAAAAAAGAAGGGGGGAGAAAAAAAAGAAATCACCCTGCACTTTCTGGGCTGGATGAGTTTGAGTTTTGGGGAGTTTTTAAACTGACATGCTACAGCTGACTATTTCTGTCCATGGCCCTTTCTGAAGCAGAAAAGTTTGCCCCAGTTATCAACACAGTAGGAGCAGAAGGGGCATGGGTCAAGATTCTGCTACAGGTGGCATAAAGAGCAAGTCTCAGGTGCAAACAGCAATTTAAGTAAAGACAGATATAAGATGAGAAGGAAACAGGTGGAAACTGGCTGTGCTTAAGTTCACTGCAAGAGTCAGAAATAGAATCCCCAGTCTCAATTTCTACCCAAGACCTTCATTCACCAGCTCTTACTGCTTCACAACTTCCAACAGACATTCAGGCAATTGCTTTTGCTAGAACAAATTAAGGAATTTGAGTTTAAATGCATCTTGCTTCAAGAAGAGAGGAGAAAAAAAATGAAATAAAACTGCCATGAACCACAAAGCCAAACTCATTGGTGATGCTATTTTAATGCACATGTCTAAATTACAGGCCAAGTTAAAGGTGCAGGCTCCAGATGAAGCTCTAGAGCATAAGGGTAAATCTTATGAAACCCAAATCTTACCAAAAGCACAGCAGAAAAGCTGTATTTTGTTAGATCAGAGCTCTAACATAACATTACTGTGTCCAACAAAGGCATGTGATAGACCTTTAGAAAACAGTATTAAAAATAAGGAACTGAATAATCTTTCCCTGCCAATCCTTTCATCTCTGCCCCATCCCTGTCTTGTTTTACATAGTTTGTGAGTTAAGAAAAAAGTTATACAAATAACAAGATGCATTTATTTTGGTTTTCCAGTACTTTAGCTTCTATTAGCTAAAGAGACATACTGTGGCAAGGATTTATTTTAGTCCTTTGTGCAGGACAATAAAGTAGTTATGAAAAGTGCTCAAATACCAAACCCCTGCTGCCCAAGGACAGATTTGAAAAGCAAGGTCTGAACTTAGCCAAGGGGTATAAGCCTGTATAAAAAACATCAGGTGTTTTACAGTAAAGAAACCTTACTAAATACTAAGGGCCAGAGTTGCTTCCAACACACACAGTGCTGGTAGTTGCTCTTGCATTTCCAGAGAACTAGAACTCGCTGTAGTTCAAGAAACAGGAAAATCCAGCTTTGTTTACCTTGTAGAAGAAAACTCATCATCTGTAGCCTCCAGCAGGGCTTTGAGCTCACTTGTGTATTACAATTAACAAGCTTTTCTAGAAAAAAACCTCTATTATTTATCATGAAGTCCAAACACAAATCCATTTGCAAGGTATTTTAAAGCACCCCTTGGATGTAAATGCTACTTACACTGAACTCCCCTGCCCAAACCCATCTTTACAATCACCCTTAAAGATATCAGTTGTATTAGCAGAATATGAACCTTATTGACAAAGAAGTTTTCAGGCTGTAGAGGGATTGCTCAAAATATTTCACTCCTTAGTTTAAGAGCATTATGGGCTCAGAAGATTTCTAAGGATCACTCCCCTGCCTCTCTTCGTGCACCCTTCCCTTACCAAATTCCTGTTAATTATGGCAACCCCAATCTACAAACATGGCATAGGAGTTGAGGAATTAAGTAAATTAATTGGGCAGTAAAGAACAGGTTAGGCACAGTCTGAAAATCACTTGGGGTCTTCTGTGGCCCCTGGTGCGATAACTGTGCCGACAGCAGAGGGAGCATTAAACTCATTGCCCACGGGAAAGTGTGGGAAGTGATACCCATGTTCCTATAATCCCTGTATGGGTAGGATGAGCTCATTAGCCTTCTGGCAGTCATCCTAGGAGAAGGACAACTCTGATTCCAAACCCGGGCAGATGGAGCTTGTTTAGCCCTGTAAGGCCTTCCAGCTAAGAGAAGGACACTCTAACAAAACCTATGTCCTAAGGACTTGGCTGCCAGCGTCCAAGCTTGCTAGGCCCTGGCTGATGAACCTTAGGACTAAAGGGTGGGTCCAGCTCTGCACATGCTGTGTCTCACCTAAAAAAAAGTCCATTGCACAGGCTCGAGGGTGCTATCCACTATCCTCTTTTTATCAGTGTGCTTGGAAAAGACGCTGATGAGGAGCATGGGTGGAGCCCTCCCTGGATCTTCATTCGCGAAGCCTAGCCATACATACACACAAAGAACAGGTGCAATGACTATGCTACACCTACCACATTAAAACAAAAGTAGGACTGATGGGAAATGACATTCAGAAAAATGTCAGTCCTTTCAACACACTTCTCCTTCCTAATCAAAAACCCCCACTCATCGTGACGTTGTACCTCACTGGCTACAGGAGGCCATGGGAGACACAATGGCATTTGGGAAAAAAAAAACTTTCTTCTGAATTTAAGCTGAAACAAAGTGAAACTGCAGGCCCTTGAGGAAACAAGCATGGTTTTCTCAGCACAAATCAAGTATTTCTCTTAAGCCAACACTGGTTTTCCCCATGTATACTCCACTAAGAATGCATGCTGCTAAAGGTTTGTGAGCTTTCCTCCCTCCACTCTGTTGACATAAAAAACCCCTCATGAATTCTTCAGTTTGGATTGTTATTTCTGCAGTAATTCTTTGCCAGGATTAGTTACAGAATTTACTGTAATCTTTTAATCTAAGAGCTCTCCAAAGCCTCCTATCATGCCCACAACATAAAATCCCTAATCCTAACTCTATGACCACAGTAGGTACCTACAAGACCCTCCCCAAAGCATGGTACAGACCAGCACAGAGCCTTCTTGACTCTGTGCGTATAAAAATCGTGCTTCAAGCTGAACTTTGAGCAAGATCTTACCATTCACTGGCATACTCCATACTATGTTTTCACAGCTTCCTGAACTGAACCTTACGGATACACACCCTGCATGTCTGCTTCAGCAACACACCAACAAAATAGATATCACATCCCTTTTGCAACAACACATACTAGAAAAGAAACTCATGATTTTAAATGACCAAGAGAAGCAGATGTTAATTATTTGTTACTGTAAATGGATGTGCAAAGTCCAAATTAAAGGATTAAGCAGCCTCTTAACATTTTGTACAGTATCAAACCAAACAAGGTTTCCAATGAAGGCCTATTTCACTTTGCAGTAGTTTCTTTAAAAGACTTCAGGAACTGTTGCAAACAGAACCCTTCTTAAGCCACTTAGATCACTTCTGTACTCCTCAAAATCATTTTAAGCACTCATAACTGAATCTATTACTGCTGTTTGTAAAGTAAACAATATGGTTTTCTAATACATAAAACTGCACCTTTGCTGGGGACATAAATCAAGCGAAATTAGAGGTGCTACATTCCCATTTGGTCCCCTCCATCAGATTCAACTCTGGTTGGACTCAGGGGAGCAAATTCAATGAGCTCAACTTGCAGAAATTAACAGTACAGCAAGAAAACAGTTTCCTGGTCATGAAGGATAAAAGGAAGGAATGGATACCAGAGGGGATTGTAGGTATGCCACAGGCACCACTTAGATCAGCTTAAAATGTTGTGGGATCATGTCCCTAGACCCTGATCTGCAAGTTACCACTATATTGAGACCAAAAAAAACTTGGCATGCAGTGAAATGAGGTAGGTTTAAGTTTATCCATTCATTCTCAGCTGCAGGAACCAAGATTAATGCACCAGTTCCTCAGTTTAGATTCCAAGAAACTGCTCTTGTACCTCAGCATAACCATACTGATTTCAGCAGAGGACAGAACATCAATTGCACAAAAACCCCCACACTAAATATATAAAATACTTTCATATAAATATATATAAAAACTTTCAAGCTTATGTATTAGTCTCAGACTGCTTATGCTGTCCACAATTAAAGGCCAATAATCTTATCCTTAACAACAACTACCAACATATGTTGGAATCACAGAATAATTTAGGGGTTTCAAGAGGTCTTTAGCCCAAACCACCACTCAGAGTGACTAGATCCAACTCTATGAGCTTCCTCTGGACCTTGTCGAGTTTTTAGTATTTCCGGGGATACAATGGAGAGAACAAGTTTTCTGGGTCCTCATACCTGCGGCTAACCACCCTCAATGTGAAAACTTTTCCTAACTTTAAACATAGATTTTCTTGCAGCAACGTGTGCCCGCTGCCTTATACGGCCATGCACCGCCAAGAAAAGCCTGACTCCGCCTTCCCTCCACTTGACACTCTGGAAAAGGAACAGCCTGCAGTGGGGAACAACAGTCTGATCCCGCCTTGGGCCTTCCGCACTGGGGCTGAGTAGGTGCATCTCCACCAGCAGACCGAGGCCAGGCAAAGGACTTTTCTCGCATCAGCCCCGCGCCCAGAAGCTTAGTGATATCTCCGGGGACAGGCTCCCCATTTGCCAGGTGACCTTGCCCCGCCGCAGGCCCGGCCCCTTGCTCTCCCGTAGTGGGGGGAAGCTGTCGGGCTCCGGCGGTGGAGGCACCCCTTCAGGCCCCGCGGCCTACCGCGGAGGGACAGCGAGAAGGGGAAGCAGGCCGCAGCGGAGAGCGGTTGCCAGGCAGCAGGGAGGGCCCCGCGGCCCGGCGCAGGGGGCTGCCGGCTACTCGGTACTCACGGCGGAGGAAGCGGCCCAGGAGACGGGCGGCGGCGCGGCTGCAGTGAGACATCGTCCCCTTCGGCAATGACACCGGCCCGGCAGAACGCGGCAGGCGGGCGAGCGGCCTTGCGCGGCGCCTGAGCACTGCTCACTCCGGCGTAGCGCGGGCAGCCCCATCCACACGGATTGGCTCAGCTCTAAGGCCCCTCCGTGGTGGCAGCCATTCAAAGACGAGGTGGGGGGGAGGGCGGCGGCATTGTGGGTGCGGTAGTGCGAGGTGGCCTGAGCGGGGAGGTGGTAACAGCGCAGCTCTGAGGCAGAGCCGTCTCCGGCCCTGGTGGAGTCGTAGACTCGTTTGAGTTGGAAAAGACCTTAAAGGTCACCAAGTCCAACCGTAAACTGCCAAGTCCATCACTGAACCATGCCCTTCAGTACCACATCTAGCAGGGATGGTGACACAACCACACCACAGATAAAATGTCCTGCACAGATTCAAGTATCAAATGATGTAAGAAAATCTAATTGCAAAAGCAGAAAAGAGTAATAGCAAGAAATGAGTGTCAAGTTCACTAGTAAACCATGTTCTTCAGCACCACATCTACAGGTCTTTTAAGTCTCTCCAGCAGTGGTGATCCCACCAGGGCTTGACAACCCTTTTGGTGATGAAATTTTTCCTAATATCCAATCTAAAGAGTTTTTGTTCAGAGCCTAAAATGCTGGTACTGTAATTATGACTTGTGAAAAGTAGGAAAATTACCATTCCTCGTCTCTTCCCCAATTCTCTCAGCCTGTCTGAAAAAGCCAAAGGGCTTTGTCAATGGGGAGGCTTCACACTGTGCTGTGGCTGCAGGGGCATGCAGATGCCAGAAAGTCACATATGCTTCATCCCTGGAAACATTCCAGATTAGGTTGTCTGGGGCTCTGAGCAACCTGATCTAGTTGAAGATGTCCCTGCTCATTGCAGGAGGGTTGGACTAGGTGACCTTTAAAGATCCCTTCTAACTCAAACCATTCTATGATTTTATGGCCCCTGACCTTGTTTGCTAGAAATTTTCTTGAAGCACTGTAGAAAGAGACCAAAACAAGGCAAGCACTAAGTAAATACTTCAAGACTCAAGGACAACACAAGGAGGACCCAGGTGATACTCCTGGAAGAGGAGTTTTAAAACATGGAGGAGACTTGTCAATCCTCTTTCCCATTCACCATGGACAGTTTACTTACCTGGCTGATCCTGGGGCAGGAAAAGGATTGTGTTTTAATAAATTAAACAACACAGGTCTGAAATTCTTAATTAGTGTTTTCTTTCCTCCCTACAGAGATTCTTAACAGTATTTTCTTTCTGTTAAATGTCAGGGGACATTTGTTCTGGAAGAGAAAATGGTTAATGAACCACAGGAAAAACTCATCCAGCTCCTAATCTTTTACAAGGAGTTTAGGCAAACATTCACCAAGATCAAGTCAGGGACAGTGATTACAGGACAGGCATCTCCAGAGCAAACAGAGGATATGTCTGTACCTGGGACTTGTAGGAATGTTAGAAAAAAAAAGAACAAGGAAAGCTGTGAAGTCAGCTCATCTATTAAAAAATGGACAATTCTTGCAGCCACAAGTAAATTGACCTTAGATCAGTGCCACAAGAAACCACTGAACTATACAATGAGGCTTCCCAAAAGGGGTTTTAAAATGCTTTAACTTCTACACACAAGCTTCAGACAAAGGTCGGTTCATCACCTGAGCCATCAGCTGCCTCCAGAAACAAGTTATTTGTGTACTTGTGAGTGTAGATGGGGAGGGCGGGTGGGCTGTGGAAGGAAGGAAGGATGAAGAGGCGAGGTATTCTTTCAGGATGAAAATAAACATGCAAAGCCATACTCTGATTTCATCCTGATTGTTTAATTCACTTCATGTCCATAAAACTGAGGACAGAATGAGGCCATAATAAATAAATGAAGCATCGCAATGTTCTGCTGCTTATGAGGTATATATGATCCTCTTAGGAGGATTTTATGAGGAACCCAGTCACTACTAAAAGATTTATACCTAGATCCATTTCCAAATCAATTTTCCCTTGACTTGAGGCTTTCATAAGACTCTTGTGGGGATTATATAATTTGAGTTAGATGCCACTGTATTATCATTTGTGTATACAGGAAGGTTTTGCTTTTAGGTGTTTCTCAACAAACTATTTTCAAGAGGAGGAGAGAAGCTGATCTAGGAAACAACACAAAAAAGAAATGAGACTGGATAGCAGAAAACCAAAGGATACATTAAGAACCCCAACTGTTTCCAAGTGACCCCCCTCACCTTGGTTCCTAGGCATAGGTGACAGTGATAGGCAGGATTGTCCCAATGTCAAGGGTCAGGGAAGAGTCCCAGTCCTGTCCACATGGACATGTGGGACTTTTGATCCCAGCTGAATCATACAGTAGTTATTCTTTCTCTCCTTTTTATGTTGAGCTATGTAGTGTCAGAACTCCATCTGTTAGATATCAAATGTGCTTATAATAACCCAGGCATGAAGTCTAACAATTTGACAAAATAAGGACAACTGCCATTTTTTAGTAGGATTGTGTAAAATGAGGGTTTGGGTTGTTGGTTGGTTTTGTTTGTTTTGTTTTTTCCAAATCTCTGTAATAGAAACATCTCTTCAGTCATTTGCATTCAAAACTTGAATGCATATGAAGTCTTTTGATTCTTAATACTGATAAAAGTTATTATCACCTTAACTATAAAAGTTTTAGGGTATGAAAACCAGCTGTACAATATATTATTCACTAGATATACATGAAACGGAGGAAAAATAAACCTATGTTCTGTTGTTTTAGTGCAATGTTTTGTGTTTCTGTCTGAGAACATTCTGTCCCACTAGCATTACTTTATCTGATTTAATCAACTGCCTAGAAAGAAACCATTCAGCCCAGGGAGAAACAATGCAGCAATTAACAACACTCAGGTAGCAATGACAGGAGCTGCCTTGCAAAATTCAGGACAGAAAGTTCTAGTGGGGTAGCCAAAGGATTAAGATAGATTTGGGGATTTAATATAAGAACAATACTTTTCAACCAGTGCAGAAAGCCCAAAGGTCAGACAAGAGGTGGAGTCTCTCCCTAATACATATTTATCTAAATACTTTTCCCCTCCTCCCCCTCTTTGCTGTGTGATCTGAGGCAAGTGTGGCTCTGTCACCTATCAGGGGCTTATTGGAGCCTACTCATTTTATTCAGTAAGTTTTGCCAGAAATGCTTCAGCAACTCCAGGTCTTAAGGAAAAAGCTGACATCTGATGGGCTTTTGTAGTAGTTCACTGGGCTGCAGCCAGAGCAGCTATACCTGTCCACTGCCTTTCTCTCTCCTGGAGACAGGGCAGCCAAGCACAATGATCTGGTTTATTCAAAACACAGGTGTCAGACCTGGGGCTGCCCCACAGAGCTGGGAAATGTTCACATCTTGGAGACCTACCCTTCCAGATGACCAAATTGCCCTGCTGGTCATGAGGAATGGAGCAGATCTGCAGATAGGAGGATTTCACAAAAGGAAAACTGTAGTTTGGAGCAAATTCTGCTTTGCATAAGATTCTCCTGGTGTTGGAGCAAGGTACAGGATCCTGCAGAGCCTCTGCCATCCATGAGGATTTCTCTTGCACCTACAGAAAAAGGTATTTTACTCAAATTGGAGCTTTTCTGTGCTGAAGACACCTTTGTCCTTGCAAAAATAACTTGCAGCAATAAACTAGCCAGCTTCTTTGAAAGTGAGGATTTTTCTTTGAGATGTTTGGGTTTTTTTCTTTTCTTGAAATCTGGCTGAGTCAGCAATGTTGCTGTGCAAAGCTCTGCAGGACTAAGCTAATGTTCTACTGAAATCCTTTGCTTTGGGATTAGTTCTTAAAATTGAATGTAGACAAATGTCTGAACTAAATACACAGAGGCTAATCCTCGTTTCACATACTTGCAGTTAAATTTGGAGCACCAGCAGTGTAGGCAGCCCAATTTCAGTACTTGAGACCTTGTGGTCTATATGACATCTTTCTGGCTCTATATCCTTAAAAGTTGAAGATACATCTTCCTCTGCTGTCTCACAAACACAGAGAGAGAATCAGCTTTCACTAACTGTATCTATTCTTACATTTTTAACATCATTTAATATATTTTTCTATTCATTCCTAAAGTTGCCTTGGCACTGGTGAAAACCCATAGAATTAATGACATTCAAATATCTCTTTTAAAGCAATTTTTCCTATTCTTATATTCTGGGAAACCTTTCAATAGATTATTGCAGGAGAGGAAAGCAAGGGATGGCTGACTATCCCTACTACTCCAAGGCAAGTATGACTAAAATGAGGACAATTTTCTTCCTGCAGCCCTATCACAGAGGAAAAGAGCAGGTTGATCATGAAGGCTTCTCCTTCTGATTACGGGGTGGTCACATATATCTCTATGGTCATATTTGTGGTGTGTTTTTCTGTGTACCGCAATAGCCAGAAGCACCACTAGATGTCACGACTGCTTCACCGTTCGACTGAACAGCGTAAGGAAAAAATCTTTGCAGGTTTAGCTGAAGAGCAAAAAACAAGCACCATGCAACCAAGCAAGCCCAAGGTTTTGTCCACAGGAAGTGCAAGATGCTTTAGGACTGACCTTTCTTGAACAAAGAATTCATGCACTTCTTCTGGTTGGACTTGATGATCTTAGAGGTCTCTCCCAACCTTAGTTATTCTATATGATCATATTCTAGAGTATTCTAGTGATCATATTCTATGATCATTTAGCAAGTCGATAGGGCTAGGACAAAGGCTGGACTCGATGATCTTCAAGGTCTCTTCCAGCTGTAACTGTTCTATGATTCTATGGTTCTATTCTGATGCAAAAAGACTCTGCAGCTTGTTCAGTCTGAAGGAAACTATGTTGGATGAGGCTCTGAGCAAGCTGCTCTAGTGGAAGGTGTCCCTGGCCATGGAAGGGGAGTTGGAACTAGATGGTCTTAAATGTCTTTTCCAACCCCAAACCATTCTATGATTCTGGGATTTTATGAAACCTGCAAGACCTCTGAATCGTTGAAGCTACAGCAGAAAATCAAGAAGAGGTTTGAAGAGGCACACAAAAAACTTTGCTGAAGGCAGGAAAGAAAAGTGTCCATGAGGATATTATTTTTACCTTTATTCTGATAATTTTGTCGTTGGAAGTAAGTTTTCTGTACTTTCTCTGGAGTTAGCTTATGGCATTTTCATTGTTGCTATGGTTATTGACACTTGCTGGTCCTGGACCACATGAACACCTGCCTCCTCCTACTGAAATAGTTAGGAAATAATAGTAACAACATCAATTGAACATAATTAGGCCAAACTCGAGGCATTTTCTGCCAAAGGGAGCTAATTATAGTGCCAAACTGCTGCAGAGATTGGCTGTATCTCTGCCCTATTTTAGCACCTTGTGGCAGAGAGGCAAATGATTGCAAGAGGAAGGAGCAAGCAGAATTCCCTGTGAAGGTCAGGGGAAGAATGTTCTTTCTCCCTTTCCAGGGTAGTCTGATTTCTGTCTCGTCTGGTGTTATCTGTAGGAACCTCAAGACTTAGCACAAAAGAAAAACATCTCTCTTGGAGGGAGGTTCAAAGTAATTATCTCCCACAGGCCTTCAGAGAATTTTTCTTCCTCCCCTAAATACACTGTAGTCAGTGCACCAGCCTGTGTCATCATTATGCACAGGAAAATCATAACAGAGCTGAAGATAATTAATTCATTTATTCACTCTGTCATGACCAGTAATTGCTCCTGTGGATTTCTTTCTCACTCCAGTGACAACATCTATAACAAACAAAACCAAACCAAATTCTTGTGAAATTGCTATTAAAGCATTCCCTGAAGAAAAGAAAAAGGAAATAAAAAAGCAAGGAAGAAAGAAAACAAAAGAGATCATCAGAAAAAACTGCACCTTACAAAAAGCAGTGGACTTGTTCACTGGGGCTGTTCTTGCTGTGCTGGATTTGTACACTATACACCATTCTTGCACATCTTCAACATTCTGGCATTCCTACAGCATCATATCTGCCTCCTCAACCAAAGCCAACAAGACCCTCACCTCCCTGCCCAGCACCACTGCACATGTGGCTTCAAAACACTAACCAGCTGCTTTTTATGGAGTTAATTTTAGAGAGTGTGGTGCTGAGGAGTGTTAATTCCCATTGCTGTTTCCACACAGAACAGGGAAGCTCCCCCATGTCCACCAGGATAAGATGCAGGTAACATGTCATTGCTGACAAATTGTCATGCAAACCAGGTGTGTACAGCTCACATCTGTGCAGTGCCACTCTGTCACCCATACAGACCTGCTATAAGCTTTCACTGTTGCTTCTCACAATCTATCAGCATCCAAGAAAGACATGGACCTGTTGGAGCAGGTCCAGAGAAGGCCACAAAAATGATCCAAGGGCTGGAACATCTCTGCTGTGAGGACAGTCTGAGAGACTTGGGGTTGCTCGGTGTGGAGAAGAGAAGGCTCCAAGAAGATATTATTGTGGCCTTCCACTACGTAAAGGGGACCTACAGGAAAGATGGAAACGATCTTCTTATCAGGGCCTGCTGTGACAGCACACAGGGTAATGATGTCAAACTAAAGGAGGAAGATTTAGACTAGATAGAAAGAAGAAATTTTTTACAATGAGGGTGGTGAAACACTGTCCCAGGTTGCCCAGAGAGGTGGTAGATGCCCCATCCCTGGAAACATTCCAGGTCAGGTTACAGGGGACTTCGAGCAACATGATCTAGTTGCAGATGTCCCTGCTGACTGCAAGGGGAGTTGGACTAGATGACCTTTAACTATCCCTTCCAAACCAAACTATTCTGTGATTCTGTGATCCAGCCTAGCACACACACTAGGATGGTCCTTCAGGCTTGACTTGCCTACTTGAGCTATTCTGCACCCAAGACAAGGACTAAACCAAGGGAAAACCTGGCAGTTGCATTTATCTGTGGTAGGCACTCCCAGGATGTGATGGGTACTGCCTGAAATAGATGGGGTGAATCCATTTGGCTCTTTCCATAGGGCTCCACATTTGCTCAAG
This sequence comes from Bucco capensis, assembly GCA_013396975.1. Taxonomy (NCBI): domain Eukaryota; kingdom Metazoa; phylum Chordata; class Aves; order Piciformes; family Bucconidae; genus Bucco; species Bucco capensis. Next base: position 530,185 of record VWZO01018461.1, on the reverse strand, counting down.
CTAACTACTTACATAGCTTTTGAGTGGGAAGTTATGTGAGACAAATCCTATTACTGATGCAGTAAAACAAGGAATAAGTTTCTCCTGGTCCTGCTATAGCTGTCTGTTTGATCAGCAAAACAGGGGCTGAGACAGATCAATAGACAGGATAAATGCATTATAGCAGACAATATTTGTCCATGCTTGGCCAGCCATCTGGCTAAAGAGCAATATTGATCCTGTAAATAATGACAGCCCTAAAATACCTAACTTACTCCTCAAGCAGTAAATAGAGGCCTTAGGGCATGAATTTCTCCTCTGAATTATTCTTGAGGAAGGCAGGCATCCACACAGAGCAACAGCCTCATGTGGGCTCTCCCTCACACTGGTTCCATCTTCTGTATGTCTCTTAAATTAGTCAAATGAAGACTAAAAAGGTATCAGGCTTCTCTTCCCTCTCATTTACTGAATATTGAGTTTGGAACTTTGAGAATTATTTAATTGAGAAATGCTCAGGTTTTCTAAGTGGTCATTGACTGAATGAAGCTTATTTGTTCCTTTAGAATCAAAACTTTCCCAATCTGAATGAGTGAAATAAGCTACAAGAATTCACATTAAGTGCTTAGAGACTGCACCACTTCTATGAAGCCAAGTGTGAGAGCTGTGTTAAAACACAAAATGCATATGGAAATGGCATATGATCCCCCATGTGAAATGTTGCCTGTCTAGATGCTTAGAAACACATCCATCTGACTTCCAGGAAAGAAACATCAGATCTTTTCTATCTGTTTTACAGGATCCAAAACTAATTTAGTTGAAAAACAGTAAAAGGAAGAAATTTCCCAGGCAGGATAGATTAAAAAATACCAAACCTGTGAATAATGTTTTAATGTGATTTTGACTAACACGTGGCAAAACAGTGCTGGCACCTCCTGCTGTACATGCTGGAAGAAGAGATTCTCTAATGATTCTTCTACAACTAGGAGTGTTCAATCCTCTATAATTATGTCAGATCATAAATCCCATTGTACAGTGACAATAATAAAAACATAACAGACAGTAACACTTACTTTATAACATGGAACAAGGTGACTCACTTTAACTAAATACTTAATTTCTTTCTACTTAGTTTAATTAATTCAGCTTAATTATTTAACCTATTAACCAACGGTTAATTAAACTGAATCTGAAGCACTCTCGTACTATATTTATATTGCTTATTTTTTTGGAATGGGACTAGTGTTTCATTACCTCTCCTGCTCATTAATTTTAGTGCTGCTGTTGCTCTTTCTTGAAACGTTTGTTTTCTCCAGGGCCAAGTTAATCCATAATTCAGCACTAATAGTAAATCAGTGGTGCATTACCCACTGCACATGGTCCAAAAGGTGACACTAGGGTTTGCATGCAGAGCTGGATTGCATCATCTCACCGTAGTTAAAAAGCCACCACCATCCTGCCTTGGGCTTTAAAAGGACACCTCCATCCACCTGCTTTTGGTTGGTTTTTTTTCCCCAACGCTGTCTTCTAAAGACATGTCTCTGCTCTTCTTCCCAAGCTGCAAGGGAGCAGGGAGGGATAGAGGTGGCAGTGCCATCTCTAACGGCTTCTTAAGGCTCTTTTGAAGAGCACCTTGGGAAAGGACCAGGCCATTCACAAGAACCCCTCAACTCAAAAATCCATATACTGGGGGAGTTTGCACAAAGGAAATCTAGACAAAACCTCCAGAACTGGTTCAGACACCAAATTTTTTCCAGAACTTTAGGGATTTTAATTCCATCCAGAGATTTTAATTCCACCTCTGTAGAACAGTGAACTCTGAACCCGTAACCCAGAGCCTAAGACCCACTCGAAGTCCCACCCCAGCAGAGGCATCTGTTGCAAAAGCACCTACCAGTTGTACCTGCACCACAAGCACCTGGAGAAGCTCAAGAATCAGACCTGCCACCTTCAGGCTTAGATATCTAAACAAGCCCCTGCTAAGCACAAAGCTGAATGAGATCACATCTGGTCCAGGGCCAGAAAGTAATGGTGCGGTAATGGTTTTATTGGCTTTTTGAGAAGGAGCTGTTTGATTTCACAAAAGAGAGAGGAGAGTCAACAGCAACATTTGCTCCTGCTAATCTCATTTCCAGAAGCATGCTGAGTGAGAAGGCACTTGGGCACAAAGCTTTGCTCGATTGCTCTCTGTTTATCTAGGATTACATTAGGAGCTCAAGATGCATCCAAAACCAGCCCATGCTAAGAACCAGAGCTTTGCAAACAGCTTCTGCAGCAGCAGGTTTGTGGGAAGAAATATTCCAGTGTTTCCAGCCAGTTGTTGGCTGGATGGCAGCCAGTTTGCTCCAAACAAGTGCTTCAGAATTAACAGAATAGATGAGCAGGAAGGGGAAGATTACAAGAGATAAAAATAGCTCCTTCTTGTAAAAACAGGAGCTGTATTTAGATGCATAGGTTTTACACATGTAAATTTAAGACATGCAAATTTAAGAGAGTATCTAGGCAAACACTGCATCTGGGAAGTGATGATTAGATAATCGGGTTAATTTAAAACAATATTTAACTCAAGGAAAATTAAATCATATGCAGAAGGGTGAACTTGGCCTCGATGAAGGGCCCTTGTAAGGGGGAAAATACAGCAGAAGTTATTCTCCTGCTGACCTGCCTCATTGTCCACAAAATAGTTACTATAAGAACCAAATTACCACCAAATCTTTAATAACAGCTCTTTATTTTAGTGTCTACAACACAAAGAGAGGGCTTGCGTTTTGACATCTGAACCATGCAAAGCACCTATACACTGAGAACAAGATATTGAACAAGTGTCCCTCTCCTGCTACATGTGGAAAACTTAGGCAGGAAGACTCTTTTTTCCTGTGCGTTCTGCTGTATCCTTCCACAAATCAACCAGTTGTGAGAAGTGGTAATTAACCTTCATTCCACTGAAATAATCTGCCACTGAACAGTATTCCACGTTGCCCTAAGCTGCTGAAATACGCTTCTGTAAACTTCATTAAGGACCTAGTACTGTTCTTGGTTTACAAGGACAAAGTCCCAAACATCTTCAGCCACAGGAGCAGACTTTAATCAGAGGTACTGAATTAACAGAGAGCAGAATTTGGCTCAAGGGATGAATGTCTCCTCCACACAGAGGCCTAGAAAAGGCTCTTATTAATGTCCCAGAGAGAGGGATGTACAGATCACAATAGGCTCAGAGAATTGTCATGTGCACAGAGGACAACAAGCCATCCTGAACTATTTTAAAAAACAGTGGTATAGAAAAATAAAAGGCATAAAATACTGAACCAAAAAGGTTCCAAATAAGGCATCAGCAAGTCCTGACTGGATGCGCTCCTGTTAGGTGCATCACCCTCCCAGCCAGGGTGGTTAGGAACGACACGTTAGGATTGTATTTCTGACCTCAACCACTAAGCACTATGAGCAACCAGAAGGGTTCAAGTTCTGTTTGAAGAAAGAAAAACAAAACAAAACAAAAAACCCAAAACACAAAACAAGGAGTATTCTTTTTGGTAAGTATTTCTTAGAAAATAAAATAAAAACATTAAAGCAATTTGTTTAAATGATTCTTTTAAAAAAAGACAACATTCCTGTAAAGTAAAAATATATATATATATCTAGAAATAGAATATAATATTTTTTGTTTGTTTAAAAAAAAAAAAAAGACATTCAGTATCACATCAGCAGATTCTGATCAAACCCCATCCATCTTCTGCAATAACTGCTGCTGATTAAGGCAAAAGGTCAGGTTGGCACCGTGACAACAGCTGAACCCAAGTGGCTGAAGGAGAAGCAGAGCAGGCACCATGCTGGCATCAGTGAGGCTGCTTCTCCCGCACACTGACTGAGCCATCCTCCATGCCAAAGTACACCACCTCTGCCATGTTGATGAAGAGTCCTGTCTCCACCACACCTGGGGAACAAGAGATCACCTGCTGGTTAATGCCAGAGCCACCCCACTGCTTGAATCCTCTGCTCTGGACTGTGCTTTTTTGTTCGTTAAAGAGGCACCAATGCCTCCATCAGAGGTTTGGAAAGAGGCGTTCAACCTGGGTGATGTTGCATCAGCTGCACAAGGAGCCACCAGGAAGTCTTCTCCATGAGGCCACCTCAAGAGGAGGATTTCTCCAGAGAAACAAACAGCTCCAAAGCTCCCCCTGATACTCTTATCACTTCAGCCACTGCTGTTACACCATCACAAGCGTGGCATTATCAGACATCTGATAGCCACAGGAGCAAGAAGAAGACACACACAGCCACAGGCTTCTCACTTTGCATTTAAACGCGTCTAAAAATACGTATCCTGTCAGAGAACACCTGGGTAACACTTGTTCACATGTCAAGACCTGACAATATCTATGCAATCTGTAGCCTGATTGCAAATGTACTTCTGGTTGCATTTCATAGTGAGATACTCCACACTCCCCTGTGATCACTAAGCCACAGACAGAAGCCAGAAAGGTGAAAAGAAAAGGACAAGGGCTACCACAAGCACAAAGTGGCCACAGCCCTGCTATCACCACCATAGTTAGGCTTTAACAGCTCTGCTCACCACTTCTGGGTAGGGGAGATGCTCTTCTCCCTCTAGCACATCCATTTCTGAGAAGCAAAGGGTGCTGAAACCATCTCTACACCAACATGATGGAGCAGGTCCCATCATTTACCATTCCTCTCTTAACCAAAAGAGATGCAAGAAACAAGTCATAGAATCACAGAATCATAGAATGGCCAGGTTGGAAGGGACCCTAAAGATCATCTAGTTCCAACCTCCCCGCACTGAACAGGGGTGCCAATCACTAGAAGTCCTTGCTGTTATGTTTGCAAACAGTGTGACTGGCCACTGTCTCTTGCACAGAAACAGCTCTAATGATCCAGACATTTGTACATCCATGGGCAAAAGCTGCATTAGGATATGGAGCAGTGCACCAGGGACAGTTCAGACCAGCAGCAGTCACCAGTTCATTTACATGGGTCACTGGTTCATTTAGATGGGTCACTGGTTCATTTAGAACTGCTCCTGCCAGAGATCCAAACCTGCCATCTACTGCTGGCTGCAAGCAAGTGCTAGGCAATTATTCAGACTGCAAAGACACTTGGCCAAGCCAAGGCAGAGACAGCATCCCAGAAGTTTGCTCCTAGAGCAGGAAAAAAAAGAAAATGGGAATATTTTCAGTAAATCAGCCTTATAAGCAGCACTGGGGGAAACAAAGCCACCAAACAGAAGCAACGCTTCACCCAGCCTACACCCATGGCCTATGCCTGCTCTTGTGTTTTAATTGTATAGAACAATATATTGCTGCTTTGTAGGGACACTGAGGTTTGTCTACAATTGTACTAATTCATCTGATTGATCTCTCATGTAGAAACAAACACAGGGACCCACAAAAAGGCAGTGAACACACACACATCTTCAGTCCAGAGGAGAGCTCCCACAGTCAGGGTTATCTAGCATGGACCAAGCCTTAGCCAGCTTTTGTGTTTTTTACAATCACAGACATTACCTGGTATCATTTTTATAGCAGTGTTCACTTCACTCCAATCATGAACCTTGTCAAACTTCCAGTCCAGGATGAAGTTCCCATTGTCTGTCACCACGGGGCCCTGGGAAACAAACCAGCACCATGAGCTCCTTGTCTACCAAGCCCAGCCAGGGACTGTCAGTGGGACCAGCTATCCCCACTGCAACGGTTTAGAGAGTCATCACTCAAGTAAATCAGGGCAGTCCACAGTAAGCCTGTGAGTAAAGCCACCACCCAAGGCAACTGCTCATTCCTCATTCAGGTCCCTCTTCTCCCAGCTCAGGGATACTGGCTTTAGGAAACAGACACCAGAGAGGCTTTCAGTGAGCAGCCTGAACACCTAAACGCACAGATCATTAACCAAAGTGTACTTGGAGGAATTGCACAAGATGCCACTCACAGGAGTGAAAGCTCAGATTTAATTCAAGGCCAGATCTCTGCTCCTCCATTTGCCCATGTTCAGGTGGCTCCTCTGGGGAAGTGGGGCTGGATCAGGGACACGTACCGCTTTGCTAACAGCCATCCGCAGCTCCACGGCACCTCCAAAGTTTTTGGTCAGGGCTCTGGTGACAGGGACATAAGCCATGGGGATGACTTCGATGGGAATTCCCTTTTTCCACTGCTCCCCAAGGCTCTGTGATTTTTTCCTGAGGACATAGTTTGACGTGGGATTAGCATCACACATTCCATTGCTGACACCATTAGCATTACATCTTGCAAACCCCTCAGGTGTCAGGCTCTGGAGGACAGAGCAGACAGTTCACATGTGTAGGAAGAAGTTTAATGCAGGATGCTCTACTCACTCATAAACCCTGTTTTGACATGTTTTGGACAAGCAGGACACAAGCTGTTTTTTCTATAGCCCCATAGCCTTATGTACAGAAGTTTATTCAGTGCTGACAGTCAATGAGCAAAAAAGAACAGAGCAGACATTTCCTCACAAGCTCTGCTGACTCTTAAGGAGGCCTGCTGAGTTGAAAATTAAGAAAAGCAGCTAAACTGACTTGCTAAAGCACTGGGAGTCAGGCTTATTTCCACCTGCTCCCCTGCCCCACTGAAAGGACAATAATGGCCTAACCCAGGACCATCCAAATCCTCCCACAGGACAGAGTGGTATAATGAATAGTAGTAGTCTCACCTGTAATCTGCAATAACAATGAAGCATTTTGCATATCCTGCAACTATCTTCTCTTGTGTCAAACAGCCACTGAAAGGGGGAAAAAATAATACAAAAATCAGGAAACAGACTACTCTCCAGTGTGTCCCATGCATTATGTTCTTGCTGGTTTTGGCACTGCTATTGTCCCATATCAGGGCTCCTTTCCCCACCCCATCACTTTATCCTCTTTGTCCCTTGCATGCACTCAGTCAGGAGCCACCTCCTACTGCAGGCAGGCCCTGCACAGGATCCCCTCAGCCTCTCCACATCAGAAAGATCCACAGCCAGAAAAGGATGCTCAGAGGCCACCTGCTATCAGCACTATGCACAGACAGCAAGGCTCACCCGCCACCTTTGATAAGGTTGAGGTCAGAGTCCACTTCATCTGCTCCATCGATGGCAACGTCAAGCTGTAGAAAGAGGGGAAACTAGGTGTGGAAACCCCTCCTGTACAGCATCCAGCCACTGCTCTCAAAGCAACTCAGTAGGGTGTCAGGTCTCAAGCAGTGGCCAGAAATCTTATTAGAGCTGAGACCACTCTGATGCCAGCCTGACCAGAGATAAGCTGATATGATCATCTGCCCAAGGATACCAGCTAAACCACAAGAATGTGAAAAAAACAAAACAAAACAACTGCTGGCCTGCAAGGCACATCATTTCAGCCTCTAGTGTTGTTAGCTAAGGGGTGGGAGGCTCCTGGGGAAAATCTGGGTCACAGGACTTCAGCAACACCATGTCCCAACCTTGGGCCAGTAAGCCTCAGCCTGGAAGAGATGCAAACACCTGGAGGAAACACAACTCAGCAGCCTACTTGCTATCTAAAGGGACAAGCACAAAGACTAAGGCTCACATTCTGCAGCATGGCTGCTTAAACTCCCATCCTCAGGAGAGGACAAAGGAGCCTGAAGCTCTATGGAGGACCAGGTTAAAAGAAGGTCAGGTGAGGTGTCACCTCCACGGTCCTACTTACCTCTGGATGTCGGTCCAAGTCACTTAGCGTTAAGCCATTCTGCAGGATCAGCTGACGAGCCTGGGCACCAAGAACACACAAACACCATTTACCATCAGCAGGAAAGGAAAACAGACTCATGGTGGCATTCCCCTAGTTGTGCCAAGGATGAAGCCTTCCTAGGAGAGCTCCACTGCTCCACCCTGACCTGGTGGAGAGGCTGAAACACATGCTTTCTGAAGCACAGAAACACATGGCAAGGAGAGAACGATGCTTCCAGAGCAGATCATTTTCATCAAAAGAAAAGCCTGCTGCTGATTTGAACTAAAATGTTCAGATGGTGCAACAGGACTCCTGGGTTCAGGTGGTGCAACAGGACTCCTGGGTTCAGGTCTCTCTGTACTAAATAGCAGGAGGTCCCATCAGCTTGGTGGAAATCCCTTGTGTCCAAGCATTAGAGCAGAGACGGGAGTTTTGAGTCCTGTGTTGTTTCAGCTTGGACATCATCCTCCTTCACACCCATGTAAGCCCCTCTTATTTCCTTCAGCTGAAGGAAATGCAATGCAGGACTAACAGTGAAAATATTTTTCATACTGGGAAAAAAAAAAGGCAAAAAAGAAAAGCACAACTAATGGAAGAAGTGTGGGAAGCCTCCTGAAACAGCTATTTGGTTGCCCCAATCTACTTTTACTTGAAGTGGCCATGTATTTCCCTCTAGTGGCAATACAACACAGAGCACCCACAGTTATCCTCCACTTGGTCCATCAGTTTAAACAAGAAACCCCAGTGTGATAGCCTGGAACAATTGATTCCTCTGAATTTTACACTAACACTAACCAAGTGCATCACTCTCATGTACTGGCATCCCAGAAACATTAAGATCAGTTAGCAGGTGATACTCCTGGCAATGAGATACAATCTGAATCATTTATCATGGCATTTCATAGCATGCAGTTTTAACACCCATGGGCTGTGAGCTCTTATCTGTGCACCAGGACTGCCCTAAGGACACACAAAATAAAAAGAATAAAAATCAGTGGGTTTACATTCATTACATGGTGTCCACATAAAGATATTTCAGGGATCCTGAAACTGAAAGCATTGAAAAACACTGTGCTGCACATGCAGGCCAGATCCTGAACAGGCTTGGAGTCAGCAGTGTGGAAACAAGGTGGTTCTCTTCAGGCTCTCTGCTTGCAAGGCAATGGGAGTAGAGCAGCAGGACTCAAAAGCAGAGCTCCCACAATTGGGGCAAAAGCCTTGGTAACTGTGCAGCACTTGCCAAGAATAGTCTTGCTTCGTGCTCTCGGCACACGTCCGAGTGAAAAGGAAAACAACACAAAAGCCAAGGGACAGATACTTACCCTAGCTCTAGCTTTACTGATGGTGATGGAATAACCCAACCTGACAACAGGGAAGGGAGGAGAATAAAAGCCCACTGAAACCAATTCTTCCTTGCCAGTGATCTCAGGCTGCCATCTACACCTGCACGTAGCGAAAATAAGATGCTGTTTTGCTGACCTGGGAATGCTTCACTCAGAATTGGTTCAGGTCTAAGAGACTGCAAAAGATATGAGGCAGCCTTGTGTCTGGGGGATTCTGGCTCCTGTAGGTGTCTGATTTATCTCTTCCCTTTAAGAGGAATTTTCTGTTTTACATTTTCCTGTAAAAAACTCTGTAGTGTTACATGAAGGCAGGACAGGCTCCAGCCCACCTTCACTGCAAGAGTTTCATCACTGTTTTCTGTAAGATCTAATGACTGAACTCAGAGTGCTTTTCCTAGGTTCAAATGGCATACGGTAACTCAGAGTGGGGATCATTTTACATAGAACAAAGACTCTCACCAGAGCTTATATATGTAATAGAAGTACTGGCATGGGCTAAAAAAAGAAAAGAAAAATCTAAGTTTTACTCTTTGTCCTTTGCAGCAGTTGGTATTATACCCTAGCTGGCCACTGGTTGTTTGCAACAGCTACGGAAAGAGAAAGTCCCATCATACCCCAGTCACACTTAAAGAACATCTGCAGGGTAAGAGGATATTAAGTTCTCATAAGATTTTAGGGTAATTCAGGTTGGTCTCTATCCAACCTCCAGGTCAAATCAGGGTCAGCTACCAGGTTGCTCAGGGCTTTACCCACTCAGGTCTTGAAAACCTCCAAGGACAGCCTCTGCATAGCCTGCCTCACTGCCTGATTGTCCTCATGGTGGAAAAGTTGTCACAAAAGTACAATCCCACGGTCCACACCAGGACTGTGAAAAGGACACATGGCCAATTCCTGGACTGGGGCGTTGTCACCCAACCTCAAAAACCCTGTGGGTGGTCCTCATCATGTCACCTCTCCCTGCCCAAAGGGGACAAGGTGACAGTTGCTCCTCTGCAGCACATTCCCACCTCAGGGAACAGAGGCAGAGAGACTACGGCCAGTTGCCTGAAAGCATGAAAGCAGCTCAGAAGCTTCCCTTACTAGCTCTGCCTTCCACCACCATGTCACGTTCTCCCCCTCCCTGCAAGCCTCTCAGCAGCTAGCTTGGTATGAGCCCTGGCTGTGCAAGAGCAGCACAGCAAAGGAAAGATTAAGCTGATTTCTTTCCTGCTATTTCTTATAAAAGCCAGTTGATGCATTCCAAGTTCCTCCTGAAAAGACATGAGCTTGCTATTATAGCATGCAGTGTGATTTTTACAGCTTTCAGGGCCTGATGCAGAATCAAAGGAGACTAAGTGTCTCTCGTGAGTTTTATGAGTCTGGTTCACCACTAAATAGCATTTTTCCACAAGTGAGATTCAGAGCAAGCCACACACCAACACTGACATAACCTGCATTACCACAGTGGTTCAAAACACACCTCCTGGCACTATAGCATCCCTGCAGCTTAGGTCAGGATAACCCAGCACCACCACCATTGGCTTCCTGAGGTCCATCTCCAGGCTGCATCATGACTGCTTTCACCAGTTTTTTAACTCACACCAGTGAGCTAGTCTGGAGAGCAGCATGGTTGCCTCCTGAAGCCAAAGGGAAGATCCCCTGAGTCACTGTTTGGACTAGCAGAAAGCAAAGCAGGAAAACACTTACCTGAAAAGATGTAGGGATGCAGACAATCGTCAGGTTCTCCTGTTTAACCCGCTCAGCTGTAGGAAAAGAAGCAGAAGCCTCAGTTTGTGCATTGCAGAAGGAGAAAAACCACACCAACTTTCACTTTAAATCTCAGTTCAGAGCAGCCCCTCTGAAGCACTGCAATTACTTGCTTGGCTTGCAAATAACTCAGTCACGCTCAGAATGCAAACAGGTCCCACCCTACATGGGCTAAAGCTCAATTTCTACAGTCAGAAATATTTAAACACCCACCCTGGCTCAGCCCAAGACACCACGAGCCATTAACTTTGGGTCTCCAGCAGCAGAGGAGCCTCGTCAGCAAATACTCACCTGGGAAATCAGCCCCAGTCCCCTCTCTCACTCCATTAGACAGATTTTGCTGTGCTCCTTGTAAACAGAAAGCTTCAGCAGCTGTCTGAAAGGTTTTCTGGCTTGTTGCCTCAGGGACATCACATTCATTTATTATAGAACATTTAAATATATGGCAGGGAATGGACTAATAAAATACAGTATTCCATTAAATGGAAGGAAATATTTCCTCCCCCAGGTTAACCTCAAATGACTAAAATCTATTACTAAGATATCATTATGGACAAAATGTTATTTTAGTAATTACAATACTTAGGCATAAGCCAACAGCCTGAGAGTCAGCAACAGCTCTCGCATCAAAGCAAGCACACAGGCTACATGCTTCAAGGTAAAGTTGCTGCTGCAACAACTGTAGATACAATACAGGAGGCTGTTGTTACAACCCACATCCCACTGCTAATGCATTCAGTAGACATATAAAGTCAGAATTCACAGTCTGGAACAGACACTTCACTTTAAATACTTTATGTACTTATTGACAGACCGATTCTGTCAGCATTGGGAGGGGTTGCAATCCTGAGCCAAACCCAGAAAGCTGAACAGCAGCTCCTAGGCAAGTAAGTGTATTGTACACACAGTGTGGGGTGAGGTGGGTGCTGGAGGCAGGCTGTTTCTCTGCAAAGCAAAGCACTGTGCTGTGCTCAGAGCCCCAGGGGAGCTAGGGGTCACAAGGGGACTTCCCAGCAAAGCAGAGCCAACCAAATGGGACACACTGAACTCTGCATCCAAACAAGACTCCCATGAACGACAGGGCTGAGGCTGTGTTCCCAACCCATCATGTGTGGCTGCTCTGTTTTGCATCCAAGGACAGTGAAGCAGGATGAGGTACAGCACCTCCACAAGTAGATCTGCTCTAAGGCTGAGTGCCCTGTGAAGGAAACTTTGAACTTGGCATGAGGCATGAGGAGAATTACCCTCACATTCACTTTCCAAAAATGCATTTGCCTCACTTGAATACTTTGCTGACCTTTTCTGAATCACACCTTGAGCACACTTGCACCTGAGGCAAGTAAATAAACCTACCTGTAGGGTACAAAACAACCCACATTCCTCATTCTCGTTACACTTCAGCAGGATCCTCAATGGGAATAACGTGGATGTGAGCAAGCAGCCTCAGCCGCAAACACATGGGTTAACGGAAGCAGAGCAGCTGCATGGCCCAAAGCCACAAAGCAAGTCAGGACTTGGCAGAGCTGGAATGCAACCGAGGAGTTCAGCTCCAGTTTTTGGTGGGTGCCAGTAAAGAGCTTTGCCTGGCTCTATGGAGAGGACAGGTGGCAAATCATTAACTCCTCAGGGCTCTCTATGCAGTAAATTTGGAGAACAAAACCTGTTTTTAACCTCCAGCTTCAAGGAGGACGCAGCAGTTGTGAACAGACCCAAGATATCAGCTCTAAGTCAGCACCCAGACATCTTCAAGTAGTTGGGGCAGCCAAACAACAGGACTTTCTGTGGTAGGAAGGACTATAAAGGGAGCATCCTACCTAATCGATGGACTGCATGGACAATTGTAGAACCACTTCCGATGCCAAGAACTTGATTGTTCTGCAAATCAAAGAGAGACAGAGGAGAGCTGTTACTGGGAGCTGGGCACAAGGGCTGTCTGCTTTTCCCAGTAGACTCGACATTATAAGCATATGCAAGAGGAGCCTTGCACAGAAATACACACCAACAAACAACCTCTTAGCGCACTGCAAAGAAGGGAACACACTGTGCTACTGAGGGCATGACCACTATCTGCAGCTAAGGGATTCTAAACAACTCACCCTCTCCTTAAAGGACATGTGCTTGCTAAATACCACCACGGTCTGACTCTCACGGTGTTCAATGCACACTCACTGCTGCTCACTGGCACTCCATGCATCCTCTCCTGCCAGAAAGCTGGGAGCTCCAGACAATACCACAAAGGAGAAAACTGAAACAACCTCAAGATAACATCTCCCAAGGAAGCCACACAGTAAAAGCATGGCTTTGATGCCAACAGTATTTTTTGGAAACAGTACGGATGCACCAGTGGCCAAAGCAAAGAGCACAGCAGCTGTTCTGGACTATAATAAAAAATGCTCTCCAACATACAGTACACAACTGCTTATATGAGAGTCCAGCAACTTGCTTGAAAGGTGGGTGAGCCTGGTAGTGCACGCTGAAAAGGATCACATTTTAACATCAGCTCAGCCCTGATGTTTCTCCACTTATGGTCTGGTTTAAGAAGGATGACTAAGGTCTCATCCAGAACACAGACATGGTTCTAGAAGGTGCTAAAGGCTAAGGATGAATGGGTGCAACTGTCTTACCTCTGCAAGAGGATGCTCTCTGATATAAATCTCTGTTTATTATCAGCTCAATCTCCCACTCACTGAGAGCTACCTGTAGCCTCTTGCACACTTCCAATTTTCCATGTACTTCCCTTTCTTTGGATGGAATCCAAAGTTTAAATTGACTTAAGGAGACCCAATATCACTACAGAGACTTCAGATGAGGAAGATTTCAAGCCAGCCAGAGATACGGGCTCAGAACTGTTGTATATCAGCTCTTGGACATTAGATAGGTCTGGAGCTCTTTTCCCATGTGCAGCAAATCCAGAGTTCAGAAGCTGTGGAATAAACCACATCTGTAGCATTTCAACCAACTGAAATCTTACCAGGACACCAGCTCAAAGCAAGTCACATTATGATTAATGATCTCCCTTGCTTCTACAGGTTAAAAGCTTCAAAAGTTCTCCAAAACCCAGCACACAACCAGAGACTTGGCTTATATCCCAGCCCTCACTAATCACCGTGACTCTGCAAAGACAGGGAAATCAACAGATGACAGCTGCACGGCTGCAATATTGCCAGCAGGAACCCAATAGCTCCCAAGGTTTCTAGGTTTCACCCTGCTAACCCAGAGGCCGAGGGATGCTGTCCAACACTGGAGATGACAACAGGGCAATGCTCCCAGCAGCACCACATAGGCTGGCTGGTCTAAGAGAAGTTTCCATGGCTAGGATTTATGCGGGCAAAGAGCAGGAGATAAATAAATACAGTGCAAAGGGCAAAGTTTTCTCTTATTAACCCTCAGGACCTACAGCTCTCACCTATCTTTTCATTTCTAATGGAGAAGCTAAGAGGGCCTGCCTTTGGAAGTGCCGTGTAAACACAAAGCCAGCTCTCCCCAAGCAGCTTACAGCTCTAAAGCCCCAAGCCCCAAGCCATCCTTGCTCCTCCAAGCCCTCATGGCAGCACAGCCTGCGGCTTCTGAGGTTGGTTATCTCCATGTTCATTCCAGCACTGGGGAACTCTGCTGCTACAGCGGCCCAAGGACAAAAGCTGGCTTTAATTAAAAAAAAACCCAATGAGGAGAGGATTTCACATGTCCTAATCCCCCTACCCATCCCCAGGTTCACATTGGCCGCAGGCTGCATGAGAAGATGTCATGTTGGTGGGAAGGAGAATGCCAAGTGAGGAGCCTCATCTAGTACCAATACCAAGCCCCAAGTGCCATGGATTTACAGCAGTTAAGCAGGAGAGATTTGTCCAGCATAATGAAACCCTGAAGTCAGTACCATCTCCCACACATCCCTGCCATGAAAGGGAGAGAGTCTGCAGCTTTGCTTTCGGAGATTACATTGCTTCCTCCATTAACAGCGATAGCATTAACAACCAAACACAAAATTATCCATCACAAACAGCAGCTGCACGTTGACAGTGCAAACTGATGAGGAGATAGATTTTCTCTGACAACTGAGACCATCTAGCCCCTTGATGGTGACTCTAACCTGCTTCTCCTGCTTCAAGCCAACCTGCACAGCAAGCACTGTAGTATTACTCTGGTCGCTGCATATTTTATTTTATCAGCCTCACTAGCTGGGCACTGAACTTTAATCAGCTGGGACACAGCCAGAAACATTATCCTAAGTTTGCTTGACCACAGGACAGCACAAAGGCAGGTTGTTTCACTAGGTAAAGCCCAAAATTTAGAGCCATGTTTTAGTCCAAATCAAAGGTGCACCCAACTCATGACAACCTGCAGCAACTGTTGTGCCTCAGCTCCACACCTTGCAACACTAGTCCTTCCTCTTGCAACCTCTCAGCACACAACTTTGGGGGTTGCAACTGCAGGTCCATCTCCCAGGCTCTGCTCCCCCCAAGACTGCTTTTGAGTGTATGGGCCTGGCAGAGGATAGGTCTCAGATAGCATGTGCCTGTGCTCCCTGAAGGTAGGTACAGACAGCTCAAGAGGAAGGAGAGGCTGCAAAACAAGTGAAACATTTAACGGGATGTCAGGGAAGCCATCAGCAACTGAACCCAGCAGGGGAAGTAGGAAGGAAAAGGGGGCTCTTCCCCCCACACACAACTGCTAATATCTACTCCTTGGCAGCAACTCTACTCCTGTTTCATCACTGCTGTTGCAAAACGGCTTGCACAGCAAACATTGCGATAACCACTGCGTGACTTTAACCGTTGATCTTCCAAGCATTCACAATCAGGCTGTGCCAAACCTCAAGCAGCCCCACTCCTATTTGACCTTCAAGGGGCTGATAAAAGCCCCTTGCTGCACTTTCGTCCGTGCAGAAGACAGGACACGACCTCCTGCTTAGGGGCTGTTGCTCCTTGTTTGGGTGCTCAGAAATCAGGTGCAGCAGCAGAGCACCCCAGACTTGGACTAAGGAGCAGGACATGGTGTTAGCCTAAACCTCCACCACAGCCCAACTAACAGGAGAGTGCACAGTCCAAGTTTGGAGGTGCAAGACATTATCCTGTCCTCGGTGTGCACTGTGCTGAGCCGGGCAAGGCATGGAACCACTGCCTGGAAGACATGCACTAGGCAAGTGCAGTAGGAAGGGAAAAGGAAGACGTGCACTACGCAAGTCCAGTAGGAAGGGAAAAGTAGTTTTCTCCTTTCTCTCCAGGCTAAAGGAGCACAGTCCAAAGGGAAGGAGGAAAAAGCTTGATTGGCCTGCCCATGAACCCTAGGGTCCCTCCTTGCAACCCAGGACTGTCCATGCTGCAGATGAGTGGTGGGTTGCCCATGCACCCCACAACCCATCCATGCACCTCGGGGCTGCTCTGTGCAGTAGTGGAGTCCATGCAACCCAAAGCCCATCCATGCACTGGGAGGCTCTGTACACCCCACGGTCACTCATGCACTGTGGGATCCGTGCACCCCAGAGCCTGTCTACGCACTAGGATATTTCATGCACCCCATGGACACTCCATGTTTTGGTGGACCCTGGGCACCCCGGGGCTACTCCATGCATTGGGAAGCTCCATGCACTCCACGGCCACTCTGTGCTTTGGGAGATCCCTGCACCTCGGAGCCACTCCGTGCACTGGAGGGGTTCAGGCAACCCGAAGCTCCTTTGTGCACTGAGAAGCTCTATACAGCCCACGGCCACTCCGTGCATTACATCCATCCATGCACTGGGAGCCTCTATGTACCCTATGGTCACTCGATGTATTGAGGGGTCCTGGCATCCCAGAGCCGCTCCACACACCCTAGGCTCGGTCCGGGCACTGGGAGGCTCCGTGCACCCGCAGGCTCCGTGCACCCCCGTGACCACTCTGTGTTTTGGAGGGATCTCTGCACCCCAGAGCTACTCTGTGCACTGCAAGGGTCCCTGCATCGAAGTCACTCTGTGCTTTAAGGGGTCCCTGCACCCCAGAGCCACTCTGTGCTTTGCGGGGTTCCTGCACCCCGTGGTCACTCCGCGCACCGAGATGGTCCGTGCCTCCCGTGCCCCCCGCGTCGGGCTGGGCTCGGGAACGCCTCACCTGGACGTGCTTGTCCACGGCGGCGCAGGCTGCCAGCCTCTTGGCCTCCTCTGCCATGGTGCCGCCGAGCCGCCCGCGGGTTGTGAGGCGCCTCCGCGCCGCCAGCCCCGCTCGGAGCCTCCCTGGCGGCCGAGCGCCCAGGGGCGTGCTGCGGAGCGAGCCGAGCCGGCCGGGGAGCCGCATGCCGCCACGGCACGCCCCCGGGGGGCTCTCCCTCACGGGCTGCAGGCCTGGGCCGAGCCGGCTCCCTTCCTCCTCCTCCTCCTCCTCCTCTCCCTCCTCCTTCTTCTCTGGGAGGTTGGGACTTGTAGTGCTGGGAGCCACGAACTACAGCTCCCACAATGCCCGCAGGGCTCGGGGTATTCGCTCCGCCCGCCGCTCCTACCCCGGCGACTTTTTTCATATACCTGCGTATATATCTCGACATACGGGGTTTGTCAGCAGGGGGAAAAGGTGGGGGGAGCCCCTGCACAGTGTCAGGCGATGGGATCAGCTCGGGAGGGTCACTTGGACTTGCCTCCTTGGCTTCCAGAGGTGTTATGGAAGAGACTGTCTCATTCACTCATAACTTTATAGCATGGCTCTCGCTCGACAGTTCTTCTGTATGGTGGAGACTGGTGAGCCAAGGCCAGTGGTGAGGAGTCGTCACAGGTAGGGACAGCGACTTAGAACAGATCAAGTTGGAAGGGACCTTGAAAGATCATCTGATCCAACCTTCCACAGGAAAGAGAGCCCAGTATATATCACCCTGTCCAATTGCATCTTGAAAAATCTCCATGGATGTGTCAAAAGATGATGGTCCTCAGACCACATCGTTATCAAAGAGCACTCACTCGTCCATATCCCACCCTGCCGGAGCACCAGGATAAAACCAAATGAAGGTTTTCCATCTTGAAGCATGTATAACCTTTTTTTTTCCATATTTTCCCAGCCTCTATCCTCAGTTGGCATCTGCTGAAACTGTTTCTTAAGGAACTGGAAGGTCGGTCTGCCTAATTTAGAGTGGCAAACCAACCTTCAAGTACCTCTCCTATTTTCAGTCCTGGGAGCCACATTAAGATGATGCACAGGCATCACAGTTTCTCTCTAGGCTGCAATCCCACCAAGATGGGTGAGAATTGAAGGCATATCCCCCTTACTACTCACTCCAAGGTCACGCCACAATGCGTAGAGAATAATCTTTTTTCTTTTATTTGCACAACAGAAAAGCCACCATTGGCTTTTTTTTTTTTTTTTAATTCTGTGCATGACTGACTTGTTTTTCTGCCAACCTTTGTGATTCTGCTGTGATTTTTAAGGGCTAGAAACATTTCCTTTTGTTTTCCCTAGGTCGGCACAGCAGCCTTTGAACAATGGGGTGGTATTTCAACAAAGACTCTATTCTTATTACCCTGGCTTACCGCAGCATGGGAAGGCCTCACCTTTCTGCACAGAGCAGGTGACTTGCTGTTAAGAGCAGCATGTGATTGCTATACAGTTTGGTGTTTTCTGCTAGCTGGTAACGATCTTTCCTGTAAATTACACATTTCAGAAAGTAAATACACACAGACCAAAGACCTGTGTTCTTCCACCGTGCACTAATGATGAAGCTGAAGGAGCAGCTGACTGGGTTTGGGGTTATTCCATTCAATATCCTAAATGTTGACTACTGCCTGAAATGAAAATCATCCACTGGGGTTTTGCACTGACTCAGGTAGCCCATCCTTATATGTGGGCATTTCTTCAATCCCACTGGAGTGGGGAGTGTTGGCCCAGAAGTTAAGTGTGGAATGATTAACCTGTTGGTATCCTCAGAGCGATGACTGTTGGCTCTGGCTTGAAGGACATCTTGCCATGTCTCTGCCTGGAGGAATGCAAACATTTCGACTTATAGATAATGGGGCTTTCTGTTAGCAATTTATCTGAACCTGCAACTGAATTACAGTTTCACTGAATGCAGGAAAAACATTCATTTATGGTGTGCTGAGCCTTGTCTGTGCACAAAAAAGAAGGCACTGGACATTTTAGAAATGGATTTTCTTTATGTTTCAGTGACAAGCAGCTCTATTTGGAAACAGCTCAAAGTCTTTTGTACAAGTCTGTGTTTGTCCCACGTCAAAACCTCTCTGGGAACTAGCTCTCATCCTCTGCTTCAGTACAGAGGGAGATGTTTGAACCTGCTTTGTTTGAACAGGCATTTTGTTTGTCGAACAGGGTGGTAACTGTGAGGTGTCACCCCTAGCAAAATGCCACTCTGATGAATAAAGCAGCCTGGGCCATCAGTCTGGTAAGGGTGGCTGCAGGATTCCGAGTTCTGAATTCTGCATCTAAGGCTGAAATTACATGTTAGGAAATTACATGGTAGCTGAGATAACAGCTTGCTATTGACAGAAAGGGATGATCCTGCTCTTTACTCCCACCATCCACCATTCACTCTCAACCTGGGAACAGAATTTATGTTGGCTCTGGTGTTCCTCTGCCCCTGTGCTGATCCACCTTGTCACACTGGCAAAAAGAGCAATTTCTTCTTGCCAGGTGATCAAGGTTGAACTGGTTCAGCCAAACTTAACATGTAACATCACTCTGAAGAGGAGTTTTGTACCTAATTTAAGCTGCTCTGGTCTAAGACAGCACTTGGGAGCATTCTCACCTGACAGTCCATTGCTTGCTAGGTTTTTATGCTACTGCCATATGTTGACATAGAGCTGTTTTTTCTGAAAGGTAAAGCAACCAATAAAATCAAAGTCAGTTTTCACTGACCTTTCCTGAGGAAGGCAGCAAGATCAATCAGTTGGGAATGGGAAAGCTGTAGGACTATCACCTTCTGCAGCAGATTTAGCCTAGCTTAAACTGTTGTAAAAGCACATGCTTACCTGAATGAAATCCTAGCAAAGACGGAACAGCCTCTGGGTGCCAGGTGTGTTTACCCAATCAACTGTAATTCTCTCTCATTTGATAAGGCATGAAATAGCTGGAAAAAAAAAAGATCTGTGAAGGTAAAACTTCACCAACAAGAGGAAGACTGAGTATTTCTAAATCATCTTTCCAGATAAACTCTCTTTCTGGTTGGCAGTAGCTCTTCAAACCTGTCATGCCCCAGCATTCTTGTTACCAAATTTTTTTATCTTGCAAACTCCAGGTCAGTGACAACCTGCTTTTGCTGATTTGGCTTTAAAAGTTGGGGTTTTCTAAGCATCTGTGGGATCTTCATGCATAGAAGTGGTTGGACTTAATGATCTTAAAGGTCTTTTCCAACCTAAACCCTTCTGTGATTTCTTATGAATAACACTTACAGTATCACAGTATAGATTAGGGGTTGGAAGGGACCTAGAAAGATCATCTAGTCCAACCTCCCTGCCAGAGCAGGATCACCTAGATGAGGTCACACAGGAATGTGTCCAGGCAGCTCTTGAATGTCTCCAGAGAAGGAGACTTCACTGCTTGCCTCTGGTTTGATCTGTCAGATGAAGAATTGCTTGGTTTTATCCTGCTTGTGAAAAGACATCAGCAAGGGTGCTGGTTTACTAATTACAACAGATGCAGCTTTTTGATGGTCTGAATTCTCCCGGGGGACAAGGCAGGCTATAAATCATTTTGCAGGGGACTACGAACGGCCCTTGGTACAGGGCAGCCACGAGGTGGCATGCTGAGCTTCGCTGCTCGCCTGGCTGCTCTGAGAGAGAGTTATTCAAGACAAGTAAGCAGATCTTTGGGGGAGTTATGTAAAACACCATCCCTGTTAACATCCATACAACTATCCTGAAAGAACAGGCTTTGATTTCCACATAAATGACTGGTCATATTTAAAGTTATTGTCATCTGATTGAAATAGATCTCTTATGTCAGTCAGTCTAAACAGAATGGAGAATGTGAGTCATGCTTTGCAAAAAGCAGGAAGTTTGGTTTTGTTGGCAAGAATTTTTAATAGAGAGCGGAAAATTATACAGCTGTATTGAAGAGCTTGTCTTGGGGGTTTGTGAATAACATTGTCCATGCCTTAGAGAAATGTTTCCAAAACAGAAAAGTAAGAGCTGTTAGATTGTCATTGTTATTCTTTATGCCTCAGTGGTACGGAATCTAGGAGGAGTCAAGAACAAAAAAGTGCACTCTCGTGAAAATTGTTAAAGCCCCCCTAAAATAAAAGGCTGTAATTGGAAGACTGCTGATCTGGGGTGGGGGCTGGGAGGAAATGCAAGAAAATGAGGTAATACCCATGGGTGTGATAAGGACACTTGCACAAGGCTGTTGTTTGCCTTAAGTGTAACAAACCTTCAAGACTCAGCACAAAGGTTGAAGTGTGAGCCTGCTAGTGCAGTATTCTGATGTTCTGAAACTTGCTGGGGTCTGTTGTCACTGTGTACCTGTCTCAGCCCCTCAAATAACTAGTGGGACCAGAGATAAGTTACTGTAAAAAGCATGGCACAGAACTAGTTTTTCTGTATAGTTTATAAATATAATGGAGTTTAAAATGCAATTATATTAGTTACACTTCAACATGACTGTTCAGAACATCACTGTGCAAGAGAAGTAATTCAAGTGGAACAGGTGCAGGACAGGGCCAGTGAGATGAAAGTGGGGAATAGAGAGCTAAAATGTACAGGAAAAATAAAAGCCTTTGGCCTGGTTTGCCTAGCAAAACAGAAGGAATTTGATTACTCTTTATAAGCATATGAATGGGTAGACTCTCAAGAGTGAGGAGTTATCTTAATAAAATATATTAGCACAAGACCATATGGGTACAATAATAAAATGTAATTTAAGTTACTAAAAATGACATGAGCCATTTGGCATGTGGCACAAGGTAAACCTTTTTGGACTTTGTTATCATAAAAAAAAAAAAAAAGAACCCCAAACCTCTGGATTACAATTCAGTGGCTGTCTGGGGAGCAATGTTTATGACCCGACTTTGCACACATATGGTGCTTTAAAAGAGCTGTATTTCCAGCTCATCAGAAAATAAGAGTGAAAGCAGGAAGAAAAATTTAGGCAGACGTTTAAAAATGGCAGTTACAAGCTCTTTATAAAGAGTTAACTGAGCAATCAGAGAGATACAATTTCAAAATCAAGAGAGAAAATACACTGACAATTCCTTTTTTATTAGTGGACTGGAGAGAGTCATAGAAAATGAAAGAGAATTAGCCAAAATGGGGAAATAAAAAAGTGTTGGTGTAAATGAGCAGTGATGAGAGGCAGAGCAGTTACTGGAAGTGAAGCACATCAAAGGATATCCACCGCTGGCAAGGTGAAATCCCAGAAAACCCTAGCCATAGTACAGGCCCATTACTAGATGGACATGATTAAGATGTCAATAATGATGCAGAAGTGTTCATTGAACATCTATGATCTATGTTTGCAAAAAAGCAGGAAGACACATAGGTGGATTACTTAACAGTGATGTGATAAATTTGAGTCTATTAGTAACCAATGAAACTTGTCTTCAAGGGGAAAGTGTGGCCCAGTAGCTCTGAAACTGCTGACTGCGGAGACCCCATGTCCACTGACATTCATCTTTGGCAAACCTTGATATACTAGTGCAGTTCTAGAAAGCTAAAAAAGTGCCAGGTTAGTATCTGTTATCAGAAAGGACACTTGTATGGTATGTAGGAAATGTAGATGTAATAATAGTTCCTGGCTAAATACCAAAGAAAGTTGGTATGTGACTCAGATTAAAGAATTGGTAATGCCGGTCAGAGATCTAATAAAAATCTCATTTTATGCTTCAAAACAACAACAAATAACTCAATTTCCTCTGGAAGGTGCAATAAACATTTTAAAGGATTTTCACTTAGAACTGCACAATATTTTAATTAAAAAAACAAACAAACAGGGTAATAAAGGATCAGTTAAGAATATATTAAACACTGGCCACAGAGATGATTTCTTCTTTAGAACTAGTTATAAATCATTACCGAATAAAGCCACTTCTAACAGGATCTCTCCAGCATCAGGTTTGCTATACTGCATATAATCAATATTTTCATTAGTCATTTAGAAGTAAATACCAAATCACTTCTAATACAATTTGCAGATGACATCCACATCAGCAGGGTGGTACAATCGGGATGACAAGCCTTGTTGTTCAAAACATGGTAAACTAGCTCTGGATAAAGGGATTGCCTCATAAGGCAGTCAAATGCAAAGCCACACATCTCTGGCACGCACATGCACATAGAAGAAGACAAGCAACCTGCAGTGTGCTTGCTAATGGCCTACAGTCAGCCTTTGCCCCTGTGCAAAGGGGATGCACACCTAGGAATATGCTAGAGCCTTTTCTACCCCTGGATACAAATGAACACAGGACCCTAATCTCCATGTCCTGAAGCGTAAAGCTGGAAAAAACAGAAAAGGAGAGGGACAGAAAACTGTAATTTAAGGGGTGGAGGAGGTGCCAGAATTAAAGTTTGTAACTAACTTGGCTTGTTACACAGAAGACAAAGGTGTGGCTTGATAAACTACATACCTAACTCTACAAGGATGAATACCAACACAAAAGGACTCATGGTAGCAGTGCAAGTCATAGCACAGAATCATAGAGTGGTTTGGTTTGGAAGGGACCTTTAAGGGTCACCTAGGCTAACTCCTCTGCATTCAGCAAGGACATCTGCAACTAGATCAGGTTGCTCAGAGTCCCAAACAACCTGACCTGGAATGTTTCCAAGGATGGGACATCTACCACTTCTCTGGGCAACCTGTGCCAGTGTTTCACCACCCTCATTGGAAAATTTATCTTCCTTCTAGTCTGAACCTCCTCTCTTTCAGTTTAAAACCATTACCCCTTGTCCTGTCACAACAGGCCCTGCTAAAAAGAGGTCTCCCTCTTTTTATATAGCTCCCCTTTAGGTATTGAAAGGCTGCAGTAAGACCTCCCTGGGGCCTTTTCTTCTCCAGGTATGATCCATCTCAGGCTGTAGGCATGCAGTTGGTGTGGACAACAGCCAGCCTGAGTGATGGGAACTGGCTTCAGTTAGATGGGAACTAGCCCCTCCTGCTCCCCAGATCAAAGGAGATAACAGTAACTGCTGGAAAGGGGGGGAAATGGCCCCTGAAGGATGCAGAGGTGTTATCTGCTTGATAAAGGAGATAAAAAATCTGTGAATACGTGGAGGAAACATGAGTTTGATGCACTATTAGATGGCTTCTGAGGCTGCTGTAATGCATGGCCAACACGCTGGGGCAGCCATTCTTGGGTCTACCAGTTACTATGTGGCGTCACATAAGGATCTACCAGCCAAGCTTGCCCACTGGAGCCAGGCCAACCAGAGCTCGAATTAACTGGGAAATGAACTTCAGAGGGAAGTGGTTGATCCCGCCATACCCTTTCCTGAAGGAGATGAGGCTTTCGGCAGAAGGTGCCTGAGACAACAGAAAACCACAGTCCTCAGGAGGACGATGACCGCGACTGGCACCTCAGCGGGGCCTAGATGTGTTGGTACGGGTACGCGCGTCCTCACCTCGGTGAGCCGTTCCCTCAAGCCTGCCCGGGCACACCCGTTCCCGCCTGACGAATCCACTGGCCTCTAGAGAGGCCCTTGCCCTGCCCCGTCCTGTCCCCCGCGCTCCCCTTGCGCCGGGTGGAGCGAGCCACTAATCCCGCCCCACCGGCACGGAGGAGCAGCCACGTCTCCAGCCCGGCCGGGAAGGGGCGGGGCCGTACCGCCGGGCGCGCCAGTCAGCAGCACGTGTGGCGAGTCGGCTCCCCCAATCCTAGAGCAGGTCGGTGAATCATACGCTTTCGATTGGTCAGAGCCAGCGGTAAGCGGGAAGAGTGAGAAGGGGTTGATTCCAATTGGCCCAGCGGATCTGTTGACAAACACCGCTCCTTCCCGCCCCCTCTGCCGGCCACACCAATCAGAAGCAAGCGGCGGGTGGAGGGGCACGGCGNGAGCCGCTGCCGCTGGGCGATGCCGCGGCTGTGGAGGCCGCTTTTGGGTTGGGGGCGGCCGCCGCTCCCGCCACCTTGAAGGCTGGTTCCGCTGACGTGACGGTGGAGGATGATGAGGCCGGTGTGGCCACCGCGGCGCCCGGCGAGCAAGAGGCTGAGGAGAGCGGAGAGGCCCGGACTGGCGTCAGGTGGGCGAAGGGAGGTGTCGGCGCCTCGGGATGCTGAGGAGGGGTTGGTTATCCGGGTCAGGGGTCAGTGCCTGGGGCTGCTGAGGGCAGTTCGGCCGTCTGGGGTGGGGGGTCGGTGCTGAGGAGGGTGCTAGGGCCTGGTTTGGGGAGTCTTGGCTGGGACTGGTACTCGGGGCGGGGGTCAGTGCTTCGGTGGAGAAGTGGACAGAGTCCAGGGTCCGTGCCTGGAGGGGGAGGCTATATCTAGTCTGGGAACCAGTAGCTGCGGGTGCTCGAGGAGGGGGTGGTGGGAAAGCAGCTGCACAGTCCCGAGGGCTGTGTGTAAGGAAGCCGTCGTGTGGGAGTGGGCTTAGAGGAGTTCGCTGCAGGGACAGGAGGGTTGGAGTGGAAAGAGCGGATAAGAAAGGCGGGAGAGGTGGAGAGCTGTTGTATGCAGTGTATTTTGAAGGGGGTGCGGGGAGAAACAAGGGTGCTGCTTGCAGATGCATGGAGTTGAACTGTGGAGACACGCAGAGAAGTGTCTGAAGGTGGGACGAGAGGTAAAGGAGTGGAAAAGATGAGTCCTGTGGTGAGGCTGGACAGAGAGAGAGGCAGTGGTGGTAAGGCAAGGCTGCTTCAGGACCTCACCAGCATCACTAAGGGACTTGTTAATTTCTGTAGTTGTAAGGACAAAGGGTGCCTTAATTCTTAGACAAATAAACTGCCGGATGTCACACTGTGTGACATCTGGCCGGTCTGCTTACCCTGGTAGTATGAGGTCTCGATCCCTTGCTTGACTTGTTACCGCGTGGCACTGCTGTGCTTGCGGGAAGGAGACCCAAAAGCACTGCATCTGAAGCATAAACTCAACAACTCCCAGTTGATCAGAGCATCATATCCCTTTTTGTCACCTTTTCTTTCTAGTTTACAGTGAGTGCATTTTTCTAGTTTACTTGTCTGTTAAACAGAGACACTGGTGTATGCTTGAAGGGAAGCCAAACGTGCAAGATGTTGCTGAGCAAGTTTCAGAATTTAATGAGGAAATAAAATACTTAACCACACGTGGCTAGATATGACCAGAGGAAGGTTTTAATGAATGACTCAAGTGAAGAAATGTTACTGAGCTGTTTTCAGTCTGTTTCTGAATTGGTTGAAATGGATGGGGTGATAAGCCACAGCCAGAGTTTAGAGGAAGAAAAGGATGACTAAATGCTTACTATGTTTGAGAACCTGTTCTAAAAATGAAACCCCCAGAACATTCACTTAGAGCAAGAAACTGGCTGATTGTCTTTTGTGTGTCAGGTCATCAAAATTCTACCTAGTTTATTACAATTCTACTGTATGCAATTTTTAATAAGACCTTCATTTATTTAGCCCCAAAACTATTTTTAAAATGAATTTTCTGTTTAATTACTAGAGCTAAGTAAAATACACTAAAGATGTTCAATTTAGTAATTTAAGCCTGAGATTAAATGTAGCTGTTCTCTAATTGGTTAGTGCATTGGAATAGATTTGCTGTCATCAAATAAAAATAGAACATCTGCCTGGACATAGCATTTGCCTGCATTTCTTTATTTTTTTTATCTGTATTTGTGAGCTAATTGTTATTCAGCACTATAATATCCATGTAATGAAACAGATCAGTATAACTTGAAAAAAACTCAACAAACCCAAAACCCAAACCCCAGCTGTTTTTGCTGTAGGGAAATGAAGGTGATGATCTGGAGTTTGAGGATTTTTTAATTTCCTAGAAGAAAATGTGAGGGTTAGTGAATTACTATGCTTTTCACATACAAACAGGCAGGTTTTGAAACTGCAAATACAGCTGTTTGTCAAACTTGAACTTGAAACAGCTATTCCAATGTCCCAGGTGGCTTTTGAGGGTTGAGAGTATTAAGGTTGTGGAGGTTGTTGGTTTTTTTTAAATCAAACAGGAATAGATGTAAATGTTGTGGTAAAATGATGATTATTTCTGTTTTGTTTTTCTAACAAAACCAACTTA
Source organism: Bucco capensis (assembly GCA_013396975.1). NCBI lineage: Eukaryota > Metazoa > Chordata > Aves > Piciformes > Bucconidae > Bucco > Bucco capensis. Next base: position 503,320 of record VWZO01018461.1, on the reverse strand, counting down.
TTTNACACCGCTCCTTCCCGCCCCCTCTGCCGGCCACACCAATCAGACGCAATCGGCGGGTGGAGGGGCACGGCGCCGGCCCAATGGGCTCCCTCTGCGCCGCGAAGGGGCGGGCTGCAGTGTCAGGGGCGGTTGCGCGCGGAGTGCCGGTACGTGGCGGGCGGGGCGGGGTGCGGCGGGTTCACATTCTGTGGTGGCAGCGGCGGCGGTGGTGGTGGCAGCGTTCATGTCCTAACAGCTGTGTGGCGGCGGGCGAGGCGGGGCCCCTCCATGCGGGGGCCGCGGTGCCGCAGCGCTCTGGCCGCCTTCACGTNTATGCTTGAAGGGAAGCCAAACGTGCAAGATGTTGCTGAGCAAGTTTCAGAATTTAATGAGGAAATAAAATACTTAACCACACGTGGCTAGATATGACCAGAGGAAGGTTTTAATGAATGACTCAAGTGAAGAAATGTTACTGAGCTGTTTTCAGTCTGTTTCTGAATTGGTTGAAATGGATGGGGTGATAAGCCACAGCCAGAGTTTAGAGGAAGAAAAGGATGACTAAATGCTTACTATGTTTGAGAACCTGTTCTAAAAATGAAACCCCCAGAACATTCACTTAGAGCAAGAAACTGGCTGATAACTTGGCATCCTGTATTCTTTGGGGAAAAATCTATTCACCTATTGTCTTTTGTGTGTCAGGTCATCAAAATTCTACCTAGTTTATTACAATTCTACTGTATGCAATTTTTAATAAGACCTTCATTTATTTAGCCCCAAAACTATTTTTAAAATGAATTTTCTGTTTAATTACTAGAGCTAAGTAAAATACACTAAAGATGTTCAATTTAGTAATTTAAGCCTGAGATTAAATGTAGCTGTTCTCTAATTGGTTAGTGCATTGGAATAGATTTGCTGTCATCAAATAAAAATAGAACATCTGCCTGGACATAGCATTTGCCTGCATTTCTTTATTTTTTTTATCTGTATTTGTGAGCTAATTGTTATTCAGCACTATAATATCCATGTAATGAAACAGATCAGTATAACTTGAAAAAAACTCAACAAACCCAAAACCCAAACCCCAGCTGTTTTTGCTGTAGGGAAATGAAGGTGATGATCTGGAGTTTGAGGATTTTTTAATTTCCTAGAAGAAAATGTGAGGGTTAGTGAATTACTATGCTTTTCACATACAAACAGGCAGGTTTTGAAACTGCAAATACAGCTGTTTGTCAAACTTGAACTTGAAACAGCTATTCCAATGTCCCAGGTGGCTTTTGAGGGTTGAGAGTATTAAGGTTGTGGAGGTTGTTGGTTTTTTTTAAATCAAACAGGAATAGATGTAAATGTTGTGGTAAAATGATGATTATTTCTGTTTTGTTTTTCTAACAAAACCAACTTATTTGAGTAAATACAAGGTTTTTGTGCACTGACGGTGTAGATGAGCTAAATAAGTGATCCTCCTCTATCCTTTTTTACATCTTCCCTTGCAATCCTAGCCCTTTTCTTCTGTTCTTGGGTAAATTGGATACTTTCACTTTGTTGAAGTAGAACAGAGCTGTGCTTAAGCTGTGGTGGGATTCAAGCAATGGTTTAAAGGCCCAGGACTGGCCTTTTTACAATGAATGTGGAAGTGTGTAGTAGATACTTTGCAGGCTTCAGAGGGGAACATTGTAACTGCATTTCAATAAAGCTCATATCTGTGAGCAGAAGAGACTAGAAATGGTAAGAAAAATTGTTTTCATTTAACTGTAGAGGCTGTCGTAGATAGTTGGGGTGGGGGAAGTATGTCCAGATTTATTTTCATATTGACAAAGTGCAAATAAAATCAGTGTAGTATCAGCTTAGTCTCTGCCAGATGCTGTGATTACAGATAACTTCTTATGTGCTATATTGTACTGGCCCTTTGGCTTTAGTCCTCCTGCTGGCCATCTGTAAGGGCCTAGAAAAGATTTCCTTCTCCATCACTTGGTTCACAATATGCTCTTGAGCAGCAGCAGCTAGAGGCCAGGTGAAGTGTTTAAGTGTCTCCATTTCACTGATGCTCATTTTTCAGGTGCCTGGTTGGTGGATCCTGGGATTTAAGTAACTGCCTAGTTTGGAGTTATTCCTTTCTGTATCTTTTTTTGTTCTGGTCCAAGCTTGTGGAGACTGTTGCAATTAATGGTTTTATGTTGTTTTATTTTTCCCTTCTCTAGTATCACTCACTAGTATAATCTGTTTTTTACCTTCAACAAATGTCATGGCGTTTCAGCTTTGATGCTGTTTGTCTCCATCCTCCTTGTTTTCTTGACATTATAGTTGTGACTTTGGACCTTTTTACCTTTGACCTTAAGTTGGGTAATATTTCATGTTTTGTAAGGGTTGGTATGCAGAATTGAGGTCTAGTTTGGTACTGTTCTTGGGGAGCTGGCTTCTTTGGTCAAGGTAGTCTTTCAAGCTTTACCCCAGTCAGGAGGTGGTGTTGATAAAGCTACTGGTAAGGTATTGTTTTGCAGGGAATAACAGAGTTTATCAGGCTTAACCAAAATACAAGCTAAGGCAGGAATTCCTTTTCCTTGCAACTTGTGAAATAGATGTCCCAAAGATGCATCCAGAATATTGCTATTTCAGTTTAATGTAATGGAATTGTAGGAGCAGTTCTAACCTCTTCAGCCAGCAAAGGCTTGTAATAGGTGCCTAAAAGCACAGCTCTTTATTCTTGACTTGTGGCCATATTCTACTGGTGTTTGCTGTAAGAATTAGTTATAATACACTACAGTAAACTTATGGTAGCACTGTGGGGGTGGCAAAAAGCAAGTTGCCTGCCTGTTTTAAGCTCTGAAGTAGTTTCTTGAAGTAGTTACCTAGATTACTTTCATCAGAATGTGTTAATTTAGTGCTTGATTAGACTACCTGAAAGATGGGAAGATCTCTTGTTACCACCTCATATTCCCAGCACACAAAGGTGCAAGCAGCAGAATCACAAAGATTGATTTCAAGGGGAAATCTGAAAAATAAAAACCTGATAGTGAGAAAGTATAACACTAGCATGGGTCTAGGGCCCAGGTAGACATTGCAGATCTTATACCAATTAGAGGTCAAGTGACAGGATTGTAACTCACTGGAGTCAGTCAGAGATGGGGAGAGGGTGTAATAAGATTTTAATTAATATTTATATTTATAGAAAAATAATGAAGGTTTTTATTATAAGAGTAAGGATTTTTAGCAATTTTTCTGACACACAGGATTATCGTTGAAGAGCAAGATGAAAATGGGACCAGAAACATGACTTGTTTAGTTCAAAATGAATTGCTCGTTAAAAAAAGCAAAGAGAGATGAATGCTTTTCTTGCACCTCATTCTGGTTCTAAAGGTAGCTGCTTGCAAGGTGTGGGTATAGCCAAGCCAGCCCTGTGCCTGTGTCTCATCAAAATGTTTGCTCAGTAGGTGGAGTTTGAGAAGCAAAATCTATTACAGAGCTTGTGGCTGATGGGGGCTACTGAAGAGTACCATTGCACTGGAGGAAAGTCGGGATTTTTAGGGTACGCAGAAGTGGTTGGTCAAACCGGTTTCTCAAAGTGTGTGCTCTTTGGTGCAAAGGTGCCCTCTGAAGGCATGATGGTTTTTTCCTCCCCTTTCCTAATCAGCTAAATTTAAGTGTGATTACACCATGATTTGAGTGACTGAAGGTCACGATGCAGGTACTGATTCAAACTGCTGTCTTGGGTGGCAGTGGTGAGGTTTAAATAATGAGATAACTCTTGGAGGAGAAGGTTGAGGTTTACATCTGTTGGGGAAAGGTAGTGTAGAAAGGTAAAATACAAAGGCATCTGTTACTTGAGGGAGAAGTCAAGCAGGAAGGATTAGATAAAGGAAAACAATGGAAGTAGATGAGAAGGAAACATTTCACAGTCTGATTTTAGGAGTTTTCTTAATAATGTTACTGCCACAATTCCCTCCATTCTAGCTAAATTTCTACCTTTTTTAATAACCTAGTTGTCAGCTGGATCAAGATAAAATTTAAATACAGCCACTTGAAATAATATTTTTATGCAGTGCTAGTGGACTTCAGATAAGTTGTTTTGCAATAAAACAAACATTCTGTTAAATCTGTGTCCAAGACCTTTAGTGTGTGAGCACTTGTTTACAGTATTTGAGAAGACAGTCTCCTGCAATCTGGTTTATTATTAACCTGGACTTGGTTTCTGTACAGTTGGAATAATTGTATGTACTCAGCCTATAAAACCTTATGTATTCTACTGTTCAAATATTTACACAATTGGGTTTTTTCTAACAGTTTCCTTAAACTTTGGGAAGAATGTGATGCTTGGCCACCTTCAGAAGTAGGAGCTGCTATGTTATTTTTTTATACAGGTTAAAGATGTATTTAATTTTCTATTTATTATTAGTATAGTGCTGTAGTATAGTATAAGGTCCTATAGAAGTCTTGGGTTACTTTTATATGACCTTTCTTATAGGTGATGTAATAAGCCGCTATCCTTGAACATGTTTTTAAGATCATAGGTGTAATTTTCCCCTCTTTAAAGAAAAACAATAGCCCACATCCTTTCCTCTTTGAACTTCAGCTTACTATACTGGTAACTTTGGACAAGTGAATGTATTTGGTTTCAGTTCTACACAATAATTTAGTGTCCCTTATTGTTTAAAGTAATGATTCATATACATGTCTATGTGTGCACTACCTCCCCTCTGCCCTTTAGCCTTCACCCAAAAAACAGTTTATCTGCCGATCAGGTTTATTTGCACAGTTCTTTATTCTAATTGAAACCAGTGTCTATAAAGGTCCTTCTGGGTCACTAGATCCAGCCCCTCCTCAGTACAAGCAGTCTGTAAAGTGATCAAGCTCTACTCCCACTGCCTTTGAAGAATGGTGAGCCCGCTGCAAGTCAAAAATGCCAACACTTCCCAGCTTTTTCAGGTCAGAGTGAGACAATCTTCAAGGAAAAAAAGGCCCCTTCAAAAGTGCCTTGTCAGTATTTTGTCTCTGATGTGTTGTTTAGTTTATTGGTTTGTTTTCTTGGCTTGCCCTTTTTTTTTTATTTTAGTGCTTGAATTCTAGCCCAACCAGAAATGTTTATTCTAATTGTACTGCTGTATAAGAAACAAGATTTACTTGAACTGATGAGCTTCAGGCACTGTAGAAATCAACAGCTAGCCTGCCTTTGTCATGTAACCCCAGACAGAGAAGTTACCTAAAGCCTAGTTCACTTTGTCATCTACAGACATTGTTTCTGATGTCCATGTTTTATTCTAAGATTTGCCAAATCTCCAAGATTTCAGTGTTTAATCCAGAGGTATTGAAAACGTAGTGGCAACTTAATATTTCTTACCTACTAATTTACCAGGTTAATAGTTTCAGGTTTAGATTGTTTTGAAAGGACATACTAAAGATCAATGTGGAAGGGAGTGGAAAAGATAGAATCTATACTGTCCATATAAATATCTCAAAAGATAATCTCATTTGGTTTTGTAGTGGTAACACCTGGATGTGAGAGAATAAGTCAACTATCTTCCTCTGAAAGTGAACTCTGGAAGTGTCTTGTAGCATGTTAATTAGTTTATAACAGCCAGCCAGAGACTTGAACTTTTCTGGTCTCTCTCATTGGTTTGGGGAGAGCTACCAAGTTTAAATTGCCCTTTTGTGGAATATATAGACTTGACTTTAAAGTTGGAGTTGCACTCCTAAATATAGAAAGCAGCTAATAGATAAACTCCATATGGCTGTAGTTTTGACTGTGAATGTTTCCAATTTGCAGATCTCTAGTAATTATCAGCACTTTGGATGGACGAATTGCTGCACTGGATCCAGAAAACAGTGGGAGAAAACAGTGGGATCTGGATGTGGGATCAGGTTCTCTTGTGTCATCCAGTCTCAGTAAACCAGAGGTAAGGCTTAATCTCTCTCTTGACTTAATTCTTTATAAAGAAGAATTTTCTGTAATAAAAAGAATGCAACTTCCTCCATATGTGATAAATGTTAACTAATACAGCAGACTTGCTATGGATAAAGTTTGGTAGCTGTTCTCAAACTTTTTTTTTTGGAGTGCTTACATCATGTTGCCATTTCCAAGTAGTGTGTGTCAGCATTTTAGTCTTGCGATTGACGTATGTGATAACTACCAAAGTAGATGATGTAACTGAGTTTGGGAATTGTATGTAATAGCTGATTGAAAACAAGTTACTTGTATTTGAAGCAAATGAAAGGATCATCTGCTTTGTATTAGTAGAGGATGTTTTGGCAAGTACTGAGGTTTTTTTTCCGCCCTCGAGAAAAGCAAAAGTCCTTGTGACTTAATAAATGAACAAAGAACTGTGGAGGTTTTTATACTGGAGAACCAGGCTGCCTATGAAATAGAATGTGTTAGCAATGAAACAGAGTGCTGAAGGTCACCCTGAAGTACTGAATGGTGAAGGGTTGCATCACTTCTTGCTGCTGAACTGGAAGAAGGAAGTCTAAAGAGTTAAGTTTCTTGTTTGGTGCAGTTTCGACTATCAGTTTGAATAAACTTAGGCGAGAAGGAAGTTATTTGCCTTTTATTTTTTCCTGCACTGAAGAAGTGACATTCATGAGTCATTCTCTCCTAGAATTAGGAGGAATAAATGTACCAGCTAAGAGGTAGTTTGTGGTGATGACAATGTGCATGGTGCTTCACTGTCATGGATGGTTGGATTTGATGACCAGTCCTATCTCATGTTTTTGCATGGTGAACATTGGAAAACGAAAGTTGAATTCAGGGGTATTCAGACTGGTTGAGCTTGCTTGTGATTCTTTGTTGCTGTCTGTTTACATGACCTCTGTTTCAGTATACAGAAGTCTAAGAAAAGACTTGATCTGTGGTAGTGGAAGTAATAAGTATCTCAGATTGCAAAAATAATGTGAATGTTAACTCATGTTCCTTTGTTTCTGAGGGGGAATTTTATTTATGGATGCAGCTTTTTGCTACTTCTCAGATGTATGTTTAAGAAAAAACACTGTGGGAAAGAAGAACATTTCCCCTCAGAAATATGTTCTAGAGCAGAATTTAAAATACAAAACCTGTGGAGAGACCTGTAAAGATCTCTGTAAAGAGGAAAGTGTAATTTATAAACTGGTCCTTCACAAATATTTTCAATACTAGAAACTTAGTACAGGTCTGTTACCTGTTGTCATGAATAGTTCCTGATGACTACAGTGAAAATAAAATCTCTGGTTATAAAAAATACATTTGAAATGTCTGCAAATATAAACTGCTTTGACTACAAATTAAAACATGAGCCCAGGTTTTTAAAGATTTTGAGAATGCAAACATTTCCTATGATAGAAGTGGTTTTGCAAATCTAGATTTTGCCATTCAGGTGGTCTGTCCAGAGTTACGATCTTTTTCTGATGTGTTATGACTGTAGAAACTAAAGGCTGATGCTTGAACAACAAAAACTGTAGTTTGTCCATGTAATATTTTGTTCCCTTTTGGAGCCACAAGTTAGGAGGTTGTGGGAATCATAAATATATGCTTTTAAAGAGCATTTGTTATGCATATGAAGTTTTCAGATGGGATTTCAACCTGTTTCATTTCTACAACTGTGGCCAAAGACACTGATGGATTTTGGCAGTTAAGATGCAGAGCCTATGAGAGAACTAATTTTGGTCGTTCTAGCCTTCTAGAAGCTGTTAAGCATTATGAATTTAGGCCTTTTTAGACTTACTGTCATATAAACAAATGCTGTTAAGATAAGACAGAACTTAACAAGAAACAAGTGATGAACACTCCAAATAAGCTACAGTTAAACATTTTAATATTTATTTTAAACATTTAAATATTTAATATGCTGTCAGTATCAGCTGAAAGACTTCATGCAGTGAATCTAGACACTACTTCAGTAATTGACCTAATGAAAATTGTTAGGAAAATTCTGTTTGGGATCAAAATACTAAATTCACTGAAGTCTTGGAGCTTCTCATCTCCCCACTCTACAGTGTTTTTTCTTCATTTTGGACACGTTAATTTTTGCTCTCTCAAACCAACTATTGAAGGTTTTTCTTCCTCTTCCAACATTTTTGATGTAAGAAAGGTCCCTGCACTTGCAACCACACTATTATCTTAATCATAAAACAGTATCATTATGTAAGCTGTTAACCTACATCTTCTTTCAAGAAATGGCAGATGAGAAACTCCTTTTGTGTTACACTTGCAGCATTAAAGATTTGTGTTCTTTCAGAGAAAGTGTATGCTTCTGTCTCTTAGTTAAAAAAACACTCATCAAAACAATTAACTTGGGTGAAAATGCAATGAACTGGTCCTGGTGTGGAAGTGTCAGTTTAATTTTGAGGTGCTTTTTAACTTTCAGTGTTTAATAGAACTGTAGTTACTTCTTTTCCCTAAATGTAAGATGTCAACTTGGCTGTCTGGTGCTCATATGTTAAAAAGGAAAGTGAGGTAGTAAAATTTCAAATGTTCCACCAGCTCTGTCAAACACTTCAGATCTTGAAACTACTGCTTAAGACACTGACAAGTGAGATGTTCATCATTTGTCATGTGAACAGATCAATTAGAAAGGAAAGGCTGCTGAACTACTAGTTGTATGTCTGGGTAGCTAAAATGGTAAAATTCATTCCTTGACTTAAAGCTCCAAAATAAACAATCACAGTCGGGGTGCCAGTGCTGGAAAGGCATGAGTGCTTTTCAGTCTTGTGCATAAGAATTTAAAAACTTTGTTTCCCTATCCATGGTGTCAAAAGGAAAAACCCTTTTCCCTAAAAGCTGTTGTTTTCAACTCCAAGACTTCTTACTATGGGCATGTAAAGAGTGCTTGCGGAAGTTCAGGGTAGAGTCATTGAATCTCAACTTTTCTAAAAGGGAGCAAACACTTTCATTTATTCTTTAAGATGTAGCTTTGTAATGAATACATCTGTACTTAGAAGAGAATGCTTTTGGAAGAATTAGCCTGTTAAAATAATGATGTTAATCATAGTGAAAATAGAGAACTGTCTGTCAAGCAGTGGAAATGGTTCATAGCACATCATTATGAGACTATTGTCATTTACTAATGAGGGTGACAGGTCCTCTTACCTGCATGGCTTTATACTAAATTACTTAATGGGCTTCTGTCTCTTTCTCTTATGAGGATCTATTATGTGATAGAGTGTGAACTTGCCCATGTATTAAAATGACTGGCCAGTAGTGGCTAGCATGACTGATGGTACAGGAGGAGACTGGAGAATAGATGAATGCAGAAAAAAGCCTGGTGTTTCATGGATAAATGGTAGAGATACTTCTGTGAAAAAGTTGGTAGCTGATGTTTGATGAGAAAGTCTTGTGAAGATATGTGGCATGCTTGATGGTGATCATGTGAGAGTAACAGCTTAAATACATTCACAACTGCAGCAGGATTTTCCTTTGCACTGTCAGGAATGCTGCAGGAGTTCAGTCCTGGTCATTTGAGTGCTCTGGGCAGAGGCCACGCTGGGATGTACTTGATAAAAGTAGCCGCATTGGCTCCTGATCTGGCTGTTATAGACTAATCCCTAAGTAAGCACCTTATTTCCTTATTTGAGAGTTTGGGGATCAGGGGACAAAATAAGTTTCAGTCCACAAGGCTGACGTTTATAGCAGTCATAGTAAATATACCTTCCTATCCTGGAAAAATGAAATAAGTTGGTTATGTCATGTCATAACTTCTGTCAACATCCCCATCCCTTTAGAGGCTCTCAGTATCTTTGACTTGTATGTATATGTTAAATTCTTGCCATTTTTTATTGTAATGGCCACATAAAATAAACTTCTCTACAAACTTACACATCTGTGTGATCTCTTCTGAACATAAAAGTGGCATGCTCTTGTAGAATAGCCCAGTATTGTATATTTTCCCTCCAGTAAAATATGGAGGTGCAAGTAATTTTATACTGAAGTGAGCTGAAAACTAATTGCATTGTGGGCAAAGAAAGCCCATAAATACCTTTAATAGATTGTCCCTTTTTTGCCCTTTGGAGAGGACAGACTGGTGCTTACAGCAGTGAGTTGAGAGAGGTTTCTGAAATCTCCAAAGTTCCACTACTGACAGGATTTCATGTACAGTAGAATGTATGTTTTTTCTTTTTTTTCCCTTTTTTTCTTCCCTTTCCTTTATCAGCATCATAAATATTCAAATTTCCAGTGCTTTGATTCCCGCAAAGAAATAGTAGCTTCTGCTGTGAAGTGTCCAGGCATCTGGGAGTCACTGTAAGGTACTGACTGGATAAGTCAACCTCTCTACTCAGTCAAGCCAGAGAGGAGCCAAAAGCTGTCCTGGGTTGCTTTGGGAACACAGGAAGAAATTCATCCTTGAGCCTCTTGCACTTTGGTGCAGAAGAAATTGCAAAACTCGTAGTGAAGCAGGTCAGGGCAAGACAAGAGGTCAGAACGCTCTCTGAGGAGCTTGAGTTGTGTGATTCCTGGGTTCTTTTGTGTGCCTTCCCAGGGGTTAAGAGAGGGTAAATCATTCAGCCATCTCTTTGAAATAGGAATCTTGTGACATCAGCTTTAGTAAAGTCACACCCATCACTCGGGGCACCCTTGCAGCAGTTTATTAGCCGGAATAGAAATGAGGTTTTTTGTTTGGTCCATAACTTTTTCCTGTAGTTATTCTTCAGTTAAGTCATAGCTTGTAAATATCACCCCATGGAAAGCTGAGATGTTTGTTTTGAGTTTATGTGGGATATACTTAAGATGGTCAGTCAGATTTGTTTATTATCTCTTAAGGTTATGATAGCAGCTGTTGAATACAGTGCTGAATATTATGAATTTCTGTTAAACCTGTATACATCTGCTCTGGCTATGCTAACAGTCACTGAACAGGACAAAAAGGAGATTCATTTCAAACTATACAGTATTCTGGAAAAAATGGCTTTCTGTCTGGATTCTGCTTAAAAATGAATGGCTCTGTCTAGCTGCCCAGTGTTAACTTCTAATGCATCTGTGCATCTTAAAACTTCTTGCATGGGATACATCAGCAACAGAAAAAATCTTTCCTGCTCTGCATTTGGAAGACTCTTTGTGCAGCATAGAGGCTGCTTGCTGGAGCAAATGCTGTGCAGTGAGGTCAGGCTTCCAGATACAAAGAATGACAAGCTTGTTCTCCTAAGCCTCTGAGTGTATGCAAAACTTTCTAAACCAAACTTTTATTCCAGAAAGTTGATAATAATTTATTTTTTTTTTATTTCTATTAATGCTGCAAAGTTACTTTCAAGCTGTAGTATTCTGTGACCAGATGTAAAGGCCCAAATTGCCATAAATCAATGGACTTGTTATTGACATGGCTAATCTGAGGGAAATCTATTTCCTTGCAGGTAAGGTGACAGTTTCAGTTGTTTGGAAGAGTATTCTAGTAGAGTCCTTTGTGTCCTGTAGCTTATCCTTGTTTTTGCTTATGCCTGAGACAGATGTAGGACCACCAGATACTTTGACAGCTGGAGACATCATTCCTTTAGAGGAAGATTGGGACATTATCCAGTTGTCCATCATACAGATTTTCTATAATAGAAATGGAATTAAACTGTATTAAATGAAATACAAGATGTGGAGATTGATAACAATTTTGTTGAAGGTTGGAGGTGACCAGTTTAAAACTAAGAATACTGTATACTAAGAGATCACGTGGTAGGTTATCAGCTGCCATCTTGATTCCTCTGCAGGGGAAGGAAATGTGATGCTGTGCTGCCTGCGGGTAGAGAGGGAGATATTAGTGTCTTAAATGGTCCTGGAAAAGCTCATAATGAATAAGAAGTGAGTGTCCAGAATTGTACTTCAAAGGAAGATAAATTCTAATAGCAATTGAGGTAGAGAAGGCTTATTAGAGCTATCAAGGGGAGTGGAGCCTGTGTTTTGCACAAAGAGAATAGATGTGACTGCTTTTTAACTACACAGATGTATTATGATTCCTGATGGCACAAGCAGTTCTTTTCTGTTGCTGGAAGCATACATGATGTGCATGGCTATAAAGAGGTGACAGGCTTTGGAGGCTTGCTGGAGAGACCAGTAGACTTCTGAATGCAGATCTTTTGCTGTATTGGTGAAATGAAAAATGTAATTTATAATTCTCCTGAAAACAAACTTTTAATGATGTTTAGTGGAAAAAAGTCATTGGCAAAAGGCTAATTGTTTTAAAATAAATGGATAGCTAGAAGTTGTGCTTTTCTAGGAAATACAACCAAACTTTTTAATGTGAAGTGGTAAACCTGTGGAGGAGGAAAATTGCTGACAGATGCCTGAGCCAAGTCAGTGGTTAGTATGATGCAGCATCATGGTTTTCATGGAGAAGACAAGTGGGGCTATTGCTTAGACAAGTGGTCTTCTAGTATATATTGAAACTGCACATCTTCAAAGACAGTCGTCTTTGTTCAGTGTCTTGTTCAATTGAAAAACAAAAGGCTTCCTATAGCTGCAGCTTGATGGCTTTCTTGCTGACACTTGATGTATTTAGCACTAATAAAGTGCTGATGTGTCTTCTCACTCGTGCCATAAGGATGTATGGAGGGATGACAATTTCTGTTATGAGGTACGTGGGAAACTAGAGAATGAGATCTGGTAGCTTATGATAACAGGGCTCTCAACCCCTGAGAAATGATGCTCTGCCTTAAACAAAACCAGGAAAGTTTGTCAGAGTCACTCTGGGCTAATGTTTATCACTAACTTTCATGTGTCGTGCTCACAGACATGATCAAAATGCATTGCTGCAGGTCTTGGAAAGGTCATATACCATCAGCTCACTGTCTCTAGACTGTCTCTGTTGTTTAGTTATCTTTATAGTAGCTTGTAATTTAATTACTTATGGTACATTGCATATTTTGTATTGGCTGTTACACAGTTCTAGTGTGTACAAATATTAAAATGGATCAACTCTCAGAATGCCTAAATAAATACATGTTTCAGCACAGGGAAAGGAAAACTTAGATATTTGGAGCTCAGCTGCCCAAAACACAACAAAGTGATTTTTGTCTGCCCTAAAGCCTTTTTAAACTTCCAGCCTATATCTTTATCTGTAAAAGAAAGTACCTTTTTCAGACACCAAGCAATTCAGACAGTTTGGCAAATCATTCTTCCAGCAGCACAGCTGCTGACATTTCTGAATTTCTTTTGGACTTTGTCCTCCATTTGCAGGTAACTATTAGTCTTTGTCAGAGTTACTGCATGTTTCATGTGCTCTACTTTTCTTTGCATCTCTGAAAGAAGAGACTATGTATTTGCCTTGTTCTTTTCTCCTGTATTGTTCTCCCTTTTCCCATAGGAGTTGCTCTGTGACTTAGTTTTTTTTCAAGACACGTGGGCACTCTGTGTCCTTATCTAAAAATACACCCTGTCCAGGCAGGGCCAGCAGAGGAAACACACAAGGTCCATGCTGGACCCCAAAATGAGATGGGCTTCTGTTACTGCCTGTTTTCTCTGTCTCCAAAGAGAAGCATCTTACTTAGCTCCCAGGTGGTGCTGTAGGAACACAGGTAGTCTGCAAGAGAGATTGGGAGTGGAGGGGGTGGGCTGGAGGTGGTAGTGGAGTTAAAATGTCATCTTAAAACATCCCAGTACTGGAACTGAAACATCCCAGTATCATTTTTGACATGATACCTAATGAGCTTCTGTATAGGGCCTGATTCTGCAAAGGCAAGGCTTGGGGTGATTTTGATTTTCTTCACTAATCTTCTCCTTTGTGTGTTATTGGTTTTAAGGAGCTTCAGTGATGGACTCAGTAGCAGCAGCTCCTGTTTGTATCGGAAAGGACTGCTCTTAAATTTCAGAAGACTGTTGCAGTCTTTTCTTATTAATAAAACTTGCCATGTTAAAGAGGGGGATGGAATAATGTCAAAATAAAGTCTTTCTTAAAGCACTGTGTGTTTTTTTTATTATTATTATTGAGAACAGTTTTTAAGTCTGTTACCATGGGAGCAGAGCAGGCTGGCATCTCTGTAGTCAAAATCCCAAGTCTTGTTTGACTGTGATTAAAGGAATGGTGATATTTCAGTTTGCTAGTATTAAGAAGGGTCTATTTGATTGCATAGCAAACAGTATTTGGGACCTGATCTCTCTTGAAGCTGGGGCAGTCTAGTTAACATGCTGCAGTTCCTCTGTTTCCCTGCTTGGCTGCTCAAGGGAGGGCAGAGGACAGAGTAGGTCTAATTCTGTTAATGACAAACTCAAGGTGAACAAGATACTGTGCTCCTGATGCTGGAAAGGAGAGTATCATTCTCAAGCTGCTGTCATCTGTTGCTTTTTACAGTGTCTCTGTAAAAGACAGTTTTTTTCAAGACACTGATCAGATTCTAAGATCTGAGGTTTAGGATCATGACAGAGATACCAAATAGAGTCAATTATTAAAGTTGTTGGAAGGATGTTGCAGGTGTTGCTTTGAGGACAGAGAAAAAAGGAGTTTTCAAAGGAATACTCTGGTACTCATCCTGGCACTGGGTAACAGCGTTGCTTCATGCACTCATCACACACAAATGAAAAATGAAGACAGACAATAATAAACTTCTGTCATAAGTATCTTAATGTGGGCAGCAGCAGAGGACCAGGTTCAGTCGCTTGACCAGTCCCATGACCGGTTGCTGGGTGAGCTGTACAGCCTGATGGTAAAAAGGATCCTAAGGTTTGAGAAACAACTATGCTCACTGCTATGCACAGCTGGTATGCCCTTTGGTGTGTCACACCGCCACGGAGACAAAACCTACTTCCACAGTTTCTCTGATTTGCCACTCTGGCACAGGCTGGCTCTCCGCTCTTCAGAGGAAGAAGCTCACCTAATCCTGCTTCCATAAACTACTCCATAAAATGCTGATGAATGTACTGGTTCATCAGATGTCCAAGTGCAGCCTTTCTCACGGTCCTGCTCTTGAAGACAGTTATGGCACAGGTGGAATAACAGAAGTAGGAGGTAGTTAGGAACAGGTATGCACTTTGTCAACAAGTGTAGTGCTGAGATCAGAAGTAAAGGCATTCACAAGAAAGTTTTTGTAGACAAAACAACCACTTGTCTGTTACTATTTCCTGCTTTGGCTTCCTCATTGCCCTTGAACGTGTCTCATAAGGTCGTTTACTGATGTAAATCATGGGTTCCCCTTTGCAGTCAATTTTCTTCCTTGGCTAGAAGAATACTTTTCTCTTTTACCAGTACTTTAGGCAGTCCAGTAGTTTAACTCAACAGTCTTTGTCTCTCGGACGAGTGTACTAATGCCTGGGTCTTTGTTCTCAAAGAAGCAGCGATGCTGTGAGCATTGCAGAAAGTTTGAAGAAAAATATTTTCATAGACTCTTATTGGCCCCTTCATCCCAGTGTACTTCTTTGGTTAGGGTTTGCTTCTTAGTAATATTATGCTGTCATCCTTGTAGCACTCCGTGCTTCCGAAATTCTGCAGGTAGCTGAAGGGAAAACAGATGAATCAACATCCTGAAGTCTAAGTTGAAGAGAAGAAATAACCTTTTATATTGGAAGGAAGTTATAAACCACTGCGTCTGTGCTGATACCTCCCTGCATGCATACCAAAAAAAAAAAGACAATAAGTCAGTTCCAGACAACCTGAACTCAAGATATCTCAAGGCATTGCACTGTGTGTATATGTATCTCATCTGAAAAATCTGTAAACATTTACAGTAAGGATACTAGTATTACTGTATGCCTGTGCACTTGCTTAAAAAATGTGGCACATACAGTGATTGCGTATTCTTTCCCAGATTTGTTTGTGCAGACTTATTTCTACCCTTCAGAGTGAAGCTGCCATATGTGGCTTTTAATGTTGCCTAGATTAATTTTAAAGGAGCTTAATAAACATAGTTCTCAGTGAAAAGTAGCTTTCTTAAGAACATGCCTGATGTTGCCTCTGATCCTGTTTGTTACAGTGATCCTATTGTAGAGATAATCACAGAGGAAAAAACTTGGTACCCTGATCATATAGGTTAGTCTTAGTTAATTAGTGACTGCATTAAAGCTCTCATAGTTTATCATAAGGGTAAGGTTTGAAAACCACAAGCTCAAGTGTTAGAAAGACATAAACATCACACTTCCTACCCTAAGGAGAAGATTTTACCCATGCTTAGTTATTTCCTTGGAGTTACTGGAAAGTCCAGCCCATCTGAAAATGATAATAATTGACTGTTCTGTCACCAGACTTGTCTCAGATGTGCCTGCACATGAACAGGCTTCATTTTTACTTCTGATAAAGTGTTAACATGGGAAACAAATGTCACACTTACTGTTAAACAGCTCATGGAAGCTTTAGTACTTCAACTTGGTTTGATCTCTGTAAACAGGATTTTTTTTTCCCTTTCTGTTTTGTTTGTTTGGTGGTGTTTTATTCTTTTCTCCACTGCTCTAAATCATCATCTTCCCTCCTGCACCAATCAACCTGCTGTGGAAACTCGCGTGCAGTGCCCTGCTTTCCAGTAAAGAGTCTAGACAGCCAATTCCCTGGTAGCATATGCCATTTCAGATCGTTATGCCTTTTTGCTTTTTTGTGAAGGCTTTTTAGAAACTGCATTACCTCACCCGTCGGCCTGGAGATTGAGCAGCAAGCGTCGCTGATAGGCCTGCAGCACCCTGCGCAGAGCCAATGGAGAACTTCAGCTCCCAACTCTTAATGAGCAAAAGAGCAGCGTCTCGTTTAGGGTTTGAGAGTTAATGTGGGGGAGGTTTTTTTAAGTGTTACTTCTGAAAGACAAGCCACTTAACAATTATGTGCCATATTGCTGACCAGTGAAGCTGAACAAATAGCTATTTACATTGACAGATCAGAGGAATGTGTAAGTGCATCGTGGTAACCTACATTTTCTGTGCCAAGAGATTTGCAGCTGACTGCCTGGGTGACTCACTCCTTGGATTAGGAGATGAGGTAATGCTTTTGAGATACAGGGTGATGTCATTCCTTTACCTGAGCTGCATGCCGATGCTAGTTGCTAGTACTTTCAAGGAAAGTCCCTTCCCTGCCCCTGCTGTACTAGAAAATGAGCTGCATAACTCAGGTAGGAGTTATGATTAATGTCCTTCTAAAGCCTCTGGCTAAACTGCTCCTTTAAAATATGTCAGCACAAGTGGCCACAAATGCCTTTTGTTACATGTGGATGCGGGCACCTGCAAGTCTGTGCATTTGCATACCTGTCCTATTCTTCAAATAAAGCTATTTTTGTAAAAGAAGATCTCTGTGGTAATCAAGTGCAGCCCCTTGTCAGCATCTTGTCATGTAATCCCATTTATAGATAGATTAATCTTAAAAGAAGGTGGTTTATTTTTTCACTCTTTTCTGTTTCTGTTGTGAAGTACCATGGCTTTGATGGCTAGTAACCGAAGTGCCTAGCTTGCACTTACTCAGGGTCAGATTAACCCCATCTGCTTGTACTCTGGCATTGTCCTTCAGTGCAATAGCTCTTTCTGCTGCCTGTGCTTGCTTTCCTGATGTGTTAACCCATAGCAGTTGTTTCTTTTCTCAGCCTTTCTTTCCTAATGCCACACAGGACATGCTGTTCCTGTAGGTGCCCTCAAGGTTGGGAGAGTGGACAGGTGATGAGCAGAGCTGACCGACACGGTCTCGTCTGTCCTCTCTAGCTTACGGAACAAGGTTTGAACAGATGAGCAGGCAGTGCCCCATTGTCACAGAATTTTTGAAGGCATACAAGCCATGACCTGATTTGACCCATATCTTGGGAGTACAAAAGTGGTCTTGCCAAGTGATCTTCATGCATGTTGGGAATTTGGGTGTGCTGTTCTCAGAAATGACCAACGCTTTGCCTGCAGTTTACTACTGGAAAAACTCCTACTTAGGCTCTCAAGCAACAGCTTCATGACAAGGGAAAGGCTTAAGGTGACATGTGTCATGCTGTCCCCAGAGCTTGCAGACTTACCCACCAAGAGTCTCCCATGCTCAGCAGTTATTCCTGGGCTGTTTACACCAATGCTTCCTCCCTTCTCAAGCTGATGGGATGGTCTGCAACCCTTGGAGGACACCACATTAAAAAGCCATTGTGGTTGTGGCTTCCAGCAAGAGTATCTGAAAATGTGAACTTGGAAGTGACTGTACAGCTGACAGTGGCACATGTCTAGTTTGACCACGCTATATGAATTTAGCTGACTGATGGCCAGTAGAATTTCTTGAGGATCCAATTTGAAGTCAGTTGATAGCTAGGTTTGCCAGGCTTGTGCTCTGTGTGCTGAAAAAGTGGTACAGGAGCTGGTTTGGGTTTTGTATATTTGGAAAGCTGCTTATAAAAGGAACCTTTGCTGTACATTCTTATTCATATATGAAATATCTTGTATTACTGGAGGTGAACATGGGCCTCCAAACTGCTTGCAGATATCTGGACCATGTGTAGGAAGAAATCTTACAGAGAATTTATTAATGCAAAGTAACAGCTATGCGGGCCAGAAATTGTTATGCATTTCTGAAAGAATATATTACAAAAACATTTTATGGTATTACTCTTCTATGTTGAGCATTTTAACAAGATCCTTCAACGTGATTACAGCTGCCACTTTGGCAATGGCATCTTTTGTTTTTAAAAAGGTATTTTCCAAAATCTGCATGCCTTTGTTTCTCAAGATCACAAGGCTGCACTCGAATATGAATGTTTATGTAAACCTTATTTATTTCCTTTGTTTTTCCACTGATCAGGTGATTTCTACAAATGGCCTCTCCCTGCACAAATATTTGCATTTTTTGAAGTTTATTTATGTAAGGGTATTGTATAGAGCTCTGTGTGTATATATTTTTCTTCCCCAATGCTAGGCCATAATGCAACATTTGTTGTGCATCACAGATCTCATGTAATGTTTCTTCCAGGATGTTTGGGGTTTTTTTTTGCCATAACGTAAATATCTGGGAAAGAAAGAACATACTTCATTTTGCTTTGTAAAGAACTTCACAGCTACTCTCAGGGGTTTATTTTTATTAGCTCTTCAATTACACATTGTGCTCCTGAGAGGAGTTTTTATTGTAGTTGTCAGTCATCATGAGGCTTTTCAAAGCCAGAAAGCATAGGTGTTGGATCCTTTAGGAATCTTAAATACAGTCACCAGCATTGTCAGGTAACTCACCTAAATTTTCTTTGAATGAGATGTGTCAAACAGTGTAAAAAGAGGTATTAGTCATGACATGCATGGATTTACAAGGTCTGTCTTTCCTTCTCTGTTTAGGTGAATCCCAACTTTGCTTAATGCTGTTTGCTTGTCTGTGACCCAGTTAGAGGAATAAAAAGTCTCATGTTAGAGAGCATTTTAATCATGCAGAAGATGTGGTTTCAGATCCTCACAGTGGTTCCAGAAATAATAACTAGAAACCTTCTGGCCTTTTGTATGGCCTGTGTCTTGGAATCTGACTAGGAATATTTTCTTTGAAGTGACTAATGTACATGTACCAGAAGTAGTGTTTAAATCCTAATATGTAATGCATCTGAATTTAATGTAATGATGTTGTAAGGTACTGCCCAAATGGACAGAGGTTCTGAAAAAGCATTAAAATCTTCCATGTTAATCAGATCCTCAAAAGCTAAGACTATGTGGATTACAATTTCTCACTGTTGTTGATGGGCACAGCCACTGTGGCTCCACAGTATTAGTTATGGTCTATCATGCTGATAATGAGTTTCTTAATAAGTCCCTTAGTACTCATTGACAATGACTCATACTTCCGAACTAGGATCTCCTTGAAAATCTCAGTGTAATGGATGAAATGCTGTATCCTGGTGGAGGCTTTTTTCATCGTGTTGTGCGTTTAAGAAAAAGCTAGGCAAGTTTAAAGGAACAGTATACTTAAACATAAATTCTGGAGAGGAGAAGTTAGATTTCACTGTCTGGAAAGGCAAAGGTGAAATGAGACCTCTGATCTCAACAGTAATTGCTCTTTCTGCTTTGCAGGAGGAGAGATATTCTGAAGTAGTCAATAATTGTGAAAAAGTTCACATGCAGCCACAACTTTTCTTTTCAAACCGAATTCAGCCTTTTGATGTAGAGAGAATGAGTGATTCTGTGCTTAGCAGTAAACTGGCTCTGAAAAAAACCAAACCAACAGTGAAGTAGAACTTTACCTACAACACCAGTCTTGAAACTTCTCAAAAATAATCTGCAAAACCTGCACTTTAACCAGTAACTGTCTTCAAGAATGGCTCTCCCTGTATCATACTTTCTACAATAACCTATCAACTAATACTAATCTAGCAACTGCTTGAGCTTTAAAATGTTTTGCTTAAAGTGGGAGTGTCACACACCAAACTGTTTAACTAAGACTAATGAAATACAGATTTAATTAGAATGCCTGAAAACTTTGTCTTCAGTATAACTTTGAAAAATACAGCTCTGGCTACAAAAACCATGAAACAGCACAGTGAACTATTATACACCATACTTATATAGCATTTCTATTTCCATTTGTGATCTGTGTAATTTGATAAAATTGTAGCTAAATGGTAGCTAACTTTCACTTGAATCGTTGTAGGTATTTGGAAATAAGATGATAATCCCTTCCTTGGATGGGGACCTTTTCCAGTGGGATCGGGATCGAGAGAGCATGGAAGCAGTTCCTTTCACAGTTGAGTCTCTTCTCGAGTCATCCTACAAATTTGGCGAGGATGTTGTCTTAGTTGGGGGAAAGTCTTTGACAACCTATGGGCTGAGCTCATACTCAGGGAAGGTAAGAGCCTGCAAAACTGCCTTGTGTTTGTGTGTTTCAAGCACTGTCCTGCTCTTAGATTTAAACTGCAGTACAGTTCAAGTATTCAGCTGCATAGCACAAAAGAGCAGAATCTGAGCTTCTTGAGCAACAAACAGAGTGGGCTGGAGTAAGGTGAAGAGCTGGTGCAGTCAGGTGATATGACTGAGCCACTGCCTGTGAGCTCCTGCTGTATCCCCCTGTGCTGGCTTTAATACTTACCTTGCTCTTTGCTAAGTGATTAAACTTGCTAACAAAAAACTGATCACTTTTTATTGGCTTAGTTTTGTGCTGGATTAGCTGTAGCTAGCAAGGAGTCGGAGAGTGCCAGAGCCAGCACAAAGGAAGGGACAGGGGGTTTGTGACTAGAGGTGAGTGGTGGTGGGGGAAAAAAGAAGGATGACCCCTTTCTACCAAGCTGGGAGAGGAGTTCAGCTTTATCATCTAGCTTTTCTTAAAGTAGACTTTGCTGTTCAGTTTACTGCATATCAAAGAAGGCGACTTTAGGTGACACTTTTTTCACAATTTCAGATTTCTTTCACTAATTTTAGATTTTTCACAACTAATGGGAGATAGCTGGTTGAAAACAAGAAAAAGATTCAGCATATGAAAGAATTTAAGATTTGTAGTTGCTGTCAGTGAGTTTACTGTCTCCTAGGAGTTCTTCTTGCATTGAAGTCATATGCAAAAGTTCATCTGCTATCTGATTAGTTCAGAAGGTGTATTTCTTCTGAAATCCACAGATTAAAAGTTGTATATTTTGAAGTAACACAGAAGAAAAAAAGGCTAGAAAAAGGACAGAGATTAATTACATTGTTCAGAGTCATAGAATTGACATCCCTCTTCTTAGTGCCGGATGTCATTAAAATCCTTGTAGATCCTTTGTGTAGTGAGGAACAGATATTTGCTAAATTGGAAATGTTGGTGCATTTTAAAGCAAGTTTATAAAATATACATTTTAAAAATTTTAAACTTGCAATGTTTTTATTCTCCACAATTGTTTGGGGATATTTTTGGTCATACTTTTTAATGTGGAATGCTTCTATGGCATGCTGTAGTGTGATCACTAGTGATAAAGAGCATAGAACCAAAGCAAGCATTCATGAAATCATTTTGATTTCTTCACTGATGGCAGAGGGCACTGTGCCCCAACAGACTGCTCCTCCCCCAGTGTTCAGGAAGTGGAAATTTTGATTTCTGCTTTGATTACTGACTTATGCTTAAAGTAGCACATGTGCCTCATTGAGGAATGAGTGCCTAGCTCTTCCTTGTTAAGAGTTTGGGCAGTCTGTTGTCTTTGGCAGTATGATGTCTGTTCAGACTTCCTGAAAGTGTGTTCAACTCCCTTTTCAAAAGACAATTGCCCATATAATCCAAATTGTTTGAGATTGAGACTGATGCAAAGACTGAGAGTTAAATAAGGTCTTCTTTCTCCTTTAATAGCTGAAGAGGCACAGGGGAAAGGCTCTGTGCTGTTTTATGTGAATTGATAGTACTTGGTGTGAAGCTAATATAGTTATGCTGAGACAAATACGGCATGAAAGCAAAATTATGCTGTGGCTCTTATAGCGATGTCCTTTCAATGTCCATAGAAACAGTGAGAAGAGGCAGCTAAGATTTCCTTCTGTTAGAAGTAGAAATACATGCAAATACAGTCAAAAGGTAGTCAAAATAGCTCAAACTCTAGACTTAATAACATCTTTTGAAATTCCTAGTTCTGAAAAGCCCTTATCTCTTAAACCAGGCTTTTCCGCATCCTCAAGTATCTAAAATCACGGAGCTCAAAACCGCCTGGAAGCCAAAAATGTGTTGTAAGAATTGTGAGCTTTGAATCTTGCTGTTGATTACATTTGTTTGACTTGAAGTTCTTCAGAAATGTGAAGCATGTGTGAGTCTCTTGCCTTGTCCCTTAGGTGAAGTACATCTGCTCAGCTATGGGCTGTCGCCGGTGGGATGACGATGAAACAGAACAGGAAGAGACACTCCTGTTACACCGAACCCAGAAAACAGTCCGTGCTGTTGGCCCACGCAGTGGCAATGAAAAGTAAGTGTAGGAATTGTTCAGGAACTATCCAATAGAGAGAAGTTCTTAATACATAGTGTTTTAAGAATTTGACCTCCTTTTTACTCTCATTAGGAGTAGCACAAGGGAGTTTTAGATTGTTAACCAAAGGGTTTGCACTAGACTGTTGGCTAGCATCTTAACTCCTTTGCTCTTCAGTGCTTTTGAAAAATGTCTTGAACTTCAGTTTTATAGATGATTAGACAGAAAATGTGCACCTATTTATTCCCTTTAAATCAAATGAAAATTACTTTCCATTGCATACCTCCAAAGAGTTTGTCACCACTCTTCTGCACAAGGCAAATGTCACTAATGTTCGCTTTAGCTGTTGTTCTTTGTACAAAAGGAGACAGTTTACCAGTCTCCTTGTGACCTACTGTTTCACTTTTAAATTGTTTACCTTGTCATAATAACTGTCACTGTGGGGGTTTTTAAATGCTTGATGTCTTTAGCTTTCATTTTAAGTTGATACTTTAAAATGTCTTCAGTCTTATTTTTTTAAAATCTCACCCTTAAATTTGCTCTGTTCGTTTCATAACATAAGTGGCCTGTTCTTTACAAGATGTAGAAACTAAAAAGTCTGTGACTTTCCTAATGCTGTCACATTGAAGTTTTAACACATCAAGGTTTCTATAAAGATCTAGGCATGTATTCTACTTAAAACCCACCAAACCTGCTTCATAAAATAAAAAGCTGGTTGTCATACAATAAGATACAGTAATGGCTCAACAACTTAGTGGAGAACTAGTCGTTCCCTGTTCCCCTGCTCCCTCTTCCGTTTGCAGCAGGATTTGACAGGTTGTAGTGTATCAGAGCTAACCTAATTAGAACTCCAATAGATTACCAGATCAGATGTCTGAAAAGAGGAATCTTGGGTTCCCTGGTTGTTGGAGTCTGATACTGGCAGAGAGAGGTATGTCATAAAAACATGACTTTTTCTTCATACATCTTTCAAAAACATGGTATGACATCTTATGCACCAGAATCCTATCTTGTACTCAAACAAAAGTGCTTTCCTGATGACACAGTATGACTGCTGTGGAGTTTAAAGCATGTATCTCAGTTTTTAATCCAGAGAAAGAGAAACTTTTAATAAATCAACTGAATATGTATATTTGCCTTTACCATAAGGGTGTGTAAATCCTTTAAGGAGACAGTTTTGGCTCCTGGTAGTTGCCAGACCAGAAACTAAGAAACTTTGGGTACCCAAACCTCCTGTTCAAGACAGAAACTTACCATCCTTTCTCATCTGCATCTTCTCTACAGTATTTGGCTATATAATGTAAGAAAAAAAAGAATTATTCTTCCTCTTTCTGAAAATAATTCTTGGTTTCTGCCTTAATTTGTTGGTTTACAACAATAAAAGAGCTTTTGTCTATGCAAGACAACTGTGTTCCTTTTACAGTTGTCTTTTTTTCCAGTGCTAATCTGTGGGATATGAATGGTCCTGGTTTCATGAAGTACTCATCAAAGAGATCCTGTTAGGTTGTGTGTGGGATTAAAGCAAACAAACAAACATTGTCCCTCCCTCAGCTTGAAAATTTCATATTAAATCAACCTTTTATTAATAAAGACAAGTATGTCTGGTCTAGAATGCTGCTTCCTAAATGCTTCAAGCTTGTTACTTTAATCATCTGCATAATATTTTCCTACTAAACAGACCCAGCTACTCTACTTGATTGTTTTAATTGTCCTCTCCATATACTAAACCTTTAGTGGCATTGGCCTTGCTTCACCAGCTGTTCTCTCAACTCACCTGTCATGTTGGACAAGGTTTCTCAGCCTGCTTGGTTTGTATTTGGGATTAGCACTCCCCCTCCTGGTACAGTTGTGTTCCTCTGTGAAAATATGGGCCAACTATAGGTAATCTTCTGGATGGAGGATTTGGGACTTCCTTGGAATACGTAAGTTGCTTCTACATAGTTCTTCTGGTTTTCTTTAAGGTGGAATTTCAGCGTTGGTCACTTTGAGCTGCGCTATGTCCCAGAGGTTGAAACTAGAGTGGGGTATATTGAGAGCAATTTTAAATCAAACATGAACAAAGAAGAAACAAAAATTATTTCAGATGTGGATGAGCAGGAAGCTATGATGAAAGATACAGTGATAAAGGTCTCAGTAGCTGACTGGAAGGTGATGGCTTTTAACAAACGAGGAGGACATCTGGAATGGGAATACCAGGTAAGGGAAAAGACAGAATATTAAATGTTACAAAAGCAGAGGTTTTGCAGTGTCATAGATGTTCTCTTTTTCATCTTGGGTTTCGGTTGCTGTCTTTGTAAAGAAGCAAACATCTGCTTGTAATTTTTTTTTAACTGAAGTTCTGGCTTTGAATTGCTACCTCTGTTACTAAACCTGAAACAAGGAATTTAAGCACTTTGTTTAGCGTTATTCTTGTAAGGTATCTAGTTAATACAACAGTTTTACAGTTACCTCTCTCTTCTTTAGTTTTGCACTCCAATTGCTTCTGCATGGCTGGTTAAGGATGGAAAAGTCATTCCAATCAGTCTATTTGATGACACAAGTTACACTGCAAACGATGAAGTATTAGAAGATGAAGAAGATCTTGTGGAAGCTGCCAGAGGCGCCACAGAATCCAGTGTCTATTTGGGTGAGACACTGACTGCAGCATTTTCTGTAGTAAATGTTGTTCTTTTCTCTGTTGAGGTTGTAGTAAAGCAGATATTTCTGTACTGGTAGATTACAGTTAAGAGGAGCTGTAACATGTCCGGTCTGATATGCTGCATAATGAAGGCTGCTAAATTTAACCCACATTGCTTTATAAAGTCCCAAAATTGAGGCTTTACTAACATACATATTCCAGAAAGGCACCTTGACTTGATTTAAAGACTTATCTCTTCCTAGCTGCTCTGATCATCTGTTGTTATTCAAAGTTAGAGTTCTGTACCCATCTTAGAAATTAGGAAATTTAAAAGAAGTCTTATCTATGCAAACTCCAAGCTGCTTTATAGCTCTTCAAAATTACTGGCATTTTTCTGTAGCACCAGCTCTCCAACAGTGAAAAGGAGATGTCCTGATCTCTTGCTTTTCTAGAACAGAGGGAATATGTTACACTGAATTCATCCAGCCTAGCAATCACAGTCGGTATCTCAGATAATCTCATATTTTAACTCTGCAATTTTATTCAGTGGGAGAAGAGAACTAAATCTTAAGACTAATATGGGCTCTGGCTTATTACTTAGGTATGTACAGGGGCCAGTTGTATCTTCAGTCATCAGTCAGAATTTCTGAGAAATTCCCAACCAACCCAAAGGCTCTGGAATCCAGGACTGATAATGCAATTCTTCCTCTTCCCAAAATCAAGTGGAAACCTTTAATCCGTAAGTAACAATGCAGAGTTTCAGTTACTGTCTTAGCTTTGAAAAGACAGAGCATCTTTCTGATTTTCAGTATAGTTTCAAACTAGTCTAATGTTTCCAGCTGTAAACCAGTTCAGGAGCTATCTCTGTGCTTTATTAACTGTTTATTTTTTCTAGTTAAATATTTAATGTCTGGGTTTTTTTTACTGTGAATTTGACAGAGTCAAATGTCAAGAGTCAAAAATAATATGTTGGGTCTTCTAAATCAAATTTTTCAACAGAAAAAGGAAGATGATTTTTTGCAGTGATGTGTATGAGTGGAATTGACCTGTCCAAAACTAGTAATTTGGCAAGGAGAAGAGGCGTTAAGTCAACTGTTACCTTTAAATACCCTTCTTAATGTTTCCTTACATTAGTTTTGGTTCTCACGATCTGGTCTAAGAGGCAGTTTCCAAGATTATGCAATTGTATGGCTAGGCTTCGCGAACGAAGATCCAGGGAGGGCTCCACCCACGCTCCTCATCAGCGCCTTTTCCAAGCGTGCTGATAAAAAGAGGATAGTGGATAGCACCCTCGAGACTGCACAAGGGATTTTTTTAGGTGAGACACAGCATGCGCAGAGCTGGACCCACCCTTTAGTCCTAAGCTTCATCTGCCAGGGCCTAGTAAGCTTGGACGCTGGCAGCCAAGTCCTTAGGACAGAGGTTTTATTAGAGTGTCCTTCTCTTAGATGGAAGGCCTTCCAGGGCTAAACGAGCTCCATCTGCCCGGGTTTGGAATCAGAGTTGTCCTTCTCCTAGGATGACTGCCAGAAGGCTAATGAGCTCATCCTACCCATACAAGGATTATAGGAACATGGGTATCACTCCCCACACTTTGCTGTGGACAATGAGTTTAATGCTCCCTCTGCTGTCGGCACAGTTATCGCCCCAGGGGCCACAGAAGACCCCAAGTGATTTTCAGACTGTGCCTGTTGCAATTAGAATTTTCATTAAGGTAATACAAGAGAAGAACTTTTATAACAATTCAGCTCAGAAAATTGTCTTTTCTGTGCTTAGATTCTCCTTCCAGGACTTCAGTGTTGGTGGGGTCTGATGAGTTCGATAAGTGTCTCAGCAATGACAAGTATTCTCATGAAGAGTACAGTAATGGGGCACTTTCTGTTCTGCAATATCCATATGGTAGGTGGAAGTTCCAAAGTTTGAAGTGATTCAAATAGTCAGGTTTAGCTATTTCTTATCTGTGAAATTCAATAAATGGCCATTTGTTTGATCTTAAATATGTGCAATTTTTTATCATTTAATGAACTAGGAAATTACTGCCCAAACTAGGGTTTCAAAATTGTGGTGTATGTACAACTGGTGTCACACAAAGCACTTCAGAGTGCTCAAAATTGCTACTGCAGAGCAATACTGCCATTATTTGTGTACTGCCATTGCCATTGTTGGTCCAAGTGGAAGAAGCTTGTGTAGAGTTCTTTCCAGAATTTGCTAAGTGCTAAGAGTCTCAGCCTGGCAGTATAAAGTTTTTTATATGGCAGATACTTTGCTTTAAAGCTATTGATGGTCAGGCCTTCTGAAGTGGTAAACTTTCATGGGAGACCTAAATGCTGTGGAGTCTACAACTTTGATGAAGTGAATTTGATTATATGCCATTTAAAATCCTGAGGCATGCAAACACAAATACCCTGTGTTTGTTAAGGAAACCTATTCATGGGAAGACAAAATTGTAGTTACCTGCAAATATGCCCTTTGTATGTCTTTTCTACACAGATAATGGTTATTACTTACCCTACTACAAGAGAGAGAGAAATAAACGTAGCACCCAGATCACTGTTAGATTTTTTGATGATACAAATTACAAGAACATTCGTAAAAAAGATCCTGTTCTTCTGCTTCACTGGTGGAAAGAAATTGTTGGCACCATTGTGTTTTGCATCGTGGCCACAACTTTTATCGTACGCAAACTTTTCCATCCCCATCCTTATAGCAGAGTAAGTAATTTTTTTCCCTGAGTCTTAAATATAGAAGGTGTTATTCTAGCCTTTTCTTTTGGTTTTGAGTCTGCAATGAGCAGCATTAATACCTTAACAACTAGTGAGATAATGAAATCAATAGCCTAAGTGTATAGTTTAATCTATCTGTAAAGGTTGTCAGCTACCATGTACAATTTGTTTTAACTGCTTCAGCAAGCAGATTAGACTGCTTCAGCCGTATCTCATGTCTTTGGAAACACGCTGAAATTATTTAATGCCATATCTTGGAGTAAAAACTGGTCTCAAGAGCTTAAGGAGCTTATTTTTGTTTGGTTTTTTGTTCTTGTTTTGGTAACCTTTGTTAGCTACGGAAGGAATCTGAAACACAATGTCAGACTGATAGTAAATATGAGCCCACTTGTGGAGATGTTAAAGAGAGCAGCTGGAGTGATGTCAAGAACTCTGGATATGTGTCAAGGTGAGCTCAGTACAACACAGAGGGTTTTTACAACTAAAAATTTTACAACTAATACTATCTGGTGGAAAGAGCAGATGTTCACTTGGTCTTACCTACCCCAGTCCTAGTCCTCCAGCTTTGCAGGAAAACTGGCAGCTGACACAAGAACCCTGTCACCCCATTACTGACTGGAGATTGCAGCTACAATTAGTAAGCAATCCCAGAGAGGCTACAGGATACCTGCGAGCAGGAATGTTGCTCTCATATTTCCTGCTGATACGTGAAATGGGAGATTGAATCTTGAAGGTCTTAATCAATGTTTATTCCCTGTGTTTCTGTGGTTATGGATTAAAGTAGAGAAAGGCAGTTGTAGATGGAAACAGATGATGTTTCATGTACTCTACAGAATAACTAGACTACATTTGGAGCAAACCTTTGTTGCTGTTATGAAGGAGTTAAGATAGAAGGATGTACAGGGGCATGTCAAAAGTGGGACCATTTCCTGTAGATTTCCAACTCA
The DNA here is from genome assembly GCA_013396975.1 of Bucco capensis. Taxonomy (NCBI): domain Eukaryota; kingdom Metazoa; phylum Chordata; class Aves; order Piciformes; family Bucconidae; genus Bucco; species Bucco capensis. The sequence continues at coordinate 474,377 of VWZO01018461.1, read as the reverse complement.
TTGGAAGTAAGAATGAGTATTTAAAATGAGGACGAACAAGAAAGGTAGAGAGATTTAAGAACAGCGATGTTTTGGGAGGAATGCTTAGAAGACTAGTTGCAGAAATAGTTTTTTGGGGTGGGGTTAAAGGTAAATCATGATTTAGAAAACACATGCCACCACCTAGTTTGGTTATAGAACCTTAGGCTACATAATCATGGTCCATGGTCAGTAAGCATATAACCTGTTAATTCTGAAAAACTCCTTCAGTTTGTCATGTGCATGCATAATGGATCTTGCTGGGTTGTAAGAGACATTGAATAAATCCAGAATCAGCGACTGTCCATTTTTGTAAATAAGTAATCATCTAATTGCCTCAGTGGGTGAGCAGGGAAAAAATATAAATAGTTCAAGTCATTCAGCATGTTTTGTCTGTACAGAAATATTTCACTCTTAGTCATAAATGACTTTTCTAACTATGCTAATGTGTTTTTCTCCTGTATTCTTCTGTCTCTTCCTCGCACCCTTCTCCTCCAGATACCTGACTGATTTTGAACCAATTCAGTGTCTGGGTCGTGGAGGTTTTGGAGTAGTTTTTGAAGCTAGAAATAAAGTAGATGACTGCAACTATGCTATCAAAAGGATCCGTTTACCTAACAGGTAATAAATGAGTTTGTTGAGCTATAGAAGCAGTAAGGAACGAATGGTGGGATCCTGTCCGACACTGAACCATCTGTTCCTGAACTGATTCCTAGATACTAATTTAGGATGAATGAATGCTTTTAATTGGGGTGGGGCCAGCTTAGTTTTGGCATTGGGAATTTGGCATATGTAATCACAGCAGAAGGGTGATCTGCTTGACTAAAGTGCCTGCATAGCAGGACCCTTGTGAGGATGCTGCAGCTACATGGGAACTCCTTTGATTTTCTTGATGAATAGAGCCTGTATAACAGGACCAGTTATTTGTAGCACTGTTAATTTACCTCTCTCCTTCCTCTCCTTACCTTTCCTACTCCACCTTCTCTTTCTTTTCTCTCCCCTCACCAGCTTTTCTGATTCCATTTGTCTATTTGTTTCATTTTCTGATCCCTCAACCCCTACCTTTTCTTTCAGTCATAGGTGGTCAAGCTATGCTGCTGAATTACCCTACACAGAGCTTGCAGCAGTTCCTTTTAGTGGGAGATGGGAGACACTGCTTCTGGAAATCTCAAGTTAGAACAGCAACAGGCAGGCCAGTAGAGGGAGGGGGTAAAGCTATGAAATCTAGAGTTACTATTTTTTGGACTGTGTTAAATAAGCGTGACTATTAAGAGTAAAGGTTTTCTTCAGAGATTTAAGGTACCCTAAATTCTTCTTTCCCAAGCATATTCAAGCCCATTAAAGAAAACATCTGACTTCATTTGATCCAGTTATAGTCTTACGAAAAGAGATTATTTACTTGAATAAGATAGCAGGCTACCTGCTTTCCTATCCATAGAATGGAGATTGTCTTTATGCAGTTTCCTTCTGTTATGCCGATTAAAGAAAAATACTAAGGTATTACTGTCTTCTTTTTATGTCAGTGTCTTCTACATCCCTGTAGAATATTGCTGTTGCTGCCATTTGTCTTTTTTCTATCCTTACAAACAGTTGAAAGGAAGATGAACCTTTTCTTCTGAATTTTGCTGCCTATAATTATTTGAAAAGGGATGGTTAAATACTTAGTTGTTATGAGCACATAATGCTTCTCCACATTTTAACCTAAAGGAGTTACTCTGGGGAATTGTAAGATATATCTGACTTTTGGTGTGAAGAGCAATACTACTGGCCTGGTTTATACTGGGCTAGCTTTGATTAAAGTCCTTTGCAGAAATCTCTATACTATGCTGTTACTTTATGTGACCATGTCTCTGTTCTTCTCACCCCAAATCATAGGGAGCTGGCTCGTGAGAAGGTGATGCGGGAAGTCAAGGCATTAGCCAAACTGGAGCATCCAGGTATTGTTCGGTATTTCAACGCATGGCTGGAAGCTCCTCCTGAGAGATGGCAGGAAAGGATGGATGAACAGTGGTTGAAAGATGAAAGGTAACTCCTAGAGGTTTGGGGTTTTTTTAACAATTGAATTTGATATTGTACATCAACAGAACTGGAGAACTGGGAGATGATCCAGGAAGATGGAGAGACTTTGTAGGAAAGAGATGGTTATTAGCTTAGCCTGTCAACTTCTCAATTGAATGAGGTACAAATATATCACACTTGTGCATAGTGTCTCTTAAGTTTTGTATCCTCTGTTGTGTTAAGGTCCTTCTTTCAGCTTAGGAAACATCTAGTAGTTCTTACTTTAACTTCTGTAATTAAATCTTCTGTGTTTGGAAGATTGGAACATTGGTACTGTGATTCAATTTTAAACTTTTGCATCTCTAGCCTCTTTGTTCCTTTCCACTGCTTTCTTCCTCTTTGTCTTGGTTTACATGGATGTGACTCAGTATTTCTGTGCTTCAATGAATTTATTTCAGCAGAAATGTGTGAGGGATAATGGGAGTGATGATTTATACAGCTTGGTAGAAGTAGGTTAAAAATGGAAAATTAGATAAAGAAGTTGGAGGATGCTGAGAGAAAGGAAAAAGTGGGTGTAAGTTAGCATTTGAAGAATGAAGCCTAATACAAGACTATTTAGTGATCTTATAATAACATCTTAATATGCCTAAAAATTTTTAGAATATAGTGACCTTTGTATTTCAGGCATCAAATTAACATTTCACAGCTGTAATTCTTCCAAGGCAGTTTAAATAGTTATTGCAATGCATGTTCTAAAGGAGGGAATTTTTTTAAGCTGAAGATGAGCCTGATTGCGCATTGGGAATCTAGGCATCAGAGCTTGCTAAATTTTCATCTTATTAACACTCCTGTTTCAATGAGAAGTCATTTACCATTATGGGATGACAGTGATAGCAGTTCTTAAAACCTGGGCTTCTGAATGTGCATTTCTAGTGGAATGAAGTTCTGTAGTATTGATCTCTTGATTGTTGTTATTCTAGCACTGATTGGCCGCTCAGTTCTCCCAGTCCAATGGATGTCCCATCATTTAAGATCAGAACAGAGCCATTTTCTGCAAAGGAGCACATTGAAGTTATTGCCCCTTCATCAGAGAGGGCAACGTCAGTGGGAATACCCTGTGGGCAGTCTGATTCATCTGGAAGCCTGTTTTCTCCTCTGGAATTTTCTGCCACGGACAACAGGGACTTACACCAGTCAGAAGATCCACTGTTAAACCTTCAGGACAGTGTCCTTACAGGCTGTGATGTAGAAGACAGTACTATCAATAGTAAAGAGCTGGGTCACTCCTTGGAAGTTTGTTCTTCAGCTGTTCCTGGTGTACACCTGAGGGAAGGGACCTCCTCTTCTATTGTGTTTGAGGATTCTGGTTGTGGAAATGCTTCCAGTAAGGAAGATAAAGTTGATGTTTCGCACAATGAGAGTCTTTCTGAGGATAAAGCAAAAAAAAGTACAAAGGAATCTGATAACAAGAAATCTGCTTCGGGAAGTCCCCTCTCTGTTTCTCCACCAAGGCCAACAAGTTTAAGCCTGGACCTCTCTAAAAATGCTCCAGAAAAAGTCAAGCCCACCTCTCCAAAGGTCTATCTTTACATCCAGATGCAGCTCTGCCGGAAAGAGAACCTTAAAGACTGGATGAGCAGAAGGTGCACGATAGAGGAGAGGGAAAGGACAGAGTGTCTGCAGATATTTCTGCAGATAGCTGAAGCAGTTGACTTTCTGCATAGCAAAGGATTAATGCACAGGGATCTCAAGGTTTGTATTCATAGGTTCCTGTAGGAAATTAGTTGTGGGTTGTGTTTTTTCTTTCTTTATTGGCATGATCATCACCGAATGCCTGAACTTTCCAAATTCTAGATGTGACTGGTGGTTCTGTAGGTAAATGTTCTCTGTTTTGGTACTGTAAGATGATCTTTGGTGCTACCATAACTTGAATTACGTGTGCCCAAAGTATAATACAAAAGTCTCTGGTGCCGTAAAATTCCTGAAACACATGGACTGACTCAAATGGCATCACAAGGTGACTGTCCCACCACTGCATTCCAGACTTGAGCAACAGCAATTCCAGATTTGACTGCTCTTAATACAGCAGTGCCAGGCTGCTCAGCTCAGTGTCACCTTCAGCTTTAAACTGACAGATCATGAATGTGTGGATACAGGTAAATTTTCTTTTTGTATGTGGGAGTAATATGAGACTGGAGACAAAAATCCTGCTGAAACAGGTGACTGTTATCAGTGACCTCAGTGTGGGTGTTGGAAAAGCTGAGTTAACATCTGTACAATAATCTGGAGGTGCAGTGCTCCAGGAAATAATCATTAATCATTCATTATTGCAAGTAAAGTCTTTCTTATAGCAAGACTTCTTGTACCTGGCGCACATCAGTTGCATTTGCTTTATGGCATCTTTAACTCGGGTTCTTTATACAGAGTTGCTCATTGCTGAGCTATGGTGGCAAAGCAAGCTACTGTGGATCCTGTTCTTCTGTCTCAAGTGAAGCACACAGTTGGCAGTGTTAAGTTTACAGTTTGACTCAATCTTAAAGGTCTTTTCCAACCTAAATAATGCTACGATTTTCATTCTAGAGCAACACTACCTAAGAGCAGCAGTGTTATTCCTGATTAGAAAGTAAAAATTAAGTATTACTGTTCTAGGATTGAAATGTAAACTGTCCTGGAGTTGAATTCTGAGTCAATGCCAACTATCACAATGCAGCTTTCTGAAGGATTCATAATCTTTCTAACATCTGATAACACCTAGACAGCTAAGACTGGGAAAGGTTGTTTTTACCTCTAGCATTTGACATAACTGAAGTCAGGAGTAACTTTTTGTGCCTTCCATTTTCCTTCAGATTCTATGTTAGTGCCTAATCTTGCTAGAACTGTTAGCGCCGAAAGTGTCAGTGTGTGTTACCAAATACTAGAATTTAATTAAAGAGCCCAGGTGAGACTAGTCTTACTATTATAAGCTCTGAGAAATGGATTGCTTTTGCCAGATGGTGGAGAGGTAGCTCCTGTTTCTCAGTGCTTATTTGAGGAGGTAGTAATACCTACCTCAATGGAACAAATACTGGAATGAGTATAGCTGTCGTTTTAGCTTCTCAGATGCTCATCATGTTCAGTAGAAACAAAAGCTGAAATTGCCATCTAAGATGTGGCAGAAAAAGGGGATTCAGATTCACTGACATTGAAAGGATATGTCAACATTACAAAAACTCATGAATCCATCCAAGTATTTTCTTTCTCCATCAGCATTAAGCAATTGTCTTGAACTAGTTATCTGAAAAATCTGTAGTGCTTGAGAAACTGAGCAGAAAAGTGATTAAATCCCTTTACTAATATGTTGCTAGGCATGTTAATTAATAACCTTTCTTAACATTACTGTCAGTTGTCACTCTCTGCAGTCTTCACCGAGATCACTATTGAGTAAAGCTTATGTAGATCTTCACTTAAAGCTATATTAGTTATAATGAGCAATTGTGTAGCATTTTGTTGGAACATCTTAGAAGTATAAAATTTGAACACAAGATTTTTTTTTTGTTTACTTGGTATAAACAACTTGGAAAGGATCTTCCTGAAAGAAGAAGCTCCTGCTTCAGAAACCTTCCTATACATGTATAAATGTTACTCTTTATGTGTTTATTTGGTAAAAAAAACAGCCAGTATATTTATTTTTTTTCTGTAGTCTTCAGAAGCTCCTAGAAACCTAGTTTTGTAATTTTTCCAAGAGGCTGGTCATAAAACCTTAAGTTCATGCCAGCACTACTAATAAGCAAGTAACCTGCAAAGCTTTTTTTTGTCTTTGCTAGAGGTAGAGCTAGCTGATAGCAGAGGCCAGTTCTTGCTCTCATTGGCACTGACAAAAACTTCATTGCCCTATGTGAAAATATATTTGTGTGCATGCATGTGAAAAGATTCAAGAATATATTTTAAGGATTCTTATTAACAGTGCACATGGAGGTGCATTAATTAGATTGCTACTAATGAGAGTTACTGTAATGACAAGATGGCAGGAATTTAGGTAGGCAAGTGAATAGGTCACAGTTCAAATTCTTTTGAAGAAAATTAAGTTCAGAAACAGAAGTCTATCTGTCTAGAGAATTTACTGTTACTCCTAGGATGAGCTGTTGGTCGTGCTTGACAGCTTAGAAGAAATTGAGTTTCATAGAACTGCAAGAACAATTTTAGTTATGTTCTGCAGTGTTAACTGAATTAAACAGTCTTCCAGATGTGTGAGCAGCTAATTTCTTATTCTGATTGAAGAATCTGAAGAGAAATTTCTTTGTGCAGGTGGCAAGATAACTAGAGAATGGTTGTGTTCTGCTACCAATCTGCAATAGCAGAGAGCCCATTCTGCTTAATTTGTAGAAACTATACACCAGCCCATTCAGACACAGTCTGTTTGCAGCCAGAGAAGTACAAGAAATAAAACTTCCTGTTCCAGAAGAGTTTTTGCTCTGTGAAGGAAAACATACTTTGTTGACTTGTGTGTTTGGGGGAAGAGGAGGAGGGGAATGGAGATCAAGGCAATGGGATACAAATCTCTAATGGAGACATCTGTACCTTGAGCATTAAAATTCGGGTACAAAGATTTTTTTGACAATGGGGGTGTGCATTCAGAGGGTGAGTGCTGTATAAATGCTTCAGAGAGAGCCTGGAGATGCTCTAGATTCACAGAGGAGTAGCTTTCATCCACTAAATGTGCTGTGACTGTGAAGGGCACAACATTCATGACAGGAAAATATAGAGGGAGATAAGACCTGACTCAGAAAGCAGTTAGAGAGGCAGGATGTGGGCACTGTGGAACAAACAAGTTATATCTATTTCTGTAGTGCTTATCTCAGAGCTGTCCATTGCTTAAAAAAAATAAAAGAAAAAGCAGCCTTTTTTCTGCCTTGCTTCTCTCTTGCACAGGGTGAGTTTGTCTTTAACTGAGGAAGTGGGATGGACTTTGAAATAGGTCAGCTTTGTAGTCCTTTAATCTTGTGGAAAAATATTGCCCTCTATCTGTCTGCCTCCTCCTGTTCCAGGGTTTATGTTAACAAAGCATGGGCCATGTTCTCCTGGCCTTGAAGGTCTGGGAGCTATGAGAGGAGCTTGCCCAGCACCACTTGTCTCTTTCCCACACCTCAGCCCTTTCCATGTACATAATCCTGCTGCTTCTTCCCTTTGCCAGATGAGTCTGTTCTTCCCCTTTAACTGTGTGTCTGTCTGTATTTTTAACTGAGGTGGAGTGGTCGTGTTTCAAAGTAAAAATAAATCATTTGGTGTGGCTGTTCTGTCAGCCAGAATGCAAACCTCTTGAAAAATCATCTTCGATAGGCACCATCAGCAAGAGGGCATCTCTGGACAGTCTCCTATCAGTAGGTTAAGCCAAGGGTGGCAGTACATGGCAAACAAGCTAAAGTAGAGTTAAGCCAGGTCATCACCATTGCTGCTTTTGTGAATTGCAAAGTTCTGAAGTTTCTGCCAAAAATAAACTTTTAATTGTGTTATGCAAACAGTCATTCCCACAGTTAAACTGCATAGTACCAACTGAAAAGCAGACCTTGTTCCCATTATCTATAATTTAACATTAAGGTGATGTGCTACATGCTGGCTAATTATACAGGGAATGAGTTTAGCACTCAGATTAGAATAAAACAGACTCCAGTACTTGGTGTGAATTTGCCATGTGATAGAGAGTTGGATAACTTATCTGTGCAGTTCCCAACAGCTGTTGACTTCTGTGTGTTAATCATGAGACCTGTGTAGTGCTAGTAAACCTCTACTGGACAGCAAGAAATGAGCAGTCTGAGTTTCAGGAAGAGACACTAATGCAGAAGTAATTCACTTTTCCTGAATAGCTAAGATTCTTAGCTGGTTCTGCTAACCTGATGTTTAATGACCATTTTTAGCCTTGACAGCATGGTTTATTGAAGTAGAACAAAGTGTTGTGTCTACTGAAACAACTGTTTCTTATATAATATGTAACTGCTACTTATATAATTTTTCTTTTCACTTGTTTGTTTTCTTAGCCTTCCAATATATTTTTCACAATGGATGACATAGTAAAGGTTGGGGACTTTGGATTGGTAACTGCTATGGACCAAGATGAGGAGGAGGAATCAGTACTTACCCCAATGCCAGCTTATGCCAGGCACACAGGACAAGTAGGGACCAAACTCTACATGAGCCCAGAACAGGTTTGTGCTCTCTGCTCTAAAGCTACTATCTGGCAGTGCCTGGAAGACACCTGAATTTCCAGAAGCTGAAAGATCAGGCAGTCTTTCTAGTGAATTGTTGCAATCAAATTACTTAAGTTCTTTCTCATCAAAAGTAGAGTTTTGAGCTAAACTGAATTGTAAAATTAGTATTTTAACATATATACATTTTATAGCAAAAAAAGACTAATGATTCCTACTTAGATGCATTCATTTATCTTACTTTTAATGTAGTAGAAAGCTAACTGTATAATATTCAAGTTAATTGAGCAAGGACACACTATTGTGCATGAGGTTTAAGTAAGCTGAAACATTTTGTTTTGCAGTTGGATCTGCAAAGAGCTGCTGCTGATCATCTCATATGATGAAGTTTGCCGATGTGCCTGTCTTGTAGTTTTCAGCTGTGCACAGAGCTAATAACTTCCATATGTTGTTTATGTTGTGCATGATTCCCTACAGTGAGTAGCTGGATTAACTCTAACTTTGGATTTTCAGATCTGTGGAAACACCTATTCACACAAAGTGGATATCTTTTCTTTGGGACTGATTCTCTTTGAGCTGCTTTACCCTTTCAGCACACAGATGGAGAGGGTCAGGGTAAGTATGGTATTGGATTGTCCTCAGATTGTTTATTTGTTTAAAATTGCTATTCACTTGGTGAAAGACTTGCAAGAGGTTCTTTTCAGTTTTGAAAATCTTGCAGTTGGGAGCACAACTTCCTTATCAGCTGTATACAGTCCCCATGAGTCACTGAAAATACATTGCAGGCTTCCTAATGTGTGCAGTTGAATTGAGGCCTTAATTTCTTTACAAAGCTCCTCTGTTGTTAAGCCAAGTAAGAGAAACTATTGAACTAAGATAGCTAAGAACTCAAGCAACAAATATAGCTTGTGACTTTAAGCCTACCAGCTTGTTTTTCATTCAAGAACTGGAACCATGCTGTGCATTCTTATTTTTTGATTCGTTTCCATCTGCAGTGCTTTTCACCCAAAGCACTTAGTGAAAAATTGCTGTTCCTTTTCCTGTAGTAAGTTTTAGCTGTGAGTCTCATCTCACTCAGCTTCAAGCACAGTAATTGATGACTTTCATTGCATCAAATGTGAGTTTGGGAGGTTTGATAGTGCATTACAGCTCTTACTTGCTGTTAAAATGCCTATAAGATCTATCTTCCTCGGGAAAAAGTTCATAGAGAAAAGGGACTACAGACAGAAAGGCTTTTCCTCTTGTTTATGGTCACCTGTGCAGGAAAGGAGGAGTCATTATAACTTGTATTTGTCATTGTGCCTGGTAGGTTTAAATTCTCATGTGAAGCATTTTTAGCAGAGATGTAAGCAGCAGCTTGAACCATACCATGAATGCAGCCTGACCAAATGCTTCACTAATGGTGATGTTGCCTTCTCTTGGTTAAAAAGCTCTGGCTTTTTATAGTACAAGAGAGTGTAGTCTAGAGAAGTAATGACAGTGTTTAATTTGAACCCTTTACATTTGGAACCAATTTCAATTTCCCTAACTAAAATCAATTTTACTGAGACACATACTCCATAAAGAGCTATCCTGGATTCTCAGGATCTCCTCCAGCAGTGACTACAAGCTTTGCATTCCCAGTTTCTCTCCTGAGTATAGGAACAAAACAAGTAATCAGAGTGAATTCTAAATTGCATCTAACTGATGTTTTACTTCGTAAGAGGGTAAAAAGAGTGCCCTAACTTCTCAGGATTTTCACTGTCATTCCACTCTTTTGGATAAAATTATAAAGAAACTTCCACTCCTTTATTGTGAGCTTCTAGAGTTTAGCTACTTTAGTAGTTGTTTCCAAGCTGTTACACTGAAGTTTTCATTGGCTTCAACCAAGCATTAGCACTGCTTGCTGAAGCAAAACATGCTCTGCCTCACCAGGCAGCTGAGAAAATTCTAGGAATCTGTGACAAAGAGCTGGAAAATTCCCCAGAGGAAGAGTGTGAGACCTGCCTCTGTCTCAAGCTGTTAGCAGTTCATCTGTGGCGGTGCAATTTAATTCCACATTAAATGTTTGGAAACAGATCACTAAATACAGAGTGAATTGGTATAGAAGAACAAATTTTGAGGTATTTTATTGTCATAAAACTCAGTTCTCTTGAACAGGAGTTTGACTTATTGCCCATCACTATTAACTGATCAGTTTATACTTTAATGGAGTAATAGTGAATTGAATTTGGTTTCGTTTTGTGCTCAAACCATTACAAAAGGAGTTCCTTCCTAAAATTAAGTGCTAAATATTACCCTTCTGTGCTAAAAGGATGCTAAATTGAGTCATGGATTGCTGGCAATTGCAGAACTTAAATTTATAAAGTAGCCTTACTGCAAATAGTTGTGGGGCTGAAGAAGGGAAAAACACTGTCACTAGATGGAGCCAATGTGCTTGTTATGGAGGAAACCCTGGAGGGGATCAGCTGCTTTCTAGGGACACAGAAATGTGCAACATGAAGTGCTTTCAAACCTGCTGATAAATCTGCTCATCAGTCCATAAACATTAAATAAAGCTAGTGTTTATGCTGGTGAGACAGGGCCAGTCATGTCATGTGTCTTAACACTGATCTTTGGGATTATAGGTGATGCACAGATTTGTTGACTTTGTTGAACCCAGGTGAGAAAGTACAAGTTTGTGTGTCTGGCTGATTTAAAACCACAGAGATCAGAGTTCCTGTGAGATGATTCCTATTCCAGGCTGTATACCTAATGGATATAGCAACTTCTTCATTTAAGTATGTTGTGATTTTTAAGCACTAAGACTCTCAAACATTTTTTTCCATCAGGCTGATTTGTTTGTGTATTTTTTGAAGAATAATAGAGTAATAGTACTGAAGAATGGTATTTTGGAAAAGTTACATGCTTTTCTTAATATTTTTGCAGACTTTAAGTGATGTTAGAAATTTGAAGTTTCCACCACTGTTCACTCAGAAATATGCACAAGAGGTAAGTATGTCTGATGCTATTAATTGTAGCTTTTTGTTCGTTTTCCAGTTGCTTTGCAGGTAAAGATTGAGGGGAGGGGAAGCTTTCATGTTGCTAAGATGCATTTCTCTACACCTGTACTTTTCTGTATTTCAAAGCTATAACATTACAATACTTCTGTCACACAGTTTACCTCCAGTAACTACACAGTATTACCTGGCTTCCCTTTCTCATTTGCTGTCATTCATTTCCCATTCACCCTGACATGATTTCTAGCAAAAGATCCATATTCACAAAGACAAAGTGCATAGCTCTGAAGAGGTAAAGGGGAGACTGTAGATAGCATCATGGCTGTATGGGATCTCATTCCAGGAACTAGATCTCTCAAAGATGAGCAAATTGTGCTGTGTTCTTATTAGTCAGATCTTTAAAGTGATACAGTTGCAGATAAAAAGGAGATGTACAAAATCCCTCTGGTTAAAAGCTGAGGTGCTCTCAGGTGTTCATGCTTCAGACCAGCACCTAAAGCAGACTAGCCTTTCTTGCTTTACAGCTGTAAAGGGGAATGTGATGTGCTGTGCTCAGCTGGAGCAGACACTAATTCTGATGAAATTTGAGAAGAATAGTCAGACATCTGTATATTTAAAGGAAAGCTTCTAATTTGCTGTGAAAAATTACTGCACAGCTTAAAATATAGTGGCTTACACGTGAAGCTAAAAATTACTAATAAATTATATTTCATGTTTTAATTTTTTTGATTGCAGATAATGTAAAAGTTTTGTAAACCTATTGAATCTTGGATCAGATCTGATTTGCCAAACTGATCGTAATCCTTGACAGTAAAGACAGTTTAACAGATGTACAGTGATACATTTTCAAATATTTAATACACTTCTAGCTACTGGTGCCAAAGCACTACTGCCCAAATTTCTCAGAAAGCAACTGGGGACATTTTTCCACTTGTTCATACAGGCACAATTGAAGTCAGAACATTAACTAAGAAATAATTTATGAGGTGGTTCATGTAACATATGTTTTCTTTCAGTACACCATGGTGAAGGACATGCTGTCTCCAAGTCCCACTGAAAGACCAGAGGCTGCAGCAATCATAGAAAATCCTGTATTTGAAGATTTGGAACTCCCACCAAAACCAGTGCTTAGGCAGAGGTCACGGACAATGAGTTTATCAGGAAATAAGCATTCCAGACAACCAAGCAAATAACTGTCCTCAGGATCACTTCTTTCACTCAGCAGGTTTTACAGGGATTGTTCAGCAGAAGGATCCTAACATGCAGAATGTCTATCTTGGAACTAGTTTACTTCAACTTTTTTTGCCATGTTTGATGTACTGGATAGATTTTCCTTTACTTTGACAGCCAACAAAAGCCAGTAACCACACTTTTCACATTCCACTTTTTTTTTACCTTAACTCTCCTAGATGGATGGGTCCAGCTACTGTGCTTACCAATGTTGTGCTCCATTATTGGGTTTTTTGAGTTAATTGGGGTGTTATTTTTTGAAGCTGGTAAATGTCAGCTTGCTGGGTAAGTAAGAGATCTGTAACGTGTAAATAGAATTAAATACTGTATTTTTATAGAGCAAATTACAGTCTCTAAGCCTAGTGAGTATCTCTCCAGATCACTTGCTCTTTGGTGAAGATGATTTTGAAATGAACTATGACTCCATTTTTGTCCCTGGTGGGTAAACTGGGAATCTGCACTAATTTTGAAGCAAAAAAGTACCACAGTTGTACATACTGTCACTCTCCATAGCCAGACATTAAGGAAATCATGTCATACTTCTGCACTATAGTATATCTTAGGGAATGCATTTTATACAGATGAACTGGTAGAGAAGGAAAAGGAGCTTTTTGCCATTAAAAAGGGGGGTTTATAGGCAGTGGTTGGAAGAGCCATAGTAAAAATTATGTACAAAAATGTTGTGATTCTGAAAATTTAAACCTAATGAAGTCATACATGTCGTATGTAATCTTGTAGATTTGTACCTTTTAAAAGAAAATCAACTGCTAGGCTTTTGTGTAATCTGCTAATTTAACTGCCTAATGCCATGCTTTTATTTCTCACTGTAAATATTAATTTTTATTTATAAAATACAGAATCAATCCATTTGGGTTGGTGGTGTACAGAATGCACTTGCTGTAATTGCTGAGTGCATTAATTATTGTGACTTCTTTCAAGTCTAAATGATTTAATAAACTTTTTTTATTTGTAAAAAAGAAAGGAAGAGTAGCTGCTTCTCTTCAAAGCCTGCATCAGTGCATGCTGCAGATGGCAGCTGTGTGCACTTGGAACAGGAGGATGGACACTGCACTTCTTTGCTTTCCTGTCTTTCACCTGCTACAGTGCATATGATGATACAAAGATAAATATGTTGCTTTGGAAGTGAGATGCTATTTGAAGAAAGAAGGGAATCTCTCAGCTGTTAACAGAGGGGGAAGAAGGGATAAGTCTTACAGTATTCACACTATGCTGGGACCTTACCTGTATCCTCAAAGGCCTGTCCAAGTCTTGCCCTGTGTGGTGCATGTCCAGCCACAAAAGCACCTAGCCACACTTGGCCTCTGTGAGTATTTGCTTCTCTTAGCACTGGATGCTGGAGTGTGGTGTCCTTGTCTCAAGCACTTGGGAGTGGTGAAACTAGTCATTCACTTTTTCTTTTTTAATGTCTGTGTGATCCAGTGATGCTCTAAAGCTACACTCATAGCACCAAGGCATAGACATCCCAGTGCAAACCACACAAGGAATAATCCCCTTTAGCTGGTCTTGGTCACCTGTTAGCCCCCTTTTAGCCCCTTGGGCACTCAGTGCTCTATATGTTACAGCTAGTCTTGCTTATCTCCTGGGGTCTGCCACCCAAGATATTCCCTTCCATAATCACTAAGGAAATTCACAGAAGGCCACTGGAAGCTCTGAAATTCTTGGTATTTCAGAAGCAAGTGAGTTGAATGCTGAGCAACAGCTCAGACTGCAGAAGGGTGTCTTCTATGCACAGACTGACACAGGTGGAATTACTAAAACTGGTCAAATTTATAATGTAAGCTGCAAGAGGAGAGCTAGAGTGGCTTTATAAGAAATCCTCTCCCACCTTATGCTGTAGATTACCAGGATGTACACAGAGATGAGTTCTTATTATCATACTGATTATTTTTTTCCACAGCATGAAGATTGAATTTGTCTTAGGAAATACTCATTAGAAAATATAATTACCCAGGAAGAAATTATCTCCATTACTTATAACAAATTGCCCCAAAATATCAAAGTTCCTCATTCCTAAAACTGTAGAAGATGAAGGAATGCATTTTTGTCACATGTCCCCATCTGTTACATTCCAGCCCCTCCTTCCCCTCTTTTCCTACCCGTGATTTTTCCATTAGGATGTGCTGTGGCACTTTCTGCGCCACCACCTCCAGCAGTGGAGCCTGAATCTGCATTTACTTGGGTTTGCCTTTCAGGGCACCATTGGGCACTGTAATGCTGTATTCTAGCTCTGGAGCAGTCTTGGAAAAGGTGGCTATGGAAACCATGTCTTCTCCAATGTCCACCTGAGACTTGTGCCTGCAGATGAGCAGTTTCTTCAGGGCCCGTTGGAAGTCCCGGTTCAGGAAAGCGTAGAGCATTGGGTTGATGGTGGAGTTGCAATACCCTAACCAAGTGATGATCTTGAAGGTGTCAACCAAGACCGTGCTGGTGGAGTCAGTGCCTCTGGCAGCGAGCCAGACATTCAGGACAAAGTATGGCAGCCAGCACAGCACAAAGACTGAAATGATAATGCTAATGGTCCGTGTGGCCTTGTTCTCCAGCTGCAGATGGTTCTGCCGCTTGCTGTTGGGGTGGTAGTGGATCTCCAAAGTCTGAGACATGATGCGAGTGGCCTTGAGCCGCGAAGCTCGGTAGATGAAGAAGTACATGCTGCACATGACCATGAAGGGGACAAAAAATGCCAGAGCAGAAGCCACGATGGCAAAAATCCAGTTGGTGACAAAGATGCATTCTCTGCCTGCATCAAAGTCCACCCCAGGGATCTCATTCCAGCCTTGCATGACAGGAAGAAAGGAAATGAGGGAGGAGTACACCCAGACCATGCAGGTCATCACGATGCATCTGTAAAAGGAGAGGCAAGCAGGGGAGAGAGGGTCTGAGTAATTCTGTATTGAGAACATCCAGTACCATTCAATCCCCATGGTAACCTGTGTGGGATATCACTGCTCAGCAGTCCCACAGGGCTTGGACAAGGGAAAAAGCCAGAGTACAACACGTCCATATGTGAATATCTCTTACGAGTGGGAAATTGGGTCTGTGGTTTAGAGAACTGGGGTCAGTGTGAGGGATGCTCAGAGCTGGCTGGAAAATGAGGAGGAAAGGTCTTACTGAGGATTTTTGTTACTATTTAGAACAACAGCATGTAGATTTCTCTATATTTTTTTTCCTTATAGTGGCTTTCCAGTACTTACAGGGCCTACAGGAAAGATGGGAAGGGACTCTAACAGGAAGTGTAGTGATAGGATGAGGGGTAATGGCTTCAAACTGAAAGAGTGTCAATTTAGATTAGATATAACAAAAATTCTGGTGGTGAGACACTGGGACGGGTTGCCCAGAAGAGCTGTGGATCCCCCATCCCTGGAAGTGTTCAAGGCCAGGTTGGATGGGGCTTTGAACAACCTGGTCTACTGGAAGGTGTCCCTGCCTGTGGCAGGAGGGTTGGAACTACATGCTTTAAGGTCCCTTCCAACCCAAACTGTTATATGTGATTCTATAATTTGGTTTCAGCTTTAGTATCTGGCATTATCTTATCCTCTGAGGAGCAATAGGGCTGGAGCTGATGGATGCTAGATCCTGGGTACCACTCCAGCGCTCTGTGACATGGGATGTTGCACAACCAACTCCTAGTTTTGGCACCTGCCTGCTCTCCACAAATCATACACAGCAAGAGTTGCAGTGGGAAAAACATCCCCAAAATGGCCTGAATCCACCCTACAAAGCACCCTGCAACTCCTGTACCACATTAAATTTCTTCTGTGAAGTTAAAATGGTGTGAAGATCCTTTTGCCACATCACTCTGCTTTGTGGCTGCAGTTGCCAATAGCTCCTTTGTTCTCAAGTCAATATAGACCATGGCTAAGTGAAAATCTGGAGGGACCTGAAGTGAGGAGCAACTCCACTCACCTGCCACGGGACATCCTCCTTGAATAGTGGTAGGGAGTCACCACAGAGCAGTATCTGTCCAGGCTGATGAAGCACAAGGTGACGATGGATGCAGTGCAGAACATGACGTCAAAGGAGATCCAGACTTTGCAGAACAGCTTCCCAAACAGCCACATCCCTGTCACCTCATAAATGATGCTGTGAGAGAAAGGGGAAGAAATCAAAGCTAGAATGACTGATTTCATTGATTTGTCCAAGAGTCCACTGGGGTAACACCATGTCTTAACATGAAGTTACTAAAGATGAGCATGCAGCTCAGACAGCAGTGGTTCATCCTCAAAGCACAACTCGACAATAATCTACAGGTGAATAAAAACAAACCTATGCTTCTTGCCTGCACTGTTATAAGCAGGTACCTTGAGAGAGGTGCTTTGCCCCCCAGATCTCCCCAAGTTTGCATCTGCACAGCTTTGTTTATCACAGCTTTTACCGTTGCCCTGTGTATCACAGACTTCCTGAGGCATGGAAGATGTTCCCTCCTCCAAGAAACTCACTCTTCATCTGGTTTCATGCTTCAAAACTCAAGGATTTCAACTCTTGGTTAAAAAAAGAAATAAATCTTAGGAGGAAGCCTGTGTGGCTCATACGTTTTGTAGCTCACAAATGCCTCAGTGAGGTAAACACACCAGCAAAAAGCAGACATTATGCCAAAATTACTCCTAAGACTGTCAAGAGAGGCCTGTAAGAAGTGAGCAGCAGAGGAAGGAACATATGTCAGCTGTAGGAAGGCTGATGTATGTTTCTACAGCATTCAATTCATTCACTTCCCTTTCCTTTCACCAGCTTTCTGCAGCTCCTGGGGTGAATCTGATGTGATAGCTGAGTGACTACGCAGTCCTGCAGAGCTGTCATTATCCTGAGCTTGCTGCTCAGACACAGGAGCAGAGCTGCAGGGCAGGCAGGTGAGCTCTGCCAGCCAGCAAGGGCAGAAAGAGTCAACTTGATGCCACAGGAGTTAGAAACTAGCACCTGCTCTCCATCTCATTAGCAATAAATCATTAAAATGACTTGTGAAGGTCAATCTAGAGCAGGACAACTGCTGTAGGTTGGTACAGTGCTATTGAAGGACCCCAGCCCTCAGCAGCTTTCTGTTATGCAGGGTGCTACACAAAAAACCTCAAGCAATCAACAGCAGAACTGCCCCTAAACTGTGGTAGCCTCAACATGGGCAGCATGGAGAGTCCCACTGCACACACATGGAAAGGTTATGGCTCTTTTTTAGATGGGGAAATGAGATATATAGAAATTGAAGCACGAACCCAGTAACAGACTTGTTCCCACTCCTCATCTCCAGAGGCAAAGCCTGTGGTGTGAGCAGTATGGCCTTCCAGGAGTAGACTATGCTAGTGCCATGAGCATCCCTGTGCTCAGATCCCAGCTGAGCAGGAGCCTAGGTCTCATCAGCATGCCTCTGGTGGGATGCACCTGACCTAGCAGATGTTCTCACAGCACAGGGTAACAGATACCTGTTTCCTCTGATGGAAAAAGTCTCTGCAGCTTGAAAATGAAGCTAGTTAAAAAGGAGTAATAAAAGCAAAAAAACCCACACAGTATGAGCACAAGTGAAGTCACCTCTGTGTTTCACACAGGCTCTGCAGACTCCAGCAGTCCAGCTCCAGCCCAGTTTAGCCTGGTAGCTGGAAATAGGGAAGGAAGTAGACAGCCAGACTGCTGCAGCCACATTAGCCAAGTCCTCACCCAAACACCTACTCGGAGCTGCTGGCATTCCTCAGGGAAGATCAGCCAATCTGGACACTCTTCCCACCCCTGTCCAGCAGAGAGGTACTTCCACAATCCCACTTTTCCCCAACACAGAGCAAACCCACCACTTATCAGAGCCAGAGACCTCCTCGTTAAGTCACTAGTCTCATTCCCACCAACTTTAACAGGATAGGAGCAGGTTAGATCATCATACAGCTAAGCTGCAATCCAAGCCCTCAGGGCAGGTATCTGCAGCACCAGGTGGAGAGGAGAGACAGGTGAATGCAGATGGATCATTTCAGAACCTGGACTTAAAATGTCACCAAGCTTAGAATTGAAATTGGCAGCAATGTTTTTAAAAGGGCATCATTAACTGGGTGAGGGTTTTTTCACCTGACTCTATAAAGTTACAGCTCACTTTGTAATTGCTTGTTGGGAAAATATCTCCTGGTGCCAAATTGAGAGGCGTAGGCAGCCTTGAGAGAATGGAAGCACAGAATGTGCAAAGAGCTCAGCTGCTTCATACTGCTCCAGGAACACTACAAAGGGTGCAGCCCCCAGCTGCCCACAAACCCACAGCCACTCTGCAGCACGAGACAGCTACAACCTACAAGTTAACTGGTTTCTGGATTTCTTTTAGCCAGGTAGTGAATATAAGCCTCAAGCAGGGAGAACTGCCTTCTGAAGTAGGGTAGCCTAAATTATCCTCCTTAGGCTAAAATGAAATCCTTGCCTTTACAGAGGGAGAGGGGAGATGGCCTTTGTCCCCATGTCAACCCTGTCAGGTATCAATCTGCAATGCAGTCACATCACAGAGGAGAAACAATTCCCCCAAGTGCAGCAAATGCCACTTGCCATCCCACAGCAGACTGACTGCAGTTCTTCTGGTCTATTTATATAGGCAAAAGATTTATTTTTGCAGTCTCACCAGCCTTCCCAAGGAGCTCTGCTGATATGTTGTCTGAATCAGGAGAAGCAATCAAAAATCTGTGTTTCACTGAGAATATGAGGAATAACACCTCTCCAACAGCCTTTTAAGGTCAGGAATATGAAATCACCCATTTTCCTACGCTAGTAAGGAACTTTTTTTTTTCCTCCCTCTCGCTACCAGAAAATAAAAGATTAAAGAAGTTTAAAATTGAAAGCACAGAATTTAATTCTACTGATTTCAATAGTCATTCTTGGCTAAGAAAAATGAGGGGAAAATATACTCCTTTGCTTGCAGGATCAATGCAGACATTGCACTTGATGCTGACACACACCAGTGGAGTCCTCATCTCACATTCCTCAAATACTCACAGTGTGCAAATTCATTGAGCAACCATCAACTAGCTAGAGCTACTCCTGGAAGAGGAGACATCACAATGGAGCCACCTGAACAGCTGGCTATCTAGTTCAGACCAGCAGCCATGGTCCCTATGGACCCAACAGGAAAAATACCTTCATCTGAAGCATCTCTCCATTCATTTTAAGGGGATCCATCATAAAGGGTGGAAAAACTGAGGCACAGAAGCACATATAATCACCAAGCCCTAGTTGAGCTCTTTGGGGAGCCCAGCTCTAAGCACAGCACATGAACTTGCAGCCAGGCCTGCTCAAAGAGCAGCTGCTGAGCTCGGAGAAGTGATGCCGCACGCGCGCATCGCTGTCTGATCTTACCTCACAAGCACTTCTTACCTAAAGGGCATGACCAGACAAGCCACAAGGAAGTCTGCCATGGCTAAGGACATGATAAACATGTAGGTGACAGTGCGCAGCCTCTTCTCCACCACTGGGCAAATGAAGACCACTGTATTTCCCAGGAGCGTGACCAAGTCAATGAGAGTTAGTATCAGCCCAATGACCACCTCCTGGAGGCCAATCCCTGCCACTTTGCCACCTCCTTTCACAAAGGAGGAGGCAGCAGAGGAGAAATTAGACAACCATGATTCATTTTTCTCCATCAGCATCTTCCCACTGTTAAAATCTGAAAGAGAAGAAAGGGTGAAATAAATAAATCAGGACTTTAATGCACAAGTTGTTAGTCTATGAGAGCAAGTGCAGAAATAAAGTTTATGCTTCATTTACTTCAAAAAGAATCCACACACCCTGCTGTGTCTGTGCCATCACTGTCCCATGGTTATCAGTCTGTGAGAAGTATCTGAAATCCTGAGGCTGAGCATGAATGCACAGCTTTCTCTGAAGTCTTTCATGGCAATTCAAAGCTCTCCTGTGAACAAAAATGCATCATCAGGTGAAGCATGAGACAAAAGGAAAAAAAAAAAAAACACACAGAGAGCAGAGAGGACAAGCAAGTGACTGAAATCCAGATTAGCTCTGCTAAATCCCACTGAACAGCATGCCATGTCCACAAAATATGGGGATTGCAACTAGATGATCTTTATGATCCCTTCCAACCCAAACCATTCTATGATTTGATTCCATATTGTCGTCATCATCTTTGCCACCCACAGACCAAGTGAGGCTACTTGCCCAGGCTGGCTGCTTTCATAACCCCACTGGTCAGTACCAGCTCTGCCCTGGGCTGTGCTGGTACTTTTTTAGATTCTCTTAAAAAAAAGGAGTTAAGAGCTGCTTCTCCTGTGACTGGGCTGTGTTACCACAGCACCTTCAGGCCAATCTCCCATCTCCAGGGCATCACTACTGACTGCAACATGAAAATGGTCAGCACAAATCCAACATGCTTTATCTCATAGTAGCCAAGCTTTGTCTCAGGAGAATTTTAAGAACAAGGCAGCATGTAGCAAAATTTTCCCAATGTCTATTTTTCCTTCCAGCAGCCTATGAACCAGAATTGCCTCTTAAAGATGGTTTCAAGAACGTCTAATGTCCTGCTTCCACTTTGGCTTATACAAACTTCTGGCATTCGTGACCTCCTATAGCAACAACTTCCACATCTCAGCTATTTGCCATGCAAAGGAAGATCTCTTTTTTGTGGGTTTTTGATTTTGTTTTGAGCCTACCACCAGCTAGTTTCCCTCAATGACCTCTGTCGATTATGCAAGCAAACCCTTCCACTCTCTCAGTGCCTCTGGTGGGCTCTTTAATCTCTGTCACACTTCCCAGGCCCCTTGTCATCTCCTGGTCTGGCTCAAGAACTTTCACCAAAGTGTTCATTCCTTATACAGAAGCTACTGAGGACTCCTGAACATCCCTCCTGCGCCTCTGAGATGGACCAAAACTGCCAAGTGTTTCCAAGAGGCCAAGGCACTGTGGGTTTATTTAAGGACATAATGATGGTCTCTCTGTTCTGTCCTGCTTCCCCTACATCCCTAACAATCCTTAATGTGGTTTGCTGCTTTTGATTGGCACTTAGCACCAAGGTGACCTTTCCACAGGATTGCCTATCACCATCCAAAGATCTCATTCCTGAGCAGTAACAGTCAGCTCAGAGTCCACTGCTTTAGATAGCAAAAGAGGATGAAATGAGGAAATTAAGTTCTCTCCATCTTCCCTAAATTCCATCACTTCACCATTGAGCTTGTTCTTCCATTTTACTGCTCACTGAGCCTCCTAAAAGCTTTTCTACAATTTATGAGTCAGGCCTTATACTTCATGCCCTGACTAAACTTTGTTTCACTTGCAAATATCACCACTCCACAATTTACAATTGTTCCAGTTAGAGATTTATTGAACCCCACATATCCCAGCTCCTATCCCTGCAAAGAGCATTGCTGACCTCACATGGTAACTCACCATCCACTCCCTCCAGCAGTTCACCTTTTAGACAAGCATTTATTCACACAAGGAACTTCCTTCTTAGCTCAGGACTACTAAGTTACTAGCTAAGTTACCCCACCTAGAGTGCCCAGTTCTGGAGTCCTCAGCATAAGAAAGGCACAGACCTCTTGGAGCAGGTCCAGAGGAGGCCACAGAAATAGTCAGAGGGCTGGAAGCCATCTGCTGTGAGGACAGGCTGAGAGAGTTGGGGTGGTTCAGCCTGGAGAAGAGAAGGCCTCCAGTCCATAAATGGGTCTATAATAATGATGGAGACAGACTTTTTAGCAGGACCAGTTGCAATAAGACAACAGGTGATGGCTTTAAACTAAAAGAGGGGAGATTTAGACTAGCTATAAGGAAGACATTTTTTACACTGTGGGTGATGAAACACTGGCACAGGTTACCCAGACTGGTGGTAGAAACCTCATCCCTGGAAATATTCCATGTCAGGTTGTTTGGGGCTCTGAGCAACCTGATCTAGTTTGCTGGGGGTTTAGACTAGATGATCTTTAAAGGTCCTTTCCAGCCCAAAGCAATCTATCACTTTAAGATCCTAAGTTTTCTTGAAGTTTCCATGAGGAACCATATTGAAAACCTCTCAGAAATCCAAGCAGATTACACCAACTAGGTGCTTCTCATCCACTTAGTTACTGTCTTCTTCTGAGAATTACCATATGATTGTGAGGCTAGATTGCCTTGTCTAAAAGCAGTACCCACCTTTTCCTTGGATATAATCATGTATTACACACACCCACTTATCCTTCAAAATCCTCAGTTCCCTCCCTTAACATCTATTTACTTTCTGGATTTAGAGGTTTCCTTTCTTTCAAGTTAAAACAAAACAAAACAAAATGAAGAAATAACTAAAGGTGTCTAGAAGAACTGGGAAGGAAATCCTCTCTGCCCCTCCACCAGAGCTGGGACTTGCCAATTGAAAACTGAAGCTCTCCTGCTCCTCCAGTGCTGAGAACAAGCAGGTTTGTTGGACATCAAGCTCTGTGCCAGACCCCTGAGCAGGGACTGCTAAAAGTCTACAGGGTGTCTTAAGTACCTCAGTCTTAATGAAAATGCTCCTTGGACAACATTTCACATCCTGGTAACACTCCATAAAATGAAAATAAAAAATTCTGTCTCCATCTCTCACATTATTGACAAGCAAGAGGATAATCTGTGCCATTCTGTCTAACAACCCCACTGAGGATGTCATCAAACTGGATGAGCTCCTGCAGAACAGTTTGATTTCAATTCCTGGCAGAACAATTGTTCAGCCTGTTCTCCTCCTCATGTGGTTTACACAGATGGCACTGTGACTGCGGGCTGGCAAAACTACACGGAGACAACACAGCCAGCCAAGTGGCAGAACCTGCCACTGCAAGGTCCAGTACATGGTCCCTGTCCATCTTCCAGCTCATCTGGTCAACTGACACCTCTCGTACCTGTTGGGAGGTGCTGGTGTCCTCACACCTCCACAGCCTTTAGAAGCTACGGAAAGATTCCCCTGATTTCCACCTTGAGTTGACTGCTAACCACTTTAAGCACATGAACCCCACCCAGTCAGTCCTGTGTCCTCCCAGAAGAGCATGCAGCATTTAGATAGGCTTCCAAATCTTGAACAGCAAACCTCAGATTTATTGAGCTATAAATGGTTTGAAAAATCTATGGTTTAATAAATCCATGTCAAATTCTACAATTTAATAAATCATAGTCATATTTTTAGGCTGTGGCCTTGAATAATCATCGATGGGAATGCTGGATTCGTTATTTGGGATTTTTTAGATGTAAAACTGAAACAAGAAGGTTTAGAAGTCACATCTTCCTTCTCCTGCAAACAATGACCGTGCTCACAAGGTTGGTTGTTAAGTGTGTACCAGGGTTAGCACAGCTCTAATTAAAGGAGATACATTGTACACAGTGTTGCTCTACACTGACCTGTGAACACTCACTGCACACAAACTTTAAGTACAATTAGGACACAGCTATTACAGTTCTCTATGCTACTTAAGCACCACCTTAGCCACCAGCTGGCATTCAAAAGTCTTCTCAAGTGAAAACCTCATGGCAGGTAGCTCAGTGCAGGATCTGTTCAGGAGCATAACACACCCATGTGCAAATACAGGAGACAGATGTGCCCACACTCACCAAACACTACAGAAACTGCCTTGCATCATACTGGGTTTTGGTCAACACAAAAACAGGCTGAGGAGATGGAAATTAAATTCTCCTCATTTGACATCCATGATTCCTCTGACAACAAGAAGAAGGGGTGATGGATGCTTGAAACTTCAGATTTGAACCTGAACTCTTAACTCAGGGTGCAGACAGCAGGGTCCTGCTGCTCCTGACTCCTTTTCAGGGATCCCCAAACAGAGGGTCCCTGGAAGCTCTTCCACAGTCTGTCACAGTCAAGCACCCAAGCTTGATGTCACTCATCCTTTTTGCCTCTGACTGGGCAGGCAGCAACTTCTCTTGCTAAGAAGTGCTACTGCTGAGCCACCTGGAGAATTGTTAATACAGGAAAGCTGGGGATGACACAAACTTAACATCTCAGTGAACACATTTGGGACAAAGCAGGATGTGCAATCCTTTCCAGGGATGTACTTCCACAACTCCAATGTTGGAACTTTTAAATTCTCCAATGAGCTCTAGCAGCTCATGTGGTTATGCTGCTGATAGAATGCAACGTGTCTTTAACATCAGTCTTTCAGCTTTTCCTGTAAGAAGCCCTCTTAAAGCAATAGGATAAAATGCCCAGTTGTACCATGATGTGGGAGTATCCCAGGTTTCCTGGGGATCTTGTATTCCTTATGGTTTTTGTTGTTATTATTTGGACATTGCAGTTTTGCTTCCTTTCAAAACCTGATGGGCTAAATCCTGCTCTCAGTCTGCCTGAGCAAAGCAACTCCATCATTTCAGCAGTTTTCCTTTAATATATTGAAAGCTTGACCTAATTTATTCAGCAGACAAATCCCAAGTAAGGAGTTAATTTCATCACTAAATGGTATGTCTTGATGGAAGGAGAGGAAAAGAAAAGAATGCTCTGCAACCTCAAGGCTGACTGCACATTAGAGGAATTATGAAAATTGGGAATACATTTGCTGCCAGTCTCTGCTCCTCCAGTAAACCAAGCAGCAATCAGTGCATGGCAGCATGCAAATGTACCAGACCTCAAAACACAGTTCTCTCCTCCCCTCTGCCACAAGCTGAGACTGCAGCAGTGCATTGCTCTGCCAGGCTGCTGTACAATGGTAAAGAAGAAGGAATATCCCTGGGGATGCTTCCACCTGTAAGCCAGGTGTTTAAGAAAAGCCATACAGGAAGAAAGCCTTCAAATGGACTTTTCTTCTCTTTCTTTCTCTATCCAACTTTCTCACCTGAAGGGCAACATTTCTCAGGGCATGAATAGTTTCTTTCCACCCCAAAATCAACACAGAATAACTCTTACAAACTCTCCAACAGCTAACCAGCCCCAGTTCCAGAAATCCAGCAAAACACATGGTCCTTACCTTCAGAATGGAGTGTTGAAGGCAGCCAGCTGGCTGGAATCAGCTCCTCAGTGTGGCTGAGCTGGATGTGTGGTGCTCTTCCCAGCTGCAGGGTAAAAAGGGCTCGCTCCAGCTCCAGCAGGGCTCCCAGATCGCATCCCATGGAACTGCTCCCAGCCTGGCTGTGCAAAGCTGATGTTTTCCGCCCCAGGACAGGATGCTAAACACCTGTAAGACATCACAGAGGTTTGCCCTTTGGGATTTTCCCCCATTGGAAGTGCACTCTTCCACAGCAAAAGCAAGACTACTTGCAACCACCTCTCCGAGGAGCAAGGAGAGGCTGAAGCACGATCACAGCAGTAAAACATAAGGCAAAGTTAAATCCATGCTGCAAACGTGGGAATGCCCATTGGTGTTAGAGGAGCGACTGAGCCAGGGTGACAAATCTCAGCCCCCGGGGGGGAGAGGGAACCCCAATCCTGGGTTGCAAAACCCCACTCCTGGGATGCCAAATCCCCATCCTGGAGGACAAACCCCTAAACCCCAGAGGGCAAAACCCCAGCTCCCTGGGCTGCAAACCCCAATGATGTTGGAGAACACATCTCTCCCTGCACCAGCCCAGAGAGGGGGACACTGCCCGGAGGAGGCTGTGGGGTTCTGCCCTGGCGGGGGGTGAGGAAGGACCAGGAATAGCCTTGCCCGGGGAGAAGGACGGTTGCCCTTCGGGTGGGGGGTACAGCACCTGCCTGGAGGAGAGCCTGCTGAAAGGGGGACGGAGAGACACCGGCTGTACTTACCGGTAGAGGTAGCGTGGCCGCTAGCAGCCTGCCGCGGGAACCGGCAGCCGCGGGAACCGCCCCGCTCCGCAGCCCCGCCTCATCCCGCAGCCTCACCCCGCAGCCCCGCCCCACTCCCAGCCGGGACCCTTTTCATTCATCCGGGAGCAGTGGCTCCCCGTGGACACGGTGCTTTTTCTCTGCCTTCAAACCTGTCCTTCCTAACCCACGAAACTCTTAGCAAGCTGATCTAGTTGAAGATGTCCTTGCTCACTGCAGATAAATGACCTTTAAAGGTCTCTTCCAACCCAAACCGTTCTGTGATTCCATGACTCCCATGGGTGGGACCTCTTGCTGCTGTTCGTGGTCGCAGTGCCCTCCCAATGCCCAGGTGCTTCCTCGGTCTTGCTCCTTCATTGACTTTCCTCTCACCATGGCTTTCTTCATGCGATCTAGGCACGCTGTCAGACTCGAGTAATAGAGGTTTTATGGAGTACAGAATAGTAACAAAAGCCTGCAGTTCTCCAAGGGTAATAGCAGCCATCCCAAGAAACTGAACAAGAGGACAGATAACAGCAAGAAGTGGTTTGGACAAAATGGTGCTAATGCTGTGTCAATCACTCTTATTAATGGCATCTGTGATCACTATCACCTGTCAGCATGTCACAAACCATCAAAAGTCATGGCAAAATTTCATATTTATTGGAATTTCCAAGGTACTGTCAAGAGGGAATTTCTAGGGTATTGTCTCATGCGTTGCTGGGATTTTGTCTTTACATTATATGTAATGGTATCTGGAAAGGGAGGAGTGAGAAAAAAGAATTTAATTGACATTCTAATCTTGGCAACAGGAAAAGTAACAGGAAATGTGCATTCCAGAGTCTTTTGCATATCAAAGCAGCTTGATCACAGACTAGCTGAACAGCAGTAGGGCTGTGCTCATGCAGACATCGAGGTATAACCAAAGGTAGAATGCAGAAATCTGCTTAAATTGCCGAATAAGAGGGTTCAGGGTGTGGAATACTCCACAATACTTAGTACCCACTTGGAAAGCATTGCTAAAACCCTTTGAGAAGGGGGGAAGGATCTCA
Organism: Bucco capensis; assembly: GCA_013396975.1. Taxonomy (NCBI): domain Eukaryota; kingdom Metazoa; phylum Chordata; class Aves; order Piciformes; family Bucconidae; genus Bucco; species Bucco capensis. Next base: position 447,241 of record VWZO01018461.1, on the reverse strand, counting down.
GACAAATATGTTACGTTGCCAACTGGAAGGATACAAGGAAACACCTTGGTGGTTTTAGGATATCGAGGCTTTGGCAGTGGGGATACCTCAGCACACAAGGAGAATTGCCAAATGCACAGGGAATAAAATGTCTGTAAATCACATGGCATTGGGTATATAGGCCTGTAGGAGCAGCAGGTTTGTGTTTTGTCTTTTGAGGGGGAGCCTGTCCTGATGGTACTGCCCCTTGGCCAGCACCTTCCTTAGTGCAGCAGCATGAAAGGTAGAAGGCAGAAATGAGAATCTGCTTTCCTGTCTGTCTTGATTTAGCCAGACGTGAAGCTGTACAAAGTTATCTCTACTGTTAAATACCTGTTGTAACTCTGACAGGATTTCTGAACAGAAGCCACCAAAACCACTTGCTAACCACCATCTTTCTAGTATCACTGTAGATCGAAGGCAGCTGCCTGAGATGTGCTTCCTGACAGGCTGCACTGGCATACAAGGCTTGATTTCTGTATAACTGGTGTTAGTCATCAGCTCAAGCAATGAAATTCCTTTGACATGATACCTGCTGTGCTCCTGGATTGTGCTTTTTTAATATCTTATGTGTTGTACCTGAGACATTTCTTATACTGGATGAAGTCTATCTGACAATTTCCCTTTCAGTTTTCCCTCATCAGATTCCATATATTTGTATTTTCTCTTTCAGGTGGTATTTGTAATCCTTCTACCTTGATATATTCCCTCTTAAAATGAACATTGATGGATTGCTCCTATTGCCTCAGATGTTCAATGCTGCTTCTGGTTGCCTCCCTGACCCCAGAACTGGTCTCACTTTTCTCCAACAGCTATGTAGGGGATATACACTCTTAATTCCTCCTAGCTCAATTGTATCTAATTTATATCTGGAAATAAATGCTACAGATACTCCCTCTGACCTCCTGCATTTGGCTTCTAGCAATGTTTCTGCTGATACACTTCTAGCCCTGCTTTTGCCATTGAGCTACAGAAGAGTTTGAGGCTTGTGAGCTGCAAAAGCCTGTTCAGAAACAGCAATGGCATAGCACTGCAATGGTGACAGTTCCTGAATGCTCTTCTCCTACTTTAACATTTGAATTGTTGTGGCTTCATATCAGCTCAGTCACACTCAGGCATTACTCCACAAAGAGTGAGCATCTTCAGCTGTATCTTCATCACACCTTGAGGAGACCTTGGATATTTTATCCCTTAGATCTAATGCTGCCAGGTCACGATCCTTTCACACTGACTGATAATCCAACAGCCATGGTTATGCCTGAGATATCCTATAATTCAAGTTGAGGTATCTAAGGCTGGCAGGAAAGTATCCCTGAGTTTACATGAAAGCAATCACAATTTTTCTATTAGGATCAGCTGTTATCTATCAGGAGGCTTTCTGGGAACTTTGGTTAGCTTGTACTGAAGTGTGCAAGCATCTGCTATATATTCTAATGAAACCTCTTGCTCATGTCTCTGAAGTGGCTTCTTCATCTCTTTGTAGCTGCTGGGCAGATGCCTCCTATTTGTGTGGGAGATTTCTTCAGAAATTTGACAGTACTTCTAAACAAAATGGGTTTGCCTGTGAAAGGACATGTCCTAGTTATCAGATGGTCAGGTTTTCATTATGGGCACATTCCTTTCCCTTGTTTACACCACTGCACTTTCACCTGAGGATCACTGTGGGTTTACAAGCCAAAGCCCACTGTCAAAAGGGAGCCTTGGTATTTTTACCAGTATGCTAATGAAGAGTAAAAGCCCTGTGAGTAAGACCAACATTCCCCAAAGTGCTCTCTAATTATGGGCACATCCATTCCTAAGCATCCAGACTGGGATACCTTGGCTGGGTTTGCAGTGGGGTTGTTGTGTAACTAAGGAAGTCTTTTCTGTGCTTTGAGTTCTCAAAGACCTTCAGAAAATTCATGCCCAAGAGGCATCAAGGTGCTCAAACTGAGTCATCAGAAACGAGTGGACATCTTTGTAAGCCTCTGTTGCTTGCCAAAAACTGCATAATGACTCAAAGTCATAGCTTGAATCAAAACCCCTGGGTTCTGTGTTAACCATTGGACCATGTCTGATGTGAGAAAGGGAGGAAAATATAAATCTAGTCATAAAACCCACTGAGTAGACACTGGAGATCGCTGAGGGGAGTTGCAAAGGCTTTTGTTGACCTTGGAAGAAAAGACCATCAGTGGGCACAGTGATACACAAAACAGTGTCCCGAGAGGGAGGACAGCACTAAATGCCCACAGACAAAACCACTGCAGGAAAAAAGACAATGTATTCTACACACAGTATCAGGACACACTGTCTATTTGAACAGCAGCCATATTTTTACTTGCTTCCAACATTCTGTTTTGTGGGTCTATTATGTACTTCTAGTAACAGCACTGAAACTATTTTATAACTCTGGGGAAGAAAGCCATCTAAGAAACCTATCATTGAAACCATCAGTCAGGCTGAAAAAAGTTGCCAAAGAAAATTTTATTTCCCCTTCTTATTGTTTCCCTGACAAGCTGGCCAGGAGCTGCTTTCTCCTGAGCTGCAAAATCTAATTATATACATGCATAAAAAATTAGACAGCACTAACCATTTGTCTCGCATGACTCACCACTGTCTTTCCAAATGTCATAAATGCTGGCAAGAAAACTACAGCCCCAAAATGCATTAGTGTCTCACAAGGCTGCTTGGCTCAATTACAGGCTGGCAAGGATTAAGCAGAGAGGTTGGGAGAAGATGGGAGCAACATTTCACTGGCATCTTGGATTATTGTGTGCTGGAAACATTACAGAAGATAAACACTACAAGACAATCTAGCGACTTCAACAACAACAACCCTTATCTCAAGGCTCAGAAGACAAGAAGAAACAGAGCATTGTCCAAATGGAAGAAGAGACAGCCACATTAGGCAACACTTAAGAACAACAGTGTCTTGAACACAACAATTCCCTGGGAATGACTCTCTTCTCATGCACCCTGTAACTGTAGCAGCCACAGAAACCAAAGCCCAGACCTGCTCCTGCTCAGTCTCTGCTATCATAGCTTGAACTTCTCTCCTTGGATAGACCTCAGGTAGCATGCTCAATGGGAGCACAAAATACACTTGTATCACAAACACAAGCTGAGTGCCTCTCTGATGTTGCCCTGCCTTGATCAGGCTGACTAGTTCTAACCCAGAAAGTCAAACCTAGCCTTGCATTTAAAATGTGAGGAGGGTTTCAAGTGCATCATGGTGTGACCCTCGACATCCTCACCAGGGTGCACTTTCTCACATGGCACAGTAAGTGCATTGTACTTCCTCTCAGACCTCACTGGAAGAGGGAGGTCCTGCTGGGTAATACAGCAAAGCTTCTCCTCTGCCGTGGGGCTACAGATGCCAGAGCAGAGCCAAAGAGAAGTACATTGGGGCTGAATAGAAGATGGGGCCAAAATAGTAAGTCTCAGTCTCAGAGCATCAGACATGATTAATCTCCTATAGACAAGCTTTAACAAAGAAATAAATAAATAAGTCAAAGTTCCTTCTGAACCCCTGGAGAACTTTGAAGAGACTCATCCCCTCATAACAAAGTGGGCAGTGTATTTCTTACCTCCTCTTCCTCAGCTTCCATGGCACTGGTTTGCTGACACAGATCCCAGTGCCAGGACCTGTCTGCTCCAACAAGAGCCATTCTGATTTCCATTTCTCATTTGAAAACTCATCCCCTCCCTGCTTTACTTCCCATCCCTGGAGTGCAGCTCTCCATCTCATTCCCATGCACAGCATTTCCCTGTGTGGTTCCAGCCAAGGCTGGCTGCTGAGCTGTGAAATGTGTGCACTTCCACTCCACTGGCTCCTTCCAGCCTGCCTGCAGCAAAGACTTAATCTCACTGGGGGATGTCAGGATGGTGCTGCCTGCTCTTCAAAGAAAAGTCACAGCAGAAAATTACAAATCAGGAAGAAATACTCAGGTAGACAGGGAGATTGTGGACAGGGAAACAACTAGGCATGATGTTTCTTTTGGCTCTAGACTGCTTAAATCTCAAAGCATCCTATGCATCATTGAGATATTGTGCTCTCCTCTACAAACAGCTGGTTTGTGTCACTGAGCAAATATAACTGCAGTTTATTTTTAGCTTTAATTGAAAGTCTCCTTTCAAATCCTATCACTGCCCACCCAGATCAAGGGGAATGGAATAAATACAAATATAATGTAGACTACCTTATGCTGAAGAGCACAGCATCAAGAAATTTATAATCTTTTTTCCCCCCAGACATTTCATCTCAAATCTAGGAGAGATTGTTTACTGATGTGATTCATAGCTGAAGAGTAAGATGTTGCCTGGCAAGATTGATATTCCACATTTTAATAGGGATTTTCACCCATGGGTCTCAAAATATTTACAACCCTTAAAACATCTTTTATAGACAATTTTTTGCATCAAATATGTATACTTTACTTTTACTTAAGAGCATGATTCTCCCCCCCCACAATACCTCTCAATAAAATCACAATTATCAGTACAAATACTTCAGAGTTGTATAACTTAATTCTCTTGCCAATATAGAAAAAACCCTTCTACTAACTTCAATAACTTGATGATGTTAAATCCATTGAGCACTCACATATAAGAACTATAGAATCACTTGTCTTTTCAAGCTTAACTCATGCTGTAATATGCCTTGCAGCTCCATGGGTGCAAAGTTGAACAGAGCAGTCAAAGTGTTGCTATTCCACCAGAAAATGTGGGATAACTGCCCTTGGTTGTGCTGGAATAGACATCTATGGAAATGCTTGGAGAAATGAGGCTGTGTTGAAACTAGCAAGAGGAGAAACACATTCAGAAATACTTAGGTCAAGCCAATTAAGTTTTTAATCAAACATGTATTAGGAGGGGAACTTTCTCCACATCTCTTTTAAGAGACACAGCCATCAGTATGGTTTGGCAGCTCCAGCATTACAAGCTAATGTCCAAGAACATTTTTAACCTTTGCTTGTGAATTGCATGACTCACATGATTGAAGAGCTCAGAGAAAAGCCCTGCAACTCTATTTCTTTTTCCCCAGTGTGTTGAATTATGTATTGATCACATTCCCCAGGTTCCTCTGATAGAAAGGCTGTCATTTTACAAGGAAGCAGCATTTCATTTGTGGCCATGGTGGTTCTGTGGATTGCAAAGCCAATGTATGCACTTCTGCAGCTAGGCTGTTAAAGCAAGAGTGCATTCAGTAATTGATCTGCACCAGCATCCTCCACCAACAGATTGGTCTTAAAAACTAGAATAAGCCTGGCAAAAGAAATGCCTGAAGAGATTCAGAAAAGAAAATTGAAAGAAAAAGAAACTGTTACAGAGTCTCCTCTGTGCCATGTCTTAAGAGAGTATTTAGCCATTTGGTGTCCAGAGGAGGTGGCTGATGAGGTTGATTTAAAAAGAAAAGACCCCAGCCCCTGCTTTGTGCTTGCCCAAAACACACAAAATCCCATACCAATGGGACAGCAGGTTACAGAAAACAGTTCTGCTAGCAGGATGAATCTGAACTGCAGTCTTTTGTGCTTGATAGCAGGGAAAGGGAAAAGTATTTCTGACTCTTCATAAACTTGATTGCATGTAGGCTGTTGATGCATTTACTTAGAAGCTGAAAAAATTCACCAAAATGTAATAACCTTCTTACTTTTGGTTGAAGAAAGAATTATGTACAATGAAAAACAACCAACTCTAAAGCGAAGACAGGAATATTTTGTAAGGATAAATTAATCTCAGGTGAAATTACTTTTTTGTAAGCCCAAACCTATATGAAAGCAATAAAGAAAAATCCACTGTTCATATCTTTTCACAGAAGAAAAATATCCATCTTTGAAGATTTTCTAGACTCCTCAGGTGGGGGTAACTGGTAACATCTCTTTACTGGCTTGGGATGTAACATAAAATAATGAAAATATGTTTCTCTGTAATATGAAAATTCATTGCAGAGGCAGAATTGGGTCATCAGAGGTAGAGAATTAGGAGCAGAGGTAATGCTCACCCAAAACATGCTGCTAAGGTGCCATGGGAAGTCTGGGAACTTCCATCAGTGCAAACTAGAATGTTTCTTAATTGGCTTTGATTATAAGATTAAACAACAGCAATTCTCTGTGTATAATTTACAGGTTACTGGTGACAATGTCATACTTGGCTGTTCCCTCTGTGATTCACCCTCAACCCTGTCAAGGATAAATGTGGCAGAAAAAAACCCCTGCAGCTGGAGCAATCTGTATTTTTCTTTTCAAACTCTGACACATGAAAAAAAAAACAAACCACAAACCCACTGTTTTCACTTAGTGCCTGGATTTTAAATTTATCCTTCCAGTTCTGTGTTTAAGAAAAAAAAAAATCTGATTGCTTTTTAAATACTTAGCTTCCTATTATTCTTTATCCCTTTAAATGGGGCCCTTCAGTACTTTTTTCAAGTTGGCAGAAACAATGGCAAAAGGGAAACCTGAAGAACTTTTGTTCCTAAACTGAGAGACAAATGTTGTCATTTCTTATCTGATAGCAGATAAGATCACAAGATGAGCCAAGGTTGGCCCACAGGCAGTGGTACTGGATGGAGGAAGGAGTAAAGCCAGAAAACATCCAGCTATGACAGTAAAACTTGAACTCCTAAAGCTACCAGTTACTGGAGCTTTACTGGCTGTCTAGCAAGCAGATAAAAGACTTGTATTAATGAACACTTTGTGATAGATAAATGGCAAGTAGCTGGGTGCAGGAGCTAAGAGATGATGCACAAGAGGAGCTGCAACTTGGGCACTTGGGATGGCAGATATTTAGAGGATGGGGTGCATATGCTATTTTTCCCTGCAGACACAGTACTGTGCCTAGAACTAGGTCAAGACACACAGATATCTGTACATACACACAAAAATAACTCCACACAGTGCTAAATAATAAAATGGTCAAGATCAAACCCTGGCCACAAGGCTGAGCAGCCAGAACTGGCTTTCATCCACTCTAATTAAGGGTAATCCTCTATAGCAGGTTTGTCTTGGAGAGCCAGGGAGTAAGCTGCCAACTCAGTTACATGGATCACAGTGGTCCAGAGCTTCAGCTGATTTCTCTGGCTCTCTGCTTTAGTAGCACAGTTGTGCCTTCTGGATTCCTTTTAACCCCATTCTCCATGACTTGTTTAAGTGTAGAAACAACAACCAACCCCCAGTTTTCAATGCTATCCACTAGATAAGACTTTAATTATTCATCTTGAGCAATTTTTTTTGGCAAACAAGGGACAGAGGAGTGGGATCTTTCCAGCTCCAAGGGGGACAAAAAAGCCAGTGCTTGAATAGGAAAACATCTATTATAGGATGTGCAGTAATCATGGAAAATATGAATTCAGGAGCAGCTTTAAAAGGGGATGACTCAGACATTGGTCATCCCCAGAAAAGTGGTCAAAACAATTTGGAATACAGCAACAGGAATGCACCTGCATTGCAGAGCTGAGGTAACTCAGTGGGACAGTTTCATCTCCAGCCTCTAAGATTTCTGTCCTGTCATGCAAGTCCATCCCCAGCAACAATCCAAATCCATCCAGTCCTTCTTTCCCCAGCAGCTGCAGACCTGGTAGTCTGAGGCTTACACTTGGGCACTTTCGCTCTCCCATCCAAAGTTGAATTTTTTGGGGGGACGTATTCAATGCAGTGTTCATCCAGATTTAAAGACTGGTTTTGCTACAAAGTCATTTAAGAATTTCACCAAACACCACATGCTAGCATGGTTAGGATGATGCTGACTGTAGAGACAGATGATTTTACCCCAGGAAAGGTGAGTGATCAGATTAGATCAAATACAAATGGGAAAAGATGGATATAATTTTCCAGAAGACTGAGTGTTGTCTTTTTTACAAGTTCTTTTGCTTTCCTGCCCTCTTGCTTTAAAGCTAGAAACATGTCAGTGAATGGAGAAGGCTTGAGTCCAGTTCAAAGACTATTCCCAAACTTATTTTGACCAATAGCAATTTGCTCCCCAAACTACAAAACACCTCACCCTCTCACTCAGCTAACACCTCATGCCCTGAGCCCAACCAGGACAAGCTGAGATTTGTTGCTGTGTATAATTACCTTCACTCTCTTCCATTCAGTGACACCTCCCAGTGACAAACTAATTTCCTTAGAGAGCCACATCAGCCACCTCATGCCCAGTGTGACAGTCTCCCAAAATCAGACTGGATGCATGATCAGACTATAGCATGATCCCCCTTATACATTCTTGCACAGATAGGTAGGCTCACATACCCTGAAAGCTGCATCCAAAGGCTTAGGTCCCTGGAAAGATTTCCACTTATTTTGAGAGGCTCAGACTTCATAGCAGTTGAAAAAAATTAGTGAGAGGAGCCTCCCACCATGATTCTTTGCTTGTAGTCCCATGGTTAAAAGCACTCACCTTCCCAAAGCTCTTCTCTGTCCTGGTGCCTGCAGCAGTCACGGCTCCTCATGACAAAACTTGTAAAGCCAAAACTGCAGCTCCTGATGCCAACCTGCAGGTTTTATGCTTACTGTGCTAACTTACACCAGCTGTGCAAGACAAGTGGGCTGAGTTTGGGCTTCTTAACAGTTAGAATTGTAACCTTTCTGTTCCATTTTGTTGCAGAATGTTAGTGTTCTCTCTGTTCCAAGCACAGTCACAATAATTCTAGTGTTACAAGCCCTCTGTTACAAATGTAACATTGCTTAAGAGGCTGATGTAGCCCTCCAGGTAAATCAGTTTGTCACTAGAAAGTGTCACAGCTAAATTGAAGAGAGTGTAGGTAATTATACACTGTAGCAAATCTCAGCCTGTGTCTGCTCTTCTACATCACACTCAAGACAACAATTTGATTAAAAAAAACAACACTTAATTGCTTATTTTAACTTTTCATATTTATATATGTCTTTCATATGCACATTCCTTGGGTAAATACAGTGAAATCTCATCCTGTGAACTGAGACTGAAAGCAGGAGCAGTTGTTCCAGCCAGGCTGAAAGCCTCTCACGTGTTGATTAGAGCAGGAGCTTTCTGATGTGACCATTTGCCCTGCTGACCTCTTCACTTAATTGGCTCATTATGAGCAACCCAGCGAGGAGCCACAGGATCATCTGTGCCAGTGTTTTCCCCAGATACACAGCCTTTAGAGAAACGAAATCTATTTCTTTTTTCCTATTGCTTTGCTATCTCATTTTACTGGTGAGTAGCACATACAGCTCTATGTCTCCTGATGGCCATGGAAGGATGAGAACTGAATTTGCAAATACCACAGCAGGTTTCAATTTGACGACCTTGCAAGACATGGTGTTGAGTGAGCAACGCTGTTTGCAGAGCAGTGGAGGTGTCCAAGCAGTGTTACTGCAGGGGCTTGGCTTTTGCAAAGTTCACATTATGCCAGTGAAATCCCAAGCACCAAAGTTTTGTCTCTGCTGGACTAGATTCAGCTTCTGATTACGTTTGTACAAACACCTCTGAAAATGTATGCCTGTTCTGTCACAAACCACTAGATCTTCCTAACTATACTCTTCCAAGGAAGCTGTTGCAGTGGGATTTCTGCCTGTTCCCACATAAGCTGCAGACAGTATCAAACACATCTGAGGGTTCAGTCACTCCTTGGTGTGCTGGATGTTCTGTAGTGGGAACCAGCACAGCCACAGCCTGTCTTTCAACACTGTGTAACTCATTAAAGTCCAACTATTGACCCAGCACTGCCAAGGCACTAGTAAACCATGTCCCTCAGCACCACAGCTGCATGTCTTTTCAGCCCCTGCAGGGATGGTGAGTTCACCACTTCCCTGGGCAGCCTGTACCAGGGCTTGACAACCCTTTGGGGAAGACTTTTTTCTTAATGTGCAACCTAAACCTTCACTGGTGCAATTTGAGGCCACTTTTTTTCTGGTCTGTGCTCTGTCATGGGACATTACTGATCACAGCCCATGCAGTATTTGGGTGGCATAGTGTATTTCTTGATGATATGGTGGTCTTCCAACCTAAAGGATTCTATGATTCTCTGAACTGCAGGACTCCTGCACTTCCCTGTATCACCTGCTTGGAGCTTGACCTTGCCAGATGTTGTTTTACCAATTCCCCCAGTGTTTCTCTTCCTACAGGGAAAGACAGCCATGCACATGGCTTTCCTAAGGTTCTGCAGCAAGTTTGTGGTAAAATTTGGTCTGGGTACATGGTGATGTGTTGCAACACCTGCAAAGCACAAGGAAGAAGGAGAGGTAATTCCCTTTGATGATAAACTCCTTTGGGCAAGGACCAGTGTGCTGCTGCTGTATACATTGTCCCTGTCACCATCGGGTCTAGCTATGCTTGATATTACAGTAAAGTAAGTTATTTGTAATTATTATTATCTTTTCCTATTTTGGCTGTATCTGTTAAGAATCTCTTCCCACTGAATACTGCATGGATGTCTCATTAAAAGCAATATTTTTTAGGTTCTTGGAAGAGAGTTCTCCAGGCTAATTTTGGCATCAACTCAGAAGCTCCAGAGTCAGATCACTAAAGCCACAGGACTCTTCAGAAAAGCTGCGATGAGCACGGTCCTGCCCGGGGGCATGAGACCTTCCCAGATCTCGGATCGGTGGCTCTTCATTGCCATCTTCAGGCTGGGAGCAGCCTTGTTCCTTCCAGAAATCCTAGAAATCTCCCAAATAGACATAGCCAACTCAATCACGGTTTACCCAGTGTTAGTTGAAATTCCAGGTCAAAGCCTGGAAAAAGGTGTTATATACAAAAGATGAGGAGGAGCTTGCAGGGCTGGTATTCAGCTGCCCTGGGTGACAGTGTCTCCTTCCCTGTCAGTGCACGAGGCTTTAGAGAGTCAATTACCATGAGCAGTGCTGTTTGACACTCACTGCTGCTTGCTGTGAGACAAAGCTTCTTGGCAAGTTTTCTTTAAAGCACATAAATTGAAACTGCCTGAGTGATTTTAGCTCTGCAGCCTGCACTGTCCCCCTCAAAAAAGCCCTTTTCTGACAGTAATAAAAGTTAGAGTATTTGAGACTTCTTAATGGCAATATGTGTTTTAAAAAGTCTCTGCCAAACATTTCACACTTGATAGACATGGTGTTGGGTTTGGAAAAGAGAAGGTCTCCAGGCTTTCAGGATGTCTGATGGACAATATCACACAGACAGCTTGGAGGGCCAAGGAGCTGTTATCACAGAACAGCACAGGTAACACATTCTAAAATAAATCAGAAAATCATGGAATAAGGCAGGTGCCCTGGCCCAGCAGGGCAAGCTTAGATGTGATTGCTCACACCTTGTGCCATCACTTTGTGAACATGTTCCTGAGATTCCCCACCTCTCTGGTCTCCAGATAGTGTTTGATCACCCTCTGTGGTGAAAAATATTCTCTTAATAAGATATGGTTGGAAGTTCATTTTCTAGGAGCCCTGAAAATCACAGAATCATAGAACGTTTGGTGTTTGACCTTCGAAGGTCAAGTCCAACCCTTCTGCAACTAGCAGGGACAAATGCTGCTACTCAGAAGAATATTCCAGCAGTAAAGCTCTCACCATTTTATCTCAGGTCTCATGATAGTTTGTACCAGTTTGTTTATACTTTTTTCCCACTGTCTCAATCCCTGAAATCCCAGCATTACTCCTACCTCTCAGTGCAAAAATGGGTAATCCTGGTACTTACTCACTGGGCTGTGTGCATCCCTTTCCCAGCGCACAGCCCCACAGCAGGGATTTGAGATGGCCAGTTCAGCCTCCGCAAGGAAATGCTATAGTTGTCCTTGTACTCGGATACCCAGCGGTCCCTGGAGAAGGGGATACAAAGAGGACCTCCATCCTCTGCTCTGGGAAGCAGGACAGGGGACCTGCCTCCCCTTATGCAGTGGTTGGCCACCCAGCTAGGAAACTGTGTAGAGCAAATGAAAGCATGTGCCAGTGGCATGGGGGAGAAGGGGAACAGCCTGGCTCCATCAGAAGCAGCATAGATGCTGCAACACATGTGGCTGTCATTGGGACCATCTCCTACCTAGATCAACCATTACATAGGCTTGGTCTCCAGCCCACACACAAATCCAAGATCATAGATCAAAATCGAGACTTCAACACAAAGCTGAAATATATGTGTGTGTTAGAGGGAGGTGGGGGATGAGGCAGCAAGGAGGAATTGCCTTTCCAGTGAGAAATGAGAGTTCAGGAGCAGTTTATGCCTGTTTGTTCATAGTGTGCAGATGAGTCATGTTGCAAAGAGCTCCTGCCCTGTCTGATCTGCAAGAGCCCTTTCCCAGGAGAAGACTAGGTGTGGAAATGTTGAGGCATGTCTCCTGCCCCCAGCTCCACAGGGACTTCAACAGCTTCTTTCCATGGGGACAAGGTTGTCCCAGGAGAAGTCTCCCCTGCTCCAATGCAAAATTTTTCAAGAAAAGGCTGACCAGCCTTTGAGAAATTATTTGACCCCAAGGAAATTTGTTTGAGCTTATTGCATAACATGGACACAGAGGAATAGGCTTGAGAAACACCTCCCAGTCCCAACTAGCTCCATAGCCTCCCTGCCTTACTCTTGTCCTGTCCCCACTCTCATTCTCCCTCTCCCTTCAGCCCACCTCCTCCTTACCTGTTTAAGTTTTCCCCTTTGGGGAAAACATGAGAAAGGTGATAATTTTTCCTACAGTATCCACCATGGGGTCCTGGGCTGAGCTGGAAATCTCTGTTGTAGACACTTCTCCAGTCATGGTCAAAGCCCTCTAGTGAAAGAGAGTCCAAATAATTGAAAGATTTTTTTGGGTCTCTATCTCCTGTATCCCACAGCCTGAGTGTTCCCCCTTCTCCAGAGCTCCATTGGCTGTTTGTGCTTTCAGCACTCCTGTTGGAGCTACCACGAATGAAGATTTAGCCAAGGGAAAAATGCAAGAAGCCCTTCCCCGGGGTAGGTAAGGTCTTTCAGAGGAGATTATTCAGCTTTGATTTTCTATAGCCTTTGAAGTATGATGGAAGTCACCTAAGGCAGATCTGGAAATATTATTTTGTGCTCTTCTATTCTAAACATTGACTTGTCAACTGGTATGTATTTTTCCCTACTGCTTAGATTTTCTTTTTCATAATGTCAGAGCAATATATCTCTGCTCTGTTAAACCAGGGAAGAGGTCCAGGGTCCACTTAAACCTCAAGTGAGGGCCATCATATCTGTTGTGCTATCTTTCCCCAAAACCCCCAAAGGAGCTGGTTTGAAGGGGTGTCATCTCCTATCCTGCTCTCCAGAGATGTCCCATCTATATGCTAGGACTCTGCACGTGTCTCCTCCTGACTAAGCAGATCTGCCAGTGGAGAAACGTGCTGCCACCTCTCAGAACAAAACAGGGAAGGCACACAAAGAAGAGCAGCTGACTGGAGATGCTTCAGATTTTCTGTGTATGTTTGAAATGGCATGTTCCTGTAATAAGTCAGCAGTAAAGGGTTTTATTATTTTCACTGAGGCTGATGTTCCAGGTATTTCACACCTGCATGACCACATCAGACTGTTAACACAACCTGAGCACTCGCAGCAGCAGTTCTCATGCTGTGACATTACTCTGAAAGTGTTGAGGCAGTGTTGCCCAGAGAGGCTGTGGATGTCCCATCCCTGGAAGCATTCAAAGGCAGGTTGGATGGGGCCCTGCACAACCTGGCCTATGGAACCAGGTGATCTTTAAGGTCCCTTCTGACCCAAACCATTCTATGAGTCTTTGATTATTTCCAGGGAGGAATGCTGTGCAGCATGGGATGTGCCATATGGAAACTGGGACAAAATAAACATTATTTACAATGCTCCAAACTCTTCTGGAAGAGAACTGTTTTGCTCTGCCCTGCTTCTCCCCACTGATGGGCAGATGGTTATGAGGACTCTGTGGACCTTTCCTGTATCATTCACCATCCCTTCACCTTCCTCAGTCTCTTCCTGCATTAAATTTAAAAACTCAAAGCCAGGCTGAAGGCCACAAGTCATTTGGATGGGACAGCTGCCACATCCTCTATCCACTGACCTTCCACCAGAACAGAAGAGCCCAGTATCATCTTCCTGTTCTGCTGAGCACCACGCTGCATTGCCCGGTGCATCTCCTGGATGAATTGCTGGTAGGTGACCCAGCCTGGGGTCACCTTCTCCCTGGGCAGCAACATCCCTGAGAGACAGGGGAAAAACAGGGTGCATTAGATGGGAAGCACTATCAATTACTCCCCCAGATCTTACCCTTGGGCGGGAGTATGCAAATAACAACAGCAAGTTGGAGCCTTAGCCGGCATAAATCTGGGGAGACCTATTCACTTCAGCAAAGCTTTCCTGAGATGCAACAATCTTGCATCTCTGGTTCATGAAGCCAGCAGGGGAAAGTTTTATCATGATGTGAAGCAAATACAAGAGCCATGCTGTCTCCATGTTGCTCTGGAATGCTAAAAGCAGCTGAGACCCTCTGCAGGAGATTTTTGTCTGAAAGGGAAAGACTTTCTGGGAAATACTGCATTGCTGGGCTACACAAGGGCAGAGAGAGAAAGGAATAGCTCACAGTAGTTTATCATTAGCACAAGACAGCTTCAGATAGGCTTGGCAAGGAGATGCTTGAAGCTCTTGGATGTTAAGTGGAGTCTAAATGGACTGTTCAAATGGACATCTGTCCAAATGGAGACATGTTCATCTGAGCTGCTTGTCCAGACTCTCCTTCCAGTGAGTGGAGAGAGGGAAAACCTGCCAGGGCTTACTTTACCTCATACTCAAGGTGGCATCTAAGTTACAGGAGGTGGATATGTCTTTTCTCCCCATTGATCATGGACACAGACACAAACCAAGGATCCAGACACAGGCACAGACACAGGCTCTCCCACGCTGGGAGAGGTGAGCTCAGGGAACAGAGAGGACTTCCCTGCTCACATCCTCCTGTTTGATCCTGGAGCATTGCTGAGCAATGCTGCCCTCTTCCTTTTCATGCAGGAATTCAGAGGAAGAGCTCCACTGCTTTGGAAGGTTGAGCATGGCTGGGTGACGTTTGATGCCCACTAATTTTGTTTTCCTGACTTCCATCAGCATGGAAGGAAGCATGAATGCAAAGAAGCTGTTAAATAGTATAGCTAAGGGCTGGCTCCCAGCCCCTTTGCTGCATTTGCTGCCAATGAGGCATCCCTAGCTGGAGGAGACACTAAGGGCTGCTGGTTTGAACCACCCAAGTCCCTTGTGCTCAGTCATGGAGTCCTTTGACCTCCCTGTGCTTCTGTTCAGGACCTGCAACACAGGGTTAAGTGCAGCTCCCTCCATCCCAAAGGAGCTGTGAAGGTAGAGCTCTTACAGACTTTGCAGTGCCGACGCCTGGCTAGCAAGGACTCTTCATGCACCAAGCGTGGCTCTGCAGATGTGTCTGAGGCTCCAGCTTACTACATCTGCACTTTGAGCTGGCCTTGGAGCTGCATATTCATAGCGATAGGACCCTGTGCCCATGCTGCTAATCCTTGCCAGGCTTAACCCAGCCCCAATGCTTCACTGGGATGCTGCCATCTGCACATGTCCAGCCAGCACGGATCACAGGTAGGGTGGGCTCAGCTGGGAAAAGCCCAGGCAGATAACCCCTTGGATAGCTGGCTATGGCCAGCCAGCTGTTGGTGAGGGGCCAGCACCAGCATGGGGGGTTACCTGTTGCAGCACTCTGAGCAGCAGCTGGAAGACCCTGGCGGTAAGAGAGCTCATTCTCCAGCTCAGTGAGAGCCTGTGGCCTCTCCAATTTCTCTGCCTGGGCTGCTGCCAGTTGGGTGGTAGGCTTGTACTTTGGTTGGTAGCTTTCTGCAGCAGGAAGGACTGAAGGAAAGTGCTTTCTCTGCTCCAAGGCTTTGGGGCAGGAGGCAATGCCTTCTGCCTTCCACCTTCCCACATGACTGCTGGCTTTGGTGTTCAGTGCTGGGATGACTTCTCTCCTGTCCCTGAAAATGCTGTCACTGTAGGTCATTCCTTGCTCCTCCCAGGGTACAGCAAACTCCTTGGCTTTTAGCTGGGAGTCTGTGATCCATAGCTTCTGCAGAAAAAAAGTTGCATGTGAATGGAGAGGCAATGAGTGCAAAGGAGAGTTTCTAAAGCATCATCAAGCAATGCAAGCTGCCAACAGCAAAGCCTGGGCTTTGGTGGGGTCAGTATCCCTGGGGATACAATGGCCACAAAGCAGCTCCATAACTGTCATAAAAAATGCACAGACCATCACGTGTCCTCTTTCTGTCCATCTTATGGCTTGGAACTCTGCTGAGCCCCAGGTGAACAGTAGGGGGAAAGGAGTGAGCCTTGGCAAAAGCTGCAGTTTGATGGTATGAGTGGAATGGCTTTCTGCCTTAAATCAAGGAGCTCCCCATCTTTCCCTTGGGAGCAGGCTACTGTCCAAAATGTCACAGATAAAAACACCACAGTGGTTTTATCCTCTTAAAACCACAAAACAAACAAACAAACAGGGAAAA
The DNA here is from genome assembly GCA_013396975.1 of Bucco capensis. Lineage (NCBI taxonomy): Eukaryota > Metazoa > Chordata > Aves > Piciformes > Bucconidae > Bucco > Bucco capensis. The sequence continues at coordinate 430,847 of VWZO01018461.1, read as the reverse complement.
AATAAAATAATAACAAAAATAATCCAAACAATAATAAAAAAAACAACCCACCAAATCCTAGAAGGACTAAGAGGGAAACCTGGGCCTCACAAGTACCTCAGCATCACACAGCCCATGGGCACAGCTTTCTTATGCAGGCTTTAGGAGTTTAAATAGAGTCAAAGGGAGCTGCAACCTGAGGAAAGCAGACATATCTCAGGTGCTTCCTCCCTTCTTTCCCAAACGACCTCAGGACCTCCACAGGAAGCATGCAGCTTTACAAAGAAGAGTAAAATGAAAAAAAAAAGGGGGGGGAAAGCAGAAAAAACAAGAAATTGAGATGTACAGCTTGGGAATTATGCTCCAGCAGGCAGGGGTTAAGCTCTGCCCTCCCAGCCAGGATCTCGGCTCCTGGAAGTGGAGCAGCCACCTAAGGCTGGGGCTGCCCGGGAAGTTCTCGCCAGCCCTGGAGAACAGCGGGAGCCCCGAGCAGGACTGCTACTGTTAATGAAGGCTCTTGGCATCAGGAGTGCTCCCTGCGGCAGGGACAGGGGAAAGGGAAAGGGAGAGGGAGAGAGGAAGAGAGGAAGAGGGGAGAGGGAGAGGGAAAAAGGGAGAGGGGAGAGGGGAGAAGGAGAGGGGAGAAGGAGAGGAGAGAGGGCTCCCCAGGCTGCCGCCCGGGAAAGAGCGGCAGCAGTGGCCGCAGACAGCCCCTCTACCCCAATGGGCACCTTCACACAATGATTTCTCTGTTGTTGCCCCCTCCTTTTCCTCCCCAGCCTGAACTTTTTTTCTTTTCCATCTCCTGGAGCCCAGAGCACTTTAGCAGCCGAACATGCCCCCTGCCACTTCCCTGCAGTGGCCCAGTGCAAACGCAGCTGTCCCCACCGGGCTGCCACAAGCAATTAAGGCAGGGCAGGCGGAGCGAGGCAAATCAGATTAAATGGCTCAGGGGGTCACTCGCACTGCAAGGAGATTAGGAAAAAAAAACAACCTCAGCTTCCCTGCAAAAGTCTTCTCAGGCCCGTGTCAGGGCAAGGAGCCATCTCCATCCCAAATGCAATCCCCCTCCTCAAGGCAGTACCGGGATGGGTCTAATCCTGACGAACTCCATCAGCCCCACGGGGAGCAATAGGAGTCCAAGGCTTAGGCACTGGTTCAGCAAGCAGTCATTAGTGCCCTGACTTAATGAGTGTAATTAGCATTGCCCGCCCCAAACAGCTTTACCCGAGGGCACAAGGGGGATTTCCCGCAGAAGGGATGGGGATGCAAGCCAAGGGCATTTGGGCATGATCTGACCTGCTGGTGGGTCACAGCAGTGGGGACTAAAGTAGACTCTATGAGTGCAGAGAGCATCCATATCTGCTGTCCCCTTGACATCCCTCTCTGTCTATCCTCTATCCGTGAGAGGGAAGCCCAGACCAAAGGCTAAAGAGTCAAGCAAGGAAAAGCCCAGGGTACCTCCTTTTCCTCTTCACTTAGAGGCTTGTACTCATGACACCACTTGTAGTCTCTCTTGTACGAACTCCTGTACATGCCCGGTGACACAGGCAGCTGAAATGAGAAGAGGCAAACACAAGCAGATGCTAGAACTTGGGGAAAGTCTTCAAAAGTGATGGTACAAACCCAAAATATTCCCTCAAAGCTCATGAGAGGATAAGTTGCTCTTCTGGCAACAGCCTCTATCCCCTAGGCCACCTGGGGCCAGTCCAATAGAGGTAACCTCTTGCTCAGTTGCGCCCCAAGCAGGGTGACCAGGAAGGTTCTACACTCTTTTGACAAAGGTTTCTGGGGTATTTCTTGTCCCAGGCAGTCCCTGGCAACAAACAACTTCTTTCTGCCTTTCTCAAGCCTCCTCTGACTGCTCAGATGCCTCTGGGCACAGCACTAACCTAAAGCTGCCGAAATACTTTGATCAGCTGCTGAGGTCCAGTGTCACTCAGGTTAAATCAGCATGTGTTTCTGTCTTCTATTTCAGTAATACTTCACATGTGCTTATCAGATATTTAAAGCTAAGTGCTGGCTGATATCAATATTCATTCTGCAAAATGACTGGAGAAATAATGGAGGAAAACTCTGCCAAGGGATAAGCCAGTGACACCTGCCCTAACACCAAAAATCACCACAATGCAAACTTCTGGAGATGGGGAGAGGATTTTAGGGAAAAAGCACTGTATATGTGTCTTCTCCCTCAGCATCCACCATGGGCACTGCTGGAGCCAGGAAATTGGGTGAGATGAGCCTTCAGGCTGACCCAAGAGAGCTGGTTTTATGCTAAAGCATTAGATGTGCTAACTTGTCAATGAATGGCAGAGGGCTGGGGGAGATGAGCTCTTCTGTGGTAATTGAAGGTGTTACTGCCATCCCCACTGCTACATGAACATGTCCAGCACGCAGGGGTGGCTTGGCTGGGCAAGGCACAAGTCTTTATTCCCATGTCCATGTGATAAAAAGGAACCAATAAGTGCATCAGCACACAGCACCTTAGGCAGGGCTCCTGGCTTGCCAACAATGTCACCCATTATGGGCAACAATGTATTTTATATACTCATTCCTTTTTTTCTAACATTTCACTCTTTTCCCCTTCTGGGCTTCCCAGACCAAAGGCTGCCTTTGCCCAGGACCCAGATCCTCACTGTCACCAGCTCCTATTATCTTCCCAGTCTGGCAGACCCTGCAAATTCATTACTCAAACCCTAGTGAGGATGAGATTCCCACATGTACCTTACCTTCCCATGCCCTGTTTTGCTCACTGTATCCAGCATGGTGAGCCAGGAACCTGGACCAGGAAAGTCACTCAGTTAACAACCAGCAAAGCAGATCCCCTCCTTCACACCTCCCCAAGGGATAAGGGATCTAGAGACCTAAAGTTGGGTTTCGAGATTCAGTTGGAGCTCTAAGACCCCTGTGCACTCCAAATAGGCAGGGTACAACTGACTTCATCCAACTTCAGCAATGCAAAATATGCCCATCCAGCCTATCAACCAGCACATACAGAGCCAGAAACCTCAGAGGGTGCAGCCTGGTGGGACCCAGCAAGGAAAACATAGTGGCACCCCACCACCAGCAGCTCCAGAGCCAGCCAGAGGGTGAACAGTGTCCCTTTCTGGAATAGGGTACCTGTGTGATGAGATTTAGCAGCACCTGAATGGCTGCAGTGTTTCCTAGGAATAGGGAGAACTCTGTCCCTTTGTGAGACAGCCACATTCTAGAACCCTGCTGCTACCCACGCCTTCAGCTGCAGCCAGCCATGCTGGGGACACATGGCCAAGGAGAGGGACAAGCCTGCCCTTCACGAGCTCTTGAGGCATCCCCAGCTCCTGCTAAAGAGAAAGATGGGAGCAAAAGATGGGGAAATTGAGTAGAAAAGGACCTACTTTGTGTGTCTGTTCAGCAGAAGGAAACAGCATCCTTATGTCACTGCATGGAAGGGTGGGCAACATTGCAGAAGTAAGGCAGGCAGAGATCTCCACTTGATCTTGGAGGGCAGCTGAGTATACCTGAACTGTCCCATCCAGATGCTGCAGTTCTCTTCCTCTGATGACTTACAATATATAAGACAGCAGAGGATGCTCACATTTAGTCTTCTGTCCCACAAATGGACAGGAACATCACAGCAGATCCACAAAGCAGTGTTTACTCTTTAAAAATTGTCAAGTAATGCATTAACCAGGTTTGGATGCATCTCTTCCAAGGCTAATCTCACCTAATATTAGATGCCCATAAAGCAGGCAGCTCTCTCTGAGCTGATCTTTCCTGGCTTCCTGGCTTGTTTAGCCCAATCCATGTGACCAGTGTAGATATGTACTTGGGGATTAAATAAACTGCTTTCTCAGAAAGCATGGGTCTGGTGAGCTGAATCTCATCCAAGAGCCCAATTTCTGCAGCTACACATAAGCCTGGCTATTGCTTCTGAAAAGAGATTCTTTGTAATGCACATAGTAGTAAGTGCTGGTGATGATGCATGAGCCACAAAGATGACATCTCAGCCCCATGAACCTCCACTCGTAGAGCTTGTCATGGTTCACAGGCACCACTGGAATGAGCTGCACTTCTAGAGTTATTTCTCTTTGCACACTGTTAGGCACCAGTGTATATCTGGAGCCCAAGGATGCTAACACTCTGGCAAAGGTCCTGTGCTGCTAACAGCTCAGCACTGGAGTCAGGCAGAGGGAGAAGCCCTTTGTCCCCACTGTATTTTATGCAAATTAATATTAGAATAAATGATGCAACAAGGAAAGAAATTATTTCCAGAAATGTGAAATTCTCATGTTCTCTTGTGCTTATATTAAAGGGATTACACTCCATTTCCTTCTTAATACAGCTAATGCTCTATGGGAAACCCTCAGGCCAGGGATTAAAGCACTTATTCAATTAATTAGGAACAAACTTCTGCCTTAAAGTCAAACACACAAATATCAGTAAGCCCTTGAGAGTGTCTTCCTTCCTGGGCAGGGAAAATGGATTCTCTTTCTGTTGTAAATGAAACCAAGCCTGCACTCTAGAATGATCAGGAACAATATAAATAACAATATAAATTAAGAAGATTCACTTTTGAAATACTCTAATTCTGTAAAGCAGCACAGTAAAGGAGGAACAATCCCATCAACTTGAACTGAGCATCTGAATACCCATCAGTTCCAGGGGGAGCAGAATCAGGTCCTACAAGACTAACATAAATGAGATACAATTTTAGGATTAACACTTGTAGCTAGCTCCAAGCTTCAGGCACAGCAGTGTTTGGATATATTTGAAGTTGGGGGTGAAATCCTGGCCCTGCTAAACTCAACACCCAAAATGCTTATTCAGTAGGATCCAAATTTCACCTAAGGTGTCTGATTCATTACTGAGATAGGAGACAATTTCCAAAACCTGGCTCCAAATCCTAATCTTGCTTGATGATGGAAGATCCTTCCATCTTCTCGCAGGCGCAGCTCACATGAAATTAAAAGGCATTTTGCCAGGAGAGTTCATGCAGCAGCAGCCAACTATTGCTCTTCAGCTTCCCATTTCTTCTTCCCAAATACCAAATGAGGGGGCTGATAACTGCCAACAGAATTCCAATTTGAGGTGGGTAGGAACCAAACTCTCAGCTCTCATCTTCCTCACCACCAAGAGAGCTTATCTGCCTCCCTGTTGCTAATTCAGGTGTGAAGATAAAGTAACCAACCAGCCACATGCCTGTTTTTAAAGCTTTTTATACACATGGACTTTTCACAAACTTCCTTCATAGATGCCTGTGGGCTGCAGTGCCATCACCTCTCCTGTGATACCAATTCATTTGTCTTGAGCCTCCACAGAAGGATGCTCCTCCATGTCAGATCCCTCCCCTGGCATCCTGCACACAGTGCTCAGAGCAGACTGCACACAAGAAGCACCAGGAGGAAGACATCCAACCAGAGTGAATGGAAATATGTTGGCTTCACATGAGCTGGAATTGCCCCATCCCTACAGAAATCTTGTAGCCTCAGTAAGACTGCAGCAGCACCTAAGACATGACACACAGATTAATTTCACCTCAGCTTGGCCCTAATTTCCCATATCTGCTGTCTTTTTCCACTTGTGAAATGGCAATGGTTCTATCTAAGCCTGTATTGCTCTTGTGCAAAGTGCTGCACTGGGTGCCAGCCAGGTTCAGGTGAACCAGCTCAGCTATTAACAATCCCATGGAAGAAAACATGGCCAAGGAGGACATACCTCCCTGTTAGCTCAGCTCTTGACAAGTGTTCTTTGGGCTAGGAATAAGATTCATTGCCCCCATGAGGCTGTTGAAAGAGGGAAGTGATCAGTAAGCAGGACCCCCCTCGTGTGAAAGAGGAGGGTGTAATCTGTGAATCTCTATTCAGGTTATCACCACGAGGAGAGATAAAGTGCAAAGGGGAGACTCTTCTTCAAGGGACTAGTGTTGACAGCCTGTTCTGTCAGCATGAGGTCAGTCAGCCATTTGGGTCTAAAAACATGAACTTTCATGGCAGTGCAGCAGTTCAGCATGGGAAGGTTTCCCATGGAGTTATTTATTTCATGCTTCTCTCTAATTTTCTTGATAAATTGGTGAGGGAGTTAATGGCATCTTTTGTTCAGAAATAAGCAGCCTCCTTCAACCTAAATCTGAGGCACTTGTAGCTTTCTTCCAGCCACCTAAACCACTTACAGGACTGAGCCCTAAAAGTCAAACTCCCTGTTGAATAGACAGTCTTCTCCACAGAAGAAAAGGGCAGCTGGTAACTCAATGGTGGCATCCTAAATCTTTGGGAACTTCTGCTGTAGCCTGCTAAAACAATTAACTGTTTACTCACAGTTGCCCCAAAAAAGCATCCATCAGCAGAGGATGGCTGAAATCTCATCACTACCTATATGATGTCTCCTCTGATACAAATCAATGCATATTTATGCACCTGTGTAAGGCAAATACATATATGTATTGTTGAAGAACCTAAATCTGCTCACTAATGCCAGTTGTTTAAATAGCCCTTTAACCACATCACTTTTCTCCTCGTTAGGTTAAGTTGCTAGAGGTGAAAAAGTCCTTCCAAAATGGTTTTCACTCACTCACTTAGTCCAAAGTAAACATGCCTCTGGGACCATTATGTGTATCAGATATCCCAGGCTTTGTTAAGAGCTTGCCTGTTAGGTAAATTTGCTTCTTTTTCCTCTTGGAAGAAGAAGGTTAAAATTATACTCACATGAGTATGGCAACAGCACCTTGCATTACGGAAAAAAAGGAATAACAGATGAAAATTCAGAGCAGTGCACACAAGTGACCCAAGTCTCAGGGAGACTCCTGATCTAACATAACTCTGGCTACAATATGACATTAGTTTCCCTTATGCCTGTCACTTGCAGTCACATTTATCACAGATCTCACGGTGGCCAAGAAAATGACATTTTCACCAGCAGACAGTGAAACCACCATACAGAGCTGAAAGCCCCAAATAACAAGCACAAACCTTTGCTAACAGTAAGTATAGAGGAAATATGCATCTCTAGCATGTCATGGAAGATCCTCAAGCCATATGACCACATGTCTGGAGGAGCTCATGGGTCTAAGCCAGTTGGACTTTCTTAGAGCATCAGTTTGCAATACAATCACATCTACCTCTTAGAGGCAAGTTTGGCAGGATATGAACCACTCCAGATCAGTTCATCTAGACCTCATCACTGACTGCAGTGAAGAGGAGCCTTTCCATTGACTGCAACAAGGTTTGGACTAAATATGCAACTGGGAGATTTTCCCACTGCAGCCATTAGCTGTTCAGCTGATTTAAACTTGTCGGGGAGAATAAAGCAACCACCTGCTTCCAGTGACAGGAAAAGTAAAGGGAGATCAAACGCTAGCAGGAGGAGAGAATTCAAGCAATGCAAGAGGTGGTTGCATGTCATTTCAGAAGTCACCTTTTGTCTTTGATCTGTGCTTAGGAAGTGGGCATCTCTTGGATCAGATGGTCATTAGAGAAGTGTGCCACCAAAGTCATTCCACCTTGAAGTCTCAAGTGTTTGCCTTCCCCAGGGATCTTCCTTCTACTTCCGCCACTGTGTAAATCATCTGCCCTGAGATTTCCTTTAGGAAAGCCAATTAATACATGCTAGGGAGCAGGGAGCAGGACTTGTATAGTCCTCTAATGCCAGGATCATTCATTGCAATGAAGCTGAGACTGCTCTTTTACAACTCTTATACACACACAGGTAGGTCCTATAAACATTAGAGTTATTAATATCCCAGAATCACAGAATATCCTGAGTTGGAAGGGACCCACAAGGATCATCGAGTCCAACTCCTATTTAGGCACAGGACAACCCCAAAATAAATAAGCTGTTATGCAAACAGAGAACACACGGGCTCAACACATGAGACAGATAAAGGACTTTGACTTGAAGGATTTTAAAGATGAAGCACTCTGAGACAAAGCAAGTTACAGATTACATGGAAAATCTGTGGCAAAACTGCGAATACATCCCACTTTGCTGAATCCTCACTTCTGCTCTTAGCAGCTCCTTGGAGTGCTGCCTGGTTTTTGCTAAGAAAGCATTTGTTTTAGCAGCACACTTTGAGGAAATAAAATACTGTGCAGTTTTAATGTGGTGAGTGCATGCAGCTACCTTCTAAATGCAGAGATTTACAGCAGGCATGCATGCAGGTATTTGCCAGCCCTGGGCATGCAATAAAATAAACCCATTGCATTTAGCTTGTTGATGCCTTCAGTGAGTGTTAACAAGAAGCAAAATCATGAGGAAGCAAGAGCCTGGTCTCAGGTTACCCCATAAATTGGTTAAGGCTGCAGAGAGGATTACAGTCCCAGAGCCATCCTAAGCACTGAGATGTCATTACAGCAAAATCAAAGGTAACCATGGGGCTTGGCAGGTAACTGTCAACAGCTATGGGAAAGAGGCAGCCCGGGAAGTAGCTCTGCATCAGGATGAAATTCAGCCACCTTTATTTTCATTTCAGGTGAGGGGTCAAGCAGAAAAGCTATCCCCAGCGGCCTTTATTTACAGTTTTCAAGGGAGCGGCTGATGAAGCATTTAGAGGAAGAAGGATGAAGCCTCTTGTCCCTCACTTGGGGAGACCAGCCTGATGACAGACAGAGGATGCTGGAATGGCACAAGAGCTGGGGAGATGTCTTTTATGAATGAAATGGCAGTGGTCCTAATGAAGTCATTAACAAAACTCTCAGTGACTTGAATGGGGATAGGGCTTCATCTGTAATATTTGCAGAGAGAACAAGGAAAAGATCTTCCCATCGGGGCATTTGCTTTCTGCAGTGTTCAGCACTGATAACAACATAACAACAACCATAAGCTGATTTCAAGGCATTTCTTCAATCTGAGGATGTTTTTCACATTTCTTCTCTCCATCCTACCTAGGCAACCAACCTGAATATCTAGAAAACCACAATATTTTTCTCTTTTAGATATGCTGAAAATTTGCTATACAAACTTTGTAACATTTTTGTATTTCTCTGGATCTCCTGTTGGTGAATTTATATAGATTTACATTTACATTTATACAGGTGGTGTAAACAAGTTTGTGTGGTCAAGTCAGAGTAGCTACATCCATACTGGAAAAAGTATCAGGGACTGTTTTTTGGCCCTGAGCTCACATCCACACAGCTGAGCCAGAGTGGTCCCATGGAAACTGCCCACTGAGAAGTTTATAGCCTTTGAGCCCATGCCTGGGCATGGGAGAGCACTGTTAACCCCAAAACATGCCTGACCCATGCTCATGATTTAACAGCATGGACTACTGTAGGTCACTGGCTGGGCCCAGGCTGTGGTCCTCTTCAGTGCAGCAGTGGAAATACAGTCAGTAGGTGCACACTGGGCATCCAGTGTATTTCTGTGTTGCTGTCAACTAAATGGTAAACAACTTGCAAGGGACTTTCAAGACCTCGCAGCTTTGAGCTGACCAGCATGGGGAGGCAGAGGATGATGGCAACCCCAAGGACACAGCTCCAACTCCTCCATGGACCATGGGCTGCAGCAATGCAAGGAGCTGAGTGCCAAGTGCTGTGCCTAGGAATCTCCACCCAGGGCAAGAAACAGAAAACAAGAGGCATGATTTCTCGTCTTCCACTCACACATGGGAAATCTTCCTTCCCTCTCCCTCCTCTTTAAAGACCTAAACCCTACCAGTAGCCAGTTTTGCAAGGGTTAACCAGCCTGAAATGAATGTGGAGAGACAGCCCGGGATGGTAATCACTTATTATTTTCAGGTAATATGCTTTATCTCTGACTAATCTCCTCATCTGGAGAAACACTCACTGCAGACAAGAGTCACTGGGGTTATCTCTGATGATAGGGCTCTATGCACTACTGGCTGCGAAGGACTGAGGAGAGGCCAAGGAGAGGACTTCAATTATGGCCTGAACCATGCTCTGGTAGCTGAAAGGCCACTGTTTAATCTACTAGAAATCATCTATTTTAGCAGATAAAGGGATTACTTGGGTTTTCTTTTCTCCAAGAACAGCGTGTTATTCCAACTACTAATGGAACATTCAGTATTTAATTAAAGAAAAAGCACAGGGAGAAGCAACACAGGCATCAACATCACTTCTGGGGAAATTCAAATTGATTGTCACCCTTTGATGCTGCTCAATCACCTCTATCTCACTCACCCTTCCTACAAGCCAGATTAAATCATCTGGTTCTCTCTTTCCTGCATATTTGACTTTTAATTTTTTTTTTAGGGATCACATCCAAAACTTTGGGACTATGCAATGTGAATGTACTGCTCTGCAGAAACCTCCTGACTTGTATAGAGCCAGATTACCTGTTGAGAAGAGAGTGTGGAAATTTGAGTTGGATTTTGCCTCTTCTTCTGCACACTTGGTGCTTGTTGCTTGGTGTCTGGCAGGGCTCTGCCTGGTGGCCCATTAGAGTGATCTGGTGTCATAGGTTCAGTGTTTGGAAACTCAAAGTGGCTCCATTGCTCAAGGATCAACTTGAAACTGCTGCATGCACAAATCTTGTTTGCCCCTTTTCTTGTTTGCCCCTTTTCTCTTTCAGTTCCCTTGTGTTTCCATCTCCATCTTGAGAGAGTTTTGCCCTTTATTTTTTTGTCTTGCAGACTAATGACCATAAAGGAAGTTACAAGTCATTCTCAAGTGTTCCACTGTGTTCAGCAAATACAGGCTCATTTTCTTATGTCATCCAGCCCTTCAATCCACAGACTTCAGACCCAAAGAGTCTATGGAGGAATATTAAGTAGGAGCAGCTTAGAGAAGTAAGTGCAAATTTAGTACATGGAGGTCCACACCCCGATGAGAAAATTGTAAAACAAACCAAAAAATCAAAATTAAAGCCAATACTCTCATTTTTCCTGCCATCAGGATCTTAATCCTCTTCCCTTTACCAGAACTACCTTGAAAGTAGTTGGCCAGGCAGCAGCCAATTTCTTCATACAGATAACTGTCCCTTTTGCACATCCTACTGCTGACTCCCATTTCTGAGATGATCTCAGAGTCTGTAACATTTCATTGCAAAGACCAGCTGTCTTTTTTGTTTTGCCTTCCTGACCACCCATTTCTGTGCATATAGAGCAAGGACAGGGACCTATTAAGTAGCCTGATTTTTGCTTCTGTGGTTTGTCTGTGTTGTTCTGTGGCTGTTTCAGATGATCTACGCCCACATGTGCCAGCTACATCCTCCTTCAGATCTCTGTGGAGAGATCTGTGGCTGTCCTGTGTGGTTAAATTTCTCAGATAGAAGGGGCTGTCCATCTTGTCCACCCAGCTGCTACCTGCCTGAGTAGTTCTTGTCCTTTCTCCCTTTCCTTCTGGTTCACACCAATGTTTGATCTGCATCATTCATCATGGGACATAGCAGCCTGAATTGGCACATTTGATGAACTGGCACCACCACTGAAGATGTGATCTTCCTCAGGCTTTTGATCTCGTTGTCTGACTTTGCCCAAAGTCTTTGGTGACTGTAACTCCATCCTTCACTTTCTACAGCAGCTCCAGAAGCTGTCTGCCACCAGTCATTGTGTTGAACCAGTTGTTCAGCTTGCTCTTGACCAGGACTGCTGACCTCACCTCTTCATAATGCTTTTCAGCAGCTTCTTACACATATCATATAGCCCAAGGACACTCCACACACCTATTGCAACACACTAGGTCAAATGACTTTCTGAAATTGTGCAACTGAACTTCTTGATATCTCTGAACTTGCCAGTGACCAACCTCTTGCACTGTTCAAATTCAAATTCAAATGCATTAAGACCAAAAGATATTAGCCTTTGCCTTACTCTGTAGCAGTAATTCCTATAAGGCAACCAGCCCAGAGCACCAAGCTCATTTCAAAAACCTCATTACACATCCAAAACAGGTAAAAAGCACAAAAATGTTGCCTTATTTCAGCTTAGGTCAGCTTCTAGCTTTAAGAAGGAGGGATGAAGCTTCCTGCTTAACACTTCTCCCACAAAAGACACTTTTGGACAGTGCCAAGCCAGTCACATTTCTTTGTCAGGTGGACTTTTTTATTGTTGCAAAATAAAATGTGGAAGGATTAAATTCTTGGGATCAGAGTGGGGATTTTCAAATACTTTTTATGATTCTTCAACTTGAGGAGAAACAGGAGGAATGCAGGGCACTGAGAGTTTCTGCAAATGTGTTTCCAGACACCTGGAGCATGTGCTTAATCCACCCACAAATGGCTGACATCCTTCTGTCTCCCACTAGTCTCCTCTTTCTCCCAAAGCCCAAAAGTCAGCTTCTTTCCAAGTTTTGGTAAAACCACTTCTGATATGCAGAGTTACTGAAGCCTGGCCACATCCTTTTGTCCCTAAAAACTCTGAAATTCCCACTTGCAACTGTCTCACTCCCAAGGTGTCTATTTAATCCCACTTTTATTAGGAGCACAGCTCTGGGTAGCTTATAGAAGTTACAAACAATGAAGCTTTTATCAAAACTTTGGCTAATCAGTCACTAACAAGCTCTCATTCAGGAAGGGACTAGGCAGGCCCAGGTTAAAACTAACCTGAGGGGGTAAAAAAAGGCTTAAAACAAAAACAAAAAAAATTGGGAAGAGGATGTTCCTCTCAACCTGGATCAGTGCCCCAGTCCACAGCCACAGAAACACTTGTGCAAGCACAACAGCCAGAAAAAGCAGCTAGGAGTGGATACAGAGCAAGACTGCTTCTTCCAGTGCTGGTGTTTGCTCATGACAAGCTGAAGTGTTGGAGTAACTATAGCTTGTGGTAAACTATGCTTTATTCCTTGCTTTGTGACAGAGTCCAGGGGCTCCATGATGCTCAGCACCATATAAATGCACTCGGAAAATAGTTGCTATTCCAAATTGCTAACCCTCAGTCTGCAGCATCCAGTGTTTTTATGGAGACCGTGAACAAGAAACAAAATCAAACCAAGCCTTTTGTTGGTAGCCTGAACATCATGGAATGAGGACATCTCTGCAGGAAATGTTGCAGGGTCTGAAAAATCAAGAAAGATTTGAAAACCTCTGATCTTATCACAAGGTAAGTTGGCAAAATTTAATCACCAGAACTTCAGTCCAATAGATGACTAGATAGAGGGAAGGAGGAATATTCATTATTCTCCTTAGGTAAGGGATAAAAATTGCTTTGACCTGTATACATATATACAGAACATCCTTCCCAAATTCATGGCAGTGGAAACACCTATTGCACACCATCAGACATTCTCTCTCTTTTATCCAGGTGTGAGAAAAAAGAGACTTTCTTAGAGCAGATTAATAGGTGTAAAGAACCCAGTCTAGGAAGATGTAGAATTAGCTGTAAATAAGGGAGTGGTACTAGAGCTTGAATTTAAATTGAGCTGTTCTTAATCAATTCTTTGGTATTCTTGAGAATGCAGCCCCGGTCCTGGGCCAATGCAAGAAAAAAGATAATTCTCCTGTCTTGTCCCAGAGGATGAAGAACTCATTCCCAATTTCATTGATGACTCTGGAGAAAGATACAATCCGCACATGAAGAATTCTTTTATATGTGGGCCACTGAGTTACTGCCTTGCCTCTTGCCAGCCCTAGGGAGAAAGTGAGACTTATATTGCAAATGCAGCCAAAACAAACCAAACCTGTGGCTCCTGCTTCATTGCAGCTATTCAGAGCCATTGAAGGGATCCTGGTCCCTCTCTCCTAGTGGTAAAATAGCCAATCTGGGCTATTAGGTACCAATCCTCCAACATGTTCCCTACGCCTAGACCTCTTTGGGAAGTAGAGAGAGACCGACATGGGTGCACGTATCAGTTCCCGCTGCCAGGCTAGGCACTCAGGTCTGAAGCATTTTCAGGTTTCTGTGTTCATGTGTACACACTGAGGATTCACAACAGGAAAGTTAAGCCTGTACCTACATGTTCAGAGCAGCAGGCCCTTAGAGGCAAAGACAGTGTCTTCCTAGCAGGGGGAAAACCACTTGCCGTATGCACGACAAGGACAAGTGCAACACCAAAGCAAATGGTGTGGCTAGCACAAGGCAAGGATAAAAAGGACCTTGTTCTCCTGTAGTACTTTTCCTCAGGACAAAGCAGCTGGTTGAGAGGTTTGCACATAATCACAGTTTGCTGGGGAGACAGTTGAGCCCTGACTCCCAGGTGCCATGGGCTCCTCTACCTGACAGACCTCACTGCCACACTCGCAATGCTAATGCTAACAAATGTCCCAGTGACTCGGTAATAACAGAGCACTGCTCAAGCCCAATCCCAAATCTGCTCACAGAGATGGACAGCAGTCCCAGATTTATTACCTTGGAACTGATATCAGTTTTGGCAGTTTTATTTTCAGCTTAGGTTTTGGCACCTTGCTTGCCAGGCTTTCAGTGTATTTCTGAAAGGCAAACATCTCCTAGTTCTCTTTGGGGAAAAAAAAGCAGCATTTAGAGAGCAGAGAGGCAGAGCACTCTATCTCTTCATGCTGCTCTCCTCATGCCTTGGCAGAAATGAACAGCAACAGGTTTGTACTGAGAGCTGAGGATGTTTGGAGACAACACTGTGTGCTACTTGCAGGATAAATGTGTTAAGAAAATGAAACACTTTTACAGCCATCACACACCCCAAAGCTTTATTCTCTCCACTCTTTAAATGCTGGTTTGCACATCCTAGCTAGGTAATAACCTTTCTAAAGCTATTGGTTTTTCACATTTCTTACTATTTAGTAACGCAAGGTGGACTTTTCTGAGGACACACATTTTTATTTGAGTTAATTTGGCATTATTCTCTCACCAGCTTCCTTTGCTGGAAGCAGAGAAATCAACTAAAGAAAACTCGAAGGCAGCACACCATGGCTCTGAGGAAAGCTGCTTTCCCCTTCTCGTCCTAGCCAGGCTGTTCCTCTAGATGGCTCTGCCTTTGCCCAAATACACCAAATCCCTGAAAGAAAAATCGCAATTTCGAGTGATACGGTGATATCACTGACTGCTTCTCTCTCTCCTGGAACCACCGTAGGGGTTTTGAGCAAACGGATAAACACAGATTTGTTGTAGTTTTAGAGAATAACGTTTCCGGCTTAGCTCTTCAAACACAGAGAGAAGTTCCTTTATAAAAATCTACCTGCTTCTTGTCCTTTAGATGTCCTTTCTAGCTGTGATTTCCCCATGAGCTACTTGTTTTAGATGCCTGATGTGTGGTCAGACTTCAAAACAGCATTTTCCAGTGCGACCCTTCTCCAAAGAGATGTGGAGCTATCACAAATAATCAAGGGAAAGAAGCTGAGAAGGGAGAGGGCATCTTGTGAAACATAAATGTAAAGTCTTCTCCCGTTGTTCTGGCTATCCAAATATACACGTTCTTTCCCCAAAAGATGTAAAATAAAAGCAAAGGCAGCAAGAGAGACATAAACAAAATTGCAACAAAATAACAGAACAAAATAATAATAATTAAAAAGCCCCAAAAGACCAAATCACCACCCAAACCCCCCCAAAGTATTAAAATACCAAAACAAACAAAACACACGCACAAAAAAGAAAGCCGCCAAAACTACAAACATCTTCCCTATGATTAGAGGAGGAAACTCAAATTCGTAATTCTTCATCACACTCACTTTTAAGTGCCGTGTCCCCAAACTGTCTGTCCACTTGTTTTTAACAGAATATGATGGTGAAAATCCTTCTTATCACATCCCTGCTTAGATCATATGAGAGATGATAATTTGGGATTGGGGGTAGCCCGGGAAAGCTGTCCCGATTCAGCTTCACTGATTTACATGTGCATTTATAACTATTTTATCGAAGACATAAAGCACAAAGACATTTCCCAAACGCTCTTCTCTCCCCCAAATCCTGATGTCCGATTCAGACACCCAGAGCCTGAAACTCTGGGGAGAAGTCTTACATCTATACCTGGAAAGGGCATTTTAAGGGATTTTTACCATCAGAAAACTAACAATCCCTTTTAACACACGGGAATCTACATCTTCTGAGCGACTGACAAAGACTCTTTAAATTCTCCCGCACCACTGATGGCATTTTTCTTGTTACACACGTGTGGATCCGATCGTGTGCTTTGCCCCGGACGAGAATTTGCCGGAGCTGGTCCCTGTATCAGCCCCGGAGTGTGGGGATCGTTATGAATAACGAGAGTTTTCTCTCTGCAAAAGGATGCGCTCTCCCTTAAGCTCTCCCGAAGCACGAAAGCGAAAATCAACTTTAATTCATTAAATCGCGCCCGGCGAGTGCCAGCACTGTCCTCCCGCGGGACGAGCGAACACGCCGATTTTGTTTGTTTAATTTCGGGCAATTCCTTATCCACAGCTAATTAACTACGATCTCTGCCCCGGCTGTTGTGAGACGGGCAGCAAAATTACACGGAAATAACGAGGAGTTTAAGCGAATTTCACCCTTCTCGTTCCCGTCGGGGCAACTGCAGCAATGCTAATATCCCCCAGAGCTCAACGAAGGCCTATTTCGGGATCAGGGACGACGACATTCGTGGGAAAGGGGGATAGGAACCCTGACAGCCGGGACAGCGGGGAGATACCCCCGGGGAGGGAGGCTGCTAGGCAGCATCGGGGCAGCATAGGGAGATCCCCCGGAAGGGAGACGGTTGGGCAGCACCGGGGCAGCTCAGAGAGACCCCCGGGATGGGGAACAGCCAGGGGCGGGAGGCAGGCTCGGGGATGCTGCCCCCGCACAGCCGGGAGCCAAATCTCTGGCGCCTCCCGCAGCTCCCCCTCCGGTCCCTCCCCCATCGCCGCTTTTGGGGCCCGGTCTTGCTCCCCTCCGCCTCCTTGGCCGGCGCGGAGCCGCGCTACTGGCTGCTCCTTGCGCGCTGCCGCCGCCCGCCCAGCCCCGGCCGCGGGCGGGGAGAACGGGTACAGGGCAGCGCCTATAAGGACTCCGCGCTGCAGCCCCCCGGGATTTTTTGGTCTGGGGCCACCGGGGCCGCGGTGGGGGGTGAGGGGTGTTTGTCTGTGTGTGTGTACGCGGGAGAGGACAAGAGCGGGGGGGAGCGCCGGCCGCCCTGCATGGCCAAGGGATTATGAGCGCCGGTGAGTTGCAGCAGGCGCAGCCCAGAGCCTCGGCGCCGGCGGCCGCCCCCGCGCCCCCGCAGCCCCGCAGCGCTCAGGAAGCCCCCGACATGGCGGTATACTGCAGCGAGAACTTCAGCGTCTATCCCCAGCCCAGCCTCCATCCACCGGGTGCAGCGGCCGCCGCCGCTGCCGCCGCCGCAGCCGCCGCAGCCGCCGCCGCCTCTTCGGGGCAGCGAGCGGGCGGGTACGCACTGGGGGACTACGGGGCGCCCGCCAACGCCGGCTACCTGTGGGGCATGAACAGCCCCGCACCCTACCTGCAGGGTCCGCCTGGCTCCGCCGCCGCCGCAGCCCCCTTCCTACCGCCGGCTTCATACGGCTGCTCGCGGGGCGGGCAGCTGGTGGGCTCGCCCTCGGCGCCCGGCTCGCCGTCGGCGGGCGGCGCGGAGCTGAGCTGGCTGAGCCTGGCCAGCCAGGAGGAGCTGCTGAAGCTGGTCCGTCCGCCCTACTCCTACTCGGCACTGATCGCCATGGCCATCCAGAGCGCCCCCGAGAGGAAGCTCACCCTCAGCCACATCTACCAGTACGTGGCCGAGAACTTTCCCTTCTACAAGCGCAGCAAGGCGGGATGGCAGAACAGCATCCGCCACAATCTCAGCCTCAACGACTGCTTCCGCAAGGTGCCCCGCGACGAGGACGACCCTGGTGAGGCCGCCGCGCCGGGCAGCAGGGAGGGTGGGCTGAGGGGACGGGGATGGAGCGGGAGGTACCCCGCGGGGCAGCCGGTACCCTCATGACGAGACCGGGCGGCAGCGGTCCCCTTGTCCGGCGGATCCCTGGTGCTTTTGTCCGACTGGTCGCTCGTCCCCCTGGGGCTGGTGACATGACAAAACCAAGCTCTCTTGTCCCCATGGGACCGGTGACATGAGGAGACCGGGCACCTTTCTACCCCCTCAGGGCCGATGACAGGAGGAGACCAGGTCCCTCGTCCACTCGGGACTGTCGCTGTGAGGAGACCTGGCTTCCTTTTCACCACGGGACCGGTGACATGAGACCGGGCTCCCCTGTCCCCTCAAACCGGGCGCTGTGAGGAGGTCGTTCCCCTTTGCCCTCGCCTGGCCCAGCGCTGGTCCCCACGGGAAGTGTTGGCGAGGGGCGGCTGGCCGCAGCCTCTCTCCCTCCCCGAGAAGGCCGGGTGTGCTGAGGCCGAGACTGCCGGTTGTGCAAGGCCTGACTCCTTCGGCTGTGATTCACGGCTCCCATCCCTGCCCGCTGCTCGCCGGCCCGGCCCTGGGGCACAGCCGGTGCCTAGGAGTGGGTGGAGGACAAAGGTGTGCTTGGACTGCGGTGGTCCGGCCCGGAGCTTCTGGGGGTACCTTGTAGGGTCACTGCTTCCATCAGACACAGACATGGTAAAGAGTCATGTGGGGACAGCTAATGTGACCACAGCCGTCGCACAATAAGTCTTGAGAATGGTGCAGCTTATCTGCAGCCCCCACAGCTGCTGTCCCCTTGGTGTACCTGGGTGTGCCAGCCTGCCTTCTGAGAAAAGCCATGGCAGGGGCACCAGCTTGTCACCTACAGCCAAGAAGGCTGCAAGTGCCTCTTCTTGCTGTGAGGCAGCCAGAACAAGGGGAGCCTTGCTTCACATTCCCTTCGGCTAGGTCAGAGATAGAGGTGCAGATCCTCCAAGGAGATTTATGCTGTGATGAGGGAGTTCTCCTCAAGGTTACCTTGGACATTAGAGGGGTGGAGGTGATGATGTCCTGGAGACAGGTTTTGAATCCTTGAACTACACAACAGACAGAAGGATCAGGTGTAGGAGAGCTATGGGTTTGGTGCCAATCGGACAAGATGTGGATATTGCTGTCACAGAAGCTGACTTTCTCTCTTGTTTCTTCTCTTTTCTGCCAGGGAAGGGAAACTATTGGACCTTAGATCCCAACTGTGAGAAGATGTTTGACAATGGGAACTTCCGTCGAAAGCGCAAGCGGCGCTCTGAGCCCAATGCCCCTGCGACCGCATCTGCAGCCCCTTCCCTGGGGGGCCTGAAGGCTGAGGAAGAGCGATCCATCCCAGCCACAGGAAAACCATGTGGAAACACCCCACCTCCAGAGCTGGACCCTGCACCTTCTGCCAGGGACCATCCAAAAAGCTCCTCTCCCTCCGGTATCATTTCATCCACCCCTAGCTGCCTCAGCACCTTCTTCAGTGGCATGAGCTCCCTGAGCAGTGGGGGCAGTCGGCTGACAGGGGGTCTTGGTAGTGACCTACATCACAGGAACTTCTCTGCTGGACAGCTGAGCAGTGGCACTTTCACCCCTTCCAGCAGCAGTTCTCAGGAGGTGCCTTCACCAGACCAGCTGCAGCGGGTTGCTGGACCTTCTCCCGCCTACTACAGCTCCTTCCATCCCAGCAGCAGCAGCCAGGGAGCCCAGTACAACCACTACTACAACTTCACAGTTAACAGCCTCATCTACACCCGGGATGGAACAGAGGTGTAGGATGCTGGGGCAGTTGGCCGGAGAGAGCTGCAAAGGGAATGGGAGTTGCGGGTGTATCTGGCAGCATGGAGGATCATATGCTTTTGCAAACAGCATTTCAATGTGGACACTTCCCAGGAGTTCTTCCAGGAGGACAGATCTTCTCACCTTTCAAAATAAGAACACCCTTTAAAGACCAGCAGAAGGCAGGTGCAAAGGCTTTTCCCCATCCTGGAAAACGTTAGGTGGTTTAGATGGCCTGCTGTCTAAATTCTGCAGGCGAAAGCGAACTGAATTTTTTCAGAGGTTTCTAATCCTGAATGTAGAACAAGAAGTTTAAAATTTTATGGTTATAACCATAAAATGATGTCAGCAAAAGCCAAGTGTAGACATCCAGTGAGTCTTAGAAGAGAACAGGAAAAAAAATGAAGAGATTTCTTATGAAGTGCCTTGTACGATGTATTAAAAAACTCTTCTGCCAGCAGTTGCCTCTGTAAGCCCTTGCTTTCTGCCCTGATCCTGCAATATGCAATGCATGGGGTGGGGGGACACTGGGTAAACACCCACCCAAAACCTCCTCAAAACACACAGGGGTTCACACTGCTCTTCCTGTGTATGGCATATTGTACAGCCAGGGCCATGTCTTGTAAAACAATCTTTTCTCCTGAGCTTAGTACCAAAGATAACTCTAGCCATGCAGCTTTAGCATGAGAATAAACACTGGGGTATTTTTATATGTATTTGTATGTAATGTAACTCTTCTGTACATATGTTTCTATGTGGTTTTATATTTGTAAATTATGCTCTGGAGGTGTACTTATTTATAATGTGGTTTAAACTTTGTTAAAGTTTATTTTACTTCATTTCTCATTTTTTGTTGTTTTATTTGTTTTGAATTTTTTGTTGGTTTTTGTTTGTTTGTTAGTGTATTAATGAAAATGTTCAGGCTGAACAGCTGTTGGGAATAAAATGTTGACAATTGTTAGATTCTTTTTGCCTAGTTGTTCCTCAGTATGCTTGAGGTATTTTAAAACTCTGTGGGAGGCAGGTTTTGTTTTCACGTTGTCCTGGTTTTGGGACACAGGTGGTTAGGGATAAAAGGTGCAAAGATTTATGAACATTTTAATCTGCACAGTAAAACAGAAAAAAAACCCTGCTTTAGGCCCAGAGCAGATGCATCTGAGCTGATTTGATCTCATAGTCTCACTGTGCAGAGTGGGCACTCTGGCCTGGTTTGTTTGTTTTTGTCAACAGTCTGAATTACAACTGTCCTTTTTCAGCCTGGTTTAGTAAAAAAAATAAAGGCTTGCTAAAGTAAAAGAAGTGAGGCTGGTTCCAGCATGGTGCTAGCTAGCAAGAGGTACCAGGTCTGAGCTTAGCTGTGGGCGTGATCTCTTTTGCAGATCAATATTTTGAATAGGATTGCACCTGCTTGCACTGGCTGGCTGAGGTGTCAGACATCAGCTAGCTGACCAGGTTGTGAAGAGGCACTCCTGAGGATCCCTTCTGGGAAAGGAGACTCCATCCTAGAGCAGCCTTTATGCAAAATGATCAACTCCCAATTCTTGCCACTTGCATAAGCTGCTCAGCTGGGTGCTGTGTGCAGATAAGAGTGTCAATATAAATGTGTTCCTGAGGAAGGTAGCATCAGTAATGAAGTTAAACATGAAATCGCGGCTGTTTGGCATATATGCATCTGCCATGATGCAAGGCCATCCCTTGCAGGCTATTCAGAAAACAAAATCATCGGCAGTGCAATGCAGTGTCTCCTCACTGACTGTCTGCAAAACATACAGGCTAGTGATGCAAGACAAACCACTGGACCGATCCAAAATATAATGAAGCCATGATGAAATGTCAGGTGACTTCCATGTGCTTGGATCAGGACCAAGTACTTGCCCCAGCACTGGCCAACCACCATTTGTGCAATAGCTGAGACCAGTGGGCGGGTGGCAGCTCCTGCCTCATCCCCCTCTGCACACCCCTTCCCAGCACAGATACCATCTGCTTGGCTTCAGGGGTAATTCCTCCCTGTCTTGATTTTTAATTGCATCTCAGGTGATGCGCAGTAGTGATCACGGGAGGGAAAGGGCAGAGTGCCACGAGTAAAAGACAAGGTGGTCAGTCACACAAGGTGTAGAATAGCTTTATTTGGATTTTGGACTGCTGAATTTGATCTAAAAGTGGTGGAGGCACTACCAGCATCTTCAAAAGATGTAGAGCCAGTCCTTAAGTAAGCCAGGAATTGCTTAATTACGTATCTAAGTGCTCATTGCACTCTTTCTTGGCTCCATCAGCCTTTTGTCAGACCTTAGCAAGCAGTGGGCTAACGTGGGTCACTTGCATATGTCCAGCTCATGTTCTTCCACCCAGATTTGTGTCAGGATTTACCCTCTGCCATTTCAATCAGCTGTATGTTTGTGCAGATGATATCCCTAAACATTTGTTCCTGAGGATCCCAAATCAGAGGCAAATTTGTGTTGCTGTATGGGTCTGCCTCTGACAGCGCATCCTCAGCAATATCCCATGGCTCAACAGACCTCTGTCACATTGGGTCAGTGATGGCATAGCCAGAACCTGCTAGAGCAGAGCCAGGGAAGGATTCACACACCACAGTGCTCCAGCCCTGCTCCTGAGGGATAGTGATGGTTTCGGCAAGTGCAGCTGTCCCCAGTGCACCTTTCTTGCCATTAGCACCAAATCTAACTCCTTCCAGGGAAAGTGAGCCCCTAGCTGAAACCAGGGGCTGTGGCCCTTCTGTGTTCACACCACCTCTATGCCTGGAGTGCTCATGATAAAGCAACCTGCCCAAGGGACACTTAAGAGTAGATTTCAGCAAATAGACACCTAGTCTGCAGAGAGGGGCCAAGTGAATAAGCTAATGGCAGCCTTTTAGGTTTCCTTTTGTCATTAAAAGAGACTCTTCTTTTAGTAAATCTTGGGAGTGGGAGGGCAAGAGGATTGAGTTTAATGAAAGGCACTTAAAAGCAGCAGGGCTATTGTCATGGGCTTTGGGGATTTACTATGATTTCCCCCATTGAAGGAGGGGGAAGACAAAGGCAATTAGCCCGCTGATCCCACCCGAGAGTCCCCACCCCCCTCCAAATGCCAAGGCCGTGCCTGGGATGGGCATTTCTCCATGACAATGAGCCTCTTCCCAGCCTGGGTCAGGTGACAGCCCAGCAAACCCAGAGCATAGCCGGCTCCCGGGGATGTCAGTGAAGAAATGTCTTTCCCTTGGAGAAAGGCTCAAGCATCAAGCCTCCATCCTTTCTGCTCTAGCAGCCATAGGAATAGCCCTTCAGAATGATTTCTTCTGGCTTTGAAAGAACAGTGATCTCACGGGTTAGAGTTGAGAGCCCACAGATCCTGGCTGCTGGGTGCTAAAGCTGAGCATCACAGGAACTCTCCTCTTTGCTTGATTTCTCCATCTTTCTAGGCATCTAGAAAGATGCCAACTCAACTGGGCAAGACTGGTGCAGCACAGTGGTACTCCCTCTGAAACCATGATCGTGCTGATGACTGCAAGCACAACGACCAGGTACTTCTGCCCTGTATTGCCTGTACCCCCCAACACTCCTAGCCAGGGACTGTGGTTCTCCCAGCACACACAACTACCTAAAAAGGCAGTCTCTGCTTGAAAAGAAGTGCAGTCCAAAGGCACTTCAAGAGATGCCTTGGATCACTAACACAGATGCTTGCTGGCTTCTACGTGTGGCACTTTTCCAGCATGGGGTCGTTTAACTTTGCTCAGTGCTGGCCTTATCAACATGCCAGCAAAGGTTTGGGCAGGCACCCACTGCAGGTCTGCACTTGAGCTACTCCACATTACAAAGGCTTTGCCAGTACAGCTAGATCAGCCCAGTCCCCTAGAGGAGACCCAGCTCCCATCAACAAAGGAAACTCCTGTGCCAGTAAAGTTAAACCCCCCCACCCCCAGCAACACAAAGCATATTGTGGGGTGGTGGGAGGGAATTTTAAGAGGCAGAACACAGCCTCCTGTGCTGGGTTTCATTGCCCGCCAACTCTTTTGGAAATAGGGCTTCAGTTACTGCCACTGGCCATGGGCTGTGGTTTGCATCTCCTCTAAAGGAGGAGGAGGCTTTTGGTTGGCCCTGTCACAAAGTCCATGGAAGCTAGTCACAGCACATTGTGTCGGTGCAGAAGGTTTAAGTACCTTCTTTAATGTTGATTGAGGGTGATTTTCCCCTGAAGTCTCAGCAATAGTTCAAAAGTTGTAGTAGTGTTCAAGGAAACTACAGTTATCCTGCCCTCGCCTTCTCTGTATTACTAACAGAAAATCTTCATCAGACTTCTTGAGATAAAGCCCCACAAGCCCTGCAGATCTCACTTGGCTTTGGATGTGATGTGCCTAAATTCTGTCCTGCTCGTCCATGAGAAGTGGTCCTGTTGGTCTCAGTCTGATAGCACACTAAATAAGAGGGACAAAGCCTCATTTAGTAGCTTGACCCAAGACAGGCAAGATGAGAATCAGGCCTGGCTGATAGCAGGGGGATGGCTGATGCCTCAACTAGAAACAGCTGTGCCAAATGGAGACTGCAGGTGTTCGGAAACTCTTATTTCTCCTTATTCTCCTTAGGCTATTGGAAGGGGGGGAAAGACCAGTTTTATTGTCCTGTCATAAAATCTGCCCAAAAAAAGATTTTTTTTTCTCCATTATTTTTTTCTCTGATTGTTGAATGAAGAAAACATGGGTTTACCTTTTTTATTCTTCTTTTTGGCAGAAATCTCCAACAAGATGAACTCAACACCCTCTTATCCTCCCACCCCCATTTTCTATTAAAAAGAAAGTTGATGGAATGTTTTTGACCAAATTATACAGTGCAATATTCACTTGGGTAAGGTGACGAGATTTTGCCCCTCAAGGAATAACTGAAGTGTAATGTAAAACATCAAAGATGGTTTGGTTTTTGGGTTTTTATGTTGTTGTTGTGTTTTCTTTTTTACCTTATACTTGAGCTATCTCTGAATCATATCAAATAATCTTCTCATTTCATAACACTACACAATGCAGGCTAAAAGTGTATGTGATCTGCTTTGTGTACTGCTGAATGGATGATTAAATTGTCTAACCTGAGGGATGTTCATCCAGGGCCTGCCCCAAATACAGTGAAGTCAGGGGAAAGACTCCCACTGACTTCAGAGGGCTTTGGAGCAGACCCATAATCAGCCAGGCTCTCATATACTTCAGGTGGTGTCTACAAGACAGCCTGGGGACACGTAAAAGGAGCTAAAGATTACATGTTTGTGAATAAAACATCCTAGGCCTGATCCAGGCAATCGGCTGCCGCAGGAGAGCGGAAGCCGTTCCCCCTGTCCGCCTGGGCTCCTTGGATCATTTTCCCTTTCCTGCAGTCCATTGTGTCCAGGATTTATTGACAAAGCAAGGCTCTCACCGTGTGTCCGGGCCACGTTTGCAATAACCAGTGACAAAACAGGTCAGGACTGATGGTTGATCTGCCCTTGGACCCTTCAAGTGGTGCTGATTCTATATCTAATTAAATAGCAGAGCTGAGCTGTGCTCTTTCCTTCCCAGGCTGGTTCAGAGGGTGGCAGAACCCACACCTTGCCCTACCAGTTCGGGGCCAGCACAAATACTGATCCTGTAATACACAGGGTTAGTGCCTCAACAAGGCAGCACAGGGAGTCAAAGTTAACATGTAGCAGAACTAAGATTGGACTTTCTTCAGCAAAGTGAGCGATACTCATATAGGTCCAAATTATACTGTGTGTATGTGTGGAAATTATATTTACAACTATGTAAGGGTTCTTC
Source organism: Bucco capensis (assembly GCA_013396975.1). Classification (NCBI taxonomy): domain Eukaryota; kingdom Metazoa; phylum Chordata; class Aves; order Piciformes; family Bucconidae; genus Bucco; species Bucco capensis. Next base: position 405,656 of record VWZO01018461.1, on the reverse strand, counting down.
TAGTCCAGACAATGGACATCTAGTGAAGCTGCCAGGCAACAGGTTCAAAGCAGACCAGAGGAGGTGGGAGAGCCTTACTGGAGATGAAGATGTCATGGTGATCACTTAGCTTCAGGAGGATGGAAACTTGTAGGGAGGCAGGCTGACTTCATAGAAAAGAAACCCAGCAGGGGTTAGACCCCCATCTTTGGGTAGAAAGTTCCTGAACAGCAGACCTGACAAGAAACTAAGGAGACCCTTCAAAGAATCAGGGAATACACTTATGATAATTGAACAAGGGAGTGCATTTATTTTCACTGGCCCTGGCAGGGGATATATGAGCAGGGGGAAGAGCAGAACAAAGAGCACATGTCATGATTGTTAAGTTCATTTATCATAGCTCTGAACGCTGTTTCTTTCCAGAAAGCAGCTGCTTGTCACATTGTGAGATCTCATTCCCTAGCCTGGAAAAGTGACAATCCAGAGACAAGTATGACCAAGGAAGTGTTACAGGGCCCATTTTACTATAAGGCATCAAGGAACATCATGGGAAAGTGATTGGCTAAAGTTGACACAATGCTATAGAAGAATTAGGTATCAAATCCATACTTTCCAGTGCCTCTATCACAAAAGCGTCCCTGCTGAGTCAGCCTGAAACATTCTGGCATGGCTCCAAACTCATCCTTCCTCGATGCTGTCACAGGAAACCAAAAACGAATCACAACATTTCTTGCCTAAAATCTTACCTATAGCTGCTTTACACAGGAGCATGAGTGCAGCTGAGGTAACGTTACTCCTGCCTAGGGAATCCAGTAGCATTTAGTCTTCCTCCCTCCAAACCCTAGAAGTCACCTGCAAAGCCAGAGATTGATTCTCTCCCAAGGGATTTTCATAGCATGTAAGATCTCTTCTTAACCACAGGACAATTGGAAATGTGATAAACTCACCAGAAATAATCCAGCAGCTGGGAGCTGCAGTGACCAGAAACTTGTGATTTGTTCCCGTGCATTACAGATCTGCTCCGGTTTTATAGTAGCAATATTTAGTTTGTATGCTATGATCTTAGAAGAAAGGGTTAAAATGTGTCGTAAGCCAAATCCTGCTCTGGAGATCTGATAATCTAATTACAGCAGTTCAGGTCCCTTCTGTACCCCCAATGCAATCAGGTTTGCATCCAGGAGTGATATGGATCTGATTCCACCCCATTTGAGCTCTCTCCAAGTAGCAACATTGCTCCCCACATAACACATGCTGCTTGCACTTGTGCAGCTCCACAGAATTGCTGCAATGCACTGGGAACATCTGTTCTTCTTGTTCCTGGGTGTGGAGGGAGATTTTTTTGTCTAGTTTTTGGTGGACAGATGAGCTCCCGACCTCTGATTTGGTGAAATGCTTTAGATGCAGGAATATTGCTTTCTGCCTTGCCACTGGCAGTGTTTCCACCAGGAGAAAGTGATGCTTGGTGCCTCTGCAGGGAGGGTTCTGGAAGCAGTGGGAGGGATGTCTTCTGAACTGACCTCGGAAGTGGTCTTTGCCTGGCTAAACCACCACAACTAGATCCTCAGCTATTAGGAGGTGTTGGTTCAATTCTAGGAAAACTTGTCAATTTGCAGCAGAGGAATTGCCCCAGTTCACTTCATGTCAGACACTTCATCGCATGACTCACGCCCTGGGCTCCTCTGACTGTACAGAGAATATTTTCCCTGCTTCTTGCAGGACTTGGACACCTTTCTCACTTATAGACACCCACCTGCAGACACGTACGATTCAGTGTCTTACTTGCAAGCTGCATCCTGCCCTCCCTGCCCACCCACATGTCTGGCTCTCAGATCCTCACCAAAACTCCTCAACACTCTCTAAGAGTGGGATTAGTTTCACCAACTTCAGATGTTTCCAGCACAGATGTCTATATCTGAGCTAATCACCCTCATCTCCTTTTTGAGTTGAAGTAGAGAAATTGTAGTGATGCACCTGCTTTTATTATTATTATTATTATTATTACTATTATTATTTTACTTTGAAATCTCCTTCAGGAATGGATGAATCAATCCCCAGAACTTTACTGCAAGTGGAGATCAATTAGAACAATTCCCTCCTCTCGGTATTGCCAATATAGAACTGTTTAGAAATCTCAGAATCATTTAGGTTGGAAAAGACCTTTAAGACCATCAAGTCCAAAGCATCATGCAAGCCATCAAGGGCATGGAGGGCAGAGACCCAAATTAGTGCCTTCCCCAGGGAAACAGTTATAATTCCTCAGCTCTGGCCTTCAGACCATGCTGCTATCAGGTGGGAAATGTGGAGGAAGAGAAGGGTTATGCAAGCTAAGACAAACTCACCAGGAATGATTCACCTGTTAACACTGTCCATGGAAGGTATTTTTTCTTTTGCTCTAACACCTAGAGAATCCACTGTGTTTCTCTAATTGTTGAAGGAATGAGAGGCCAAGGCCCTCTTCTGATGTAAATCCCCCTGGATGCATCCCACTATTCACAGTAGGGACAACCACATTTGCTCTGAAGCAGCACAGGGAGCCACGCTGGGCCCAGGTTGACTAACCTGCACTGAAAAATAGAATTCAATAGCTCTGACTGATAAATGCTGCTCAAGCAGTGAAGAGAAACAGCCTGCATGGACTCTCCCAACCAGTGAGTTGTGTCAGTTGTGTTTCACTAGAAGGACTCAGGCAGGTTTATCTTCTGACTAATGATGGTTTTTCTCCTTCCTCATTGCTGCTTGGTGTCCACCACCACGAGTCCTAGGAGGCAAAGGGACAATCTCCCTTTGTCCTTTTCAGGTGCCATAGGGGACCGAGTCCTCTGTGTTTACCTCCCCTCTCTTCAGGGTTTTCAGTGCAGGGGAGGAAGACCTCCCAAACCATCCTTTCACACTGTGTTTCCAATACCTGACTGGCTGGGTATACCAAATCACATTCGGACTAAACCCCTTCCAGGTTTATAAAGGTTTTCCAAAGCTTAACTACATTTCTAGTTGCCCCACCACCTGAATTGAAATGTACTGTATGTGTTAATCTCAAATTCTTTTTTCTTTCCATAATCTTTTCAAGTTTTCCTGCACTCAGGCAGTAAATCCAATTAGGTCCACGGGTGTTAGTAGAGAGCCAAATTTATTTTTCAGCTCCAGACATTTTTTTTCTTTTTCCTTATTTTCCTTTTCCTTCTTTTTCTATTTTCTTCTTTTTATTTTCCCCTTTCCCTTCCCTTCTCTTTCCTTCTCTTCCCAGAAGTTACACCAGTGCCAGCACTCTGCTCCTCTGCACGTTCCCCTTTCTTGTGTAGGCTGAAACTGCTGGAGGTAGAGGTGTGGCAGTGATGTTTGATCTTATTTCACATTAAAACTCTCCTACTGAGGGCTGATCCCCCCACGCACACCTTCATCTTGAAGAGCATCCTACTCTATCCATGCTCTGCAGGAATGAAGAGGCAGAGTATGGTAATACCTGTTGTATTCTGGCTGGCAGAATCAGTCCCTGAGCAAGCTCCCATCCCCACAGGGTATAAAATCTGGAGCCTTCTCCAAAACAGAGGTGAACGTGATGGCACTGTTTTTAGACAGCTAGTGCAGTTCATGTTTCAAAGCATATTCTGGTTCCAGCTGAGGATAAAACCTCACCAGAGCCAGGATTTTACCTGTGTCTCCCTCTGAGGAATATTTCAGAGGTGCCTGTGTTGTCCCTACTTCATTCCTATGAGGACAGAATTAGGTGCTTGAGAGCAACCTGGTCTGCAGCCTTACCAAACACAAATGAATCAGGGACTGGTTATGTAGAATATATATAATTGTGTCACTGTGCAGCTTTTGCATTACAAGCACAGAACAGTTTCTACCCAAAGCATTTTGAATGTCACTCCATGGAAGCAGCGCTTCAGACCTGCTTGCTGCTGCCCACCCCCATGCCCTGGGAAACACCTAGTCATTTTAATACCCTCAGTTCTCATCTTCAGGAGCTCACAGGGGCACCCTGCCACTCCAGGCGAGCTGCCTCATTGTAGGCATCTCCAGAGAAAACACAATGCTCTTGCTCTTGGGTCATCCATAGGACTTTTGGGCAACAGCCCTGTGACAACGGAAGAGAGCAGCTCAGAGGAAGGCAGACCAGGAGCATCAAGCAATAAAGTTTGGGATACTCTCTAAGTGGCATGCCAGTGCTGGAGACAGATTTTATGTTGAAGAACAGAGAAGTAAAAATCTCTGCCTGTGCAGGCTCACTTTAGAGGCAGTATGTACAGCAGGGAAAGGAGGAGAAAGGTCATGTCTGTCCCCAGGGCATGGAGAGGTCACCTAGCCCAATCTGATCATAAATGTGGGAGCTGAAGCGACCAGTCCTAGGTCTGGTTCCCTTAGTGCCATCAAGCTTTAACTTGAGAAGACTCACAGTGGAGGCCTCCTCCATGGTGTTTCATGGGTTGTGCATCAGCCAGTGGAGGAACCACATCTCGGCTGCTGTGGCCACAGGTACAATCACCACCATTGATGAACACCCAAAGATCAGGTCTGCTTCTTCAAGCTTTTTTTTCCCAGCAGGTTGGGCAGGAATACTTGGACATGGAAAAGATATGGACAGCTGTGAAAACAATTTGGAGAAGACTAACAAAAAATGTAAGTGTGAGAGACAGAGAAAGTAATTCAGTGTGAATAGTATGGCAGGCAAGTCAGAAATATGACCAATACCTAAAGTTTTGAAGAGCCAAAGGACAGGAACAAAATAGATAGTACTGTGTTAGTGGGTATAAAATCAAATGCAATCAGCTGAAGTACAATGGTTGCTCCCTAGCTCCTCCATCTCCAGTAATTATGATAATTTTAAAGACAATGTTTGCTAGAGACACAAGATGGCCCAGAGAGAACACTAAAGGTTTCTGAGGAAGAGTGGTTTCAGTAGCTGCTCCTAGCTGTCCTAATCATGAAAGCACTTGCCATCACCTCAATGATAAACAGCCTGCAATATCTTTCCAGCAGATTTCTGAAGGTCTCTGGCTGTGAAGATGCACTGACTTAATTTCACCCACCTCTGCCTCACCCTCTCTGAGCACAGGAGTCCTTACACCAGCAAACCAGTGTGTCTTCTAAAGCCCCAGGAGTGTGCTTCAGGAGTACTGATCTATTTGTCTCACTAAGTGCTTCTCTGCCCTGCTGCACTGGGGCTTTGCAGGCTGTGTGAAAGGACAATCTTTTCCTCTCCTACATTACAGGGGAAAATTCTTGTGTAAGCAAGAAGGGCTTGCATCAAAATTACTGGTGAGAAGCCATGGAAGGTGAAGTGTTCAACAGTCCATTGTGAAGATCCATTTTTCGTCTTACTGGCTCAGATGGGATGACATTCCCTCTGCCTGACCAATGTTGGTGTCAGAGGGGAAGGCACCATCCTTGTGAAATATGGTATGGAACCTGGATGTGACACCTCCATGCAACATTCTAGTCACTCATGGTGGGTCATAAAAGTGGCTCCTGCTTTCATTCACTTTCTACTGAAATGGTTGCCTTTCTTCAACCACAAAAGGACATGGTTCATTAAAGAAACCACTGCTGTCTCATGACTCAATCTGAATTTAAATGAGATTAATCTTCAACATTTTCTTTTTGACTGATTACCTCAAGGGTGACTTTGTCCCATTCATATTAGGTGTAGTCCTAAGTGTGGTATATGGTATACATCAGTTAGCTTTGGCCCTGAGGTCATGGCAAGGTGGCAGTGTAGTACCATCAGCATTCCAAATATCCTGTGGTTGGGTAATATCTGGCCACTATCAATTCACACAAGCACATGTGACATAACCTGGACATAATATGAACTTGTGCCATGATGGCTGGGTACCCACATATTCCACTGCTCCCATGCCCTGCCACCATAAACACAGCTAATCCCCAGCTCATGCTCAATCAGTCCTTCTGAAACCACTTCATGGGCTTGAGTTTAAGCTCTGCTTTATGACCAAAGAAGCACAATCCTTGCAAAGCCTCAGTAATCACAATATGTGGAGGCAGAATTGATACATGTGGGCTTTTTCTATCACTCAATTAAATGGTTAGTTTATGCAACATGCCGTCTTCTTGAATCAAAGCTGGGTCACTGTTAGGCTGAGGTAACATTAATTATTTTTCCGCTTGTCGGATCCCATGAAAAGGATGTGAAAATGGCCTGTTTATGAAAGAGTGCGGGCAAAGGCTGTGAGCTGATTATGTCAAACATATTCAAAGCTTCCTCTGCAAAAGGGATTGTGATCAACAAAGCATAGCCCACACCTGCACCCATTTCACAATGAGAGCTGTTAGGGCCATGAAGCTATTGGGGGAAAAGAGAGGTTGCGTTAACCCTTTTGGGGAACGGGGTCCTCTGCTAGAAGATTCTCCCACATGATAAGTTGCTTTTCTTGTTCCCTCAAGTCGATCCCAAGACCATTACTCCAGGAGCAAACCAGTCTTTTCCATCTATCTTTATTTCAGCATGGGCTTTTCAAAGTTGGATGAAAACATCAGACTTATGTGTTTCCTCCTGCTCTTCACTGATCTCTAAGGGAAGTTGCAGAGACGAGTTCTCTCTGCTGGAAGAGCAGGAAAGCAGTGCAAGCTCAGACCCCTCTTCCAAAAGTTCTGTTCAGGATGATCCCAACACCTTCAGGGCATGTGCCTATGATAGGGAGCACACTGCTGGAGCCAGGCCATCTCCTTAATAAAAATTGTAGCTGTTTGGAAGGCAGGTAGAAGAAGAGGTGTGCTCTCAGAGAAAGTTGAACTGGACCCTAACTGCAGGGCACCTACCCCATATTCTTGCAGCCCTGTTGGTTATACTACAACTGGATAAGATGTTCTGAAATCAGTATTGAGCCTGGTTGGAGCAGGAGTTGGGTCTCTTCCAGTCCAGGTGATGCTGTGATACCCAGAGTTGTGTCCTCATGAATCCTCATCAGATTCATGAGGCTGAGGGAAACGTTGCACCTGCTGTTTTATGACACAATACATGACAGAGCAATGTGCCATCATATCTCTTAGTATCTGTTCTTCATTCTCTGATTTGGGTGGAATGCTAAGGGACATGGAGTTACAGTAAGTGTGAACTCCCTTGCCAGCCTCTGGTGAACTCTGTCCACGTCACAGTGCGAGTTCAAAAGGCAAAGCATTTTCCTGCAGCACCCCAACAATTATGCCAGAACTGAATACTCAATTTCTGCACACAGACCCCCAATATCTGCTCAGAAATCTATCTCTTTGGGGCTTCTGGAAGGTCACAATCCCACCTGTGTAGGAATTTTCAATTCACACTCTGAACTAATACAAATGAGCTCTCCAAGACCACACCAGCCCCATGACAAAGTCCCTTGAAGTCAGCTGAAGTCAGCCATTGCACAAGGAAGATACAAGCCACCACAGGAGAAAAAATGATGATAAAAGTGCAACTTTCTGGTCATAACTTCCTGTGGTTCAACAGATTTTGCTGTCTCTGTCCTCCAAAAGGTTTCTGGTTCCTGTGCCAATTCAGTATTGTTTTATGGGAGGATCTGGGTCAATCCTTTAATTCAGCAAAACTTCTATTGATTATTGTAATAATTCTGTCTTCATAAGGATGTTATAGGCTGATTGCATTTGTTCTAATTAATGCTTCTGTGGGGAGATCTAGAAATGCCCTGCTAAGCATCACATAATATAAAACTAGATTAAGGAAAATCTCCACCTGACTCTTTTCAAGCTTGGAACTTTCCCTGAATCATTGCATATCATGATGAAAAAAAAAAAAAAAGCTCCTTTTGTAAGAATTAAAACACTTCCAGAATGATTTTCCCATGTGTGCTCATTTAATATATGTTGATACAGTTCTGCTGTAAGTATGGAGCAAAAGTAACTACACATCACAATAAACCTCTGAAACTCTGATATTTAATATCTTCAGGCTGGGTTTTAGAATTTTTAAAGATGCAATGATATAAAAAGCATTGGCTTAAAGGCTTTGACTGTCTTTGGTTGGGTCGTAATCTAATCTCTGGGTCATGTTAGTTGGAAATGAGTAAGAAAGTAAGGCACGTTGCAAAGAGGTGTCAGTGGCTCCAGGTAAGGCAGTGAGTAGGTTATTTTTTTTTATCAGATGTTCTAAAAGATACTTTAACCTTGTTTGGAAACAGATAATCAAGCAAAACCTTCAAATAGATAATCTAGCAAACCTCATAATTAGCATGGAGCAAGGAAAAGTGAGTTTGGTAAACATAAACTCAACTAAGAAACTATTCTTTATTCATATGAATAATTGTTGTCAAAATAATTGTTTTCGTTCAAAAATCTCCCCATTTTCTGTTGATAATTTAAATCCTTTCCCTCAGGAGTTTAAAAGGAATGGAAAGTGGAAACAAGTTAGTTTAACAAATGAGCTCTTCTGAGGGCATAATGAGAGCTATGTTATAAATGATGAACGGTCACTGATGGATTATCATGCATAAATACACTAGATCTCTCAACAGTATTTGTGAGGCTCATAGCACTTCCCTTGCAGGATATTCTCTTATTTCAATTATTTATTTTTGAAAGTGGAATTAGAACCCAAAATCCCATCATTTTCCTGGAAATAACACCCTGCAAAATGTTCACAAATTGGAAGTGTCAACATGCAGACATATTCTCAATACATTTTTCCAAAATCTCAGTGTTCTAATGCTCTAAATAATAATTCAAGCCACAATGTTTTGATTATGATTTTTTTTTTTCTCCTTAGGAAAAAAGTGTTTCCTGAACTGATAATTACTCAGGTCAATTTTGAGGAGAGAATATGGTGAGATAGGACTAACCCAGCTTCAAAAGAGATTTAGAAACTAGTGTGGAAAATGTAAAAATGAGCCCTCCTGAAGAAAAGTTTCTGTTTTCAGAAACTGTCATTTCAGAGCAAACCCTTCCTGTGGCTGACAGCAGATGCTAATGCCAATGGCCTAGTCACCCCTTAGCAGTCACTGCAGTCTCTCCTGCAGGTTGGCCTTGGCCAGCTCCAGGCACTCTGCTGGTGCAGTGTAGGCTGGTTTGGACACAATTGCAACATTGCTATCAAGATTCCTTGAGCAGACCTCTCCTACACCTGGCGACTCTTTTTTTCCCTGAAGAATATTTCTGCTGCTGGAGTATCTACTGAGGTGCAGCATGCTTAGAGGCCAAAGAGGTGAAAGCCATCCGATCAGATGTAGGTGTCTGCCCAGCCCACTGCTCCAGAAGCTCCTCCTCCAGGCTTCTCATCAAGGGAGAGAAACTGGATTTCTCAGAGCCTGACTCCTTTGCTCTTTAATTCAGCATCTGCATCTGACTGATGAAACATGTCTTTGTTGACTATGGAGGTACAAAGGTGGGGTGGACATTTCAGAAGTAGACATCTACAATACAGATATCTGTAATTAGATGAGTCCTGATTATCTATCCACAATTGATTTGGCTATTCTTCTTCCTTTTCCTTGATAAACATCTGAAATACCAGCCAACCTGGCCACATAGCAGGAAAGCTCCTTTGGCACTGCCCGTTGCAGTTACTCCCTTCAACATCTGGGACATCAGCACTACAAGCTGCCTTTTCTCAAGCTTTTTCCCTCTCAATACGGAACTGAAGTGAGAACTAAACCCCTGTAATAGTAAAGATGTAGGAACTCTGGTGTGATCAACACTCAAGCACATTGGCAATCCAGCTAAATTCTATAGAGGCCATTAACAGCACAACTTTTTCTGAGTTTAACATGTCCTCCATTATTCATCCCCAAGTGTATACCACAACCTTGAGGAACACAGTGGACCCTTCACAGAATAACCCAGAAAGACCAGTGGCCCTACACAGGTCATGACCAGAAACCTGGACTGACCCTACCTAGGTCATATCTAAAAACCCTATCCTCAGGGACAACTCCAACATCCTGGCACAACTACAAAGAGGGTATTATGTCCCATGGTCATCTGCAGATTGATCAGTAACCAAGATAGCACCAACATCTGAGAGGGAAGAAGAAGATGGACAATGAACAGTAATATCTTCCTCCTGGTCATCCCTGCTTCTTTATGCTATGTTGGGAATTTTTTTGTTGGAGTTGAGTCCCAAACCAATAGGGAATGGAGTCAAAAGGTAACTCCTTGCTTATCTTTAGATTCAAACCTGGGAGTGCATTTTCTCCACCTTATTTCTATTTCTCCTTTTTCTACAGCTTTCTCCAACATCTCAGGTGGTAGATGTAGTCACTTCAAAGAAAATGCCAGCAGGTCACTTAATGAATTTCCCTCTCCTCTAAGGGATTGACTCTTAATTATACATGGGAAGATACAGAAGAGATTATAACAAGAGGAATAGCAGGAAGCCAAAACCAAGCTGATTTATATATAGTGTGTGACATATGGCAACACAAGACAAGATCTCTGGCTTATGGGCATTTTGGCAAGGCATGAGGTGGATCCTATGGCAACAGCTTTTGTTTGCACAGCTCCTATTTCTGCTGCTCTGTCCTGTTTTTTTCTTTCATCTCTCATCTGTAGGCCTCCAATGAGAGGACCCCAATCTTCCTTGACCAGTTATGACTTAGACATTGCTTAGACACAGGCCCACCACTGAAAGCCATGCTGCTTCAAGCTGTTCAAGGGATAAAGCACCTTGGAGAACATTTCTGTCTCATTTTCCCAGCTCTTTTATCACCTCAAAGGGTAGTGTGAAGGCCAGGTAGTGCTATAAAACACCTTCTAGTTGTTGGTTATGTTTCTTATCTTCAGGAAAATGAAGAACATAAGTCTGGATCAGATCACCTCTCTGCTCAGACCAGTCATCTCTCTTCAACATGTCCAAGAGCAAAAGCTTGGGGAAGGGGTGTCAGGATAAAGCAAGACCTTTGTCTTTACCTTTATTCATCCTTCACTTGTTTCCCAATAGGCTGAAATAATAATAATAAAGGATTGGTTATTTCCTTAACTGTCATTCCTTTCCTTTCTTCATTCCCATATCCCTGGAAAGGAGGCACTGTGTCAGGCAGGGAAGGCAGAAGGTGTTTGTTGTCAATGGGAAGAACAGCTCTCAGTCAAAGGCAGGGGGGCAAACCTGTTTCCTACAACTAGGAAAGGAGTGGAAATTTCCATGGGGTTGGTGCTTACAAGTGCCACCAGTCTTGTCTGCAAACCCTCTACCTTTGATTCCAGGATCTCCACACAATGGACTTTTTATGCATCATTCTGTCTTTGATGACTACTGCCAGGTTATTCTTCTTATCTGACTTAGGAAAGATCTAACAGGATCAGTTAGCTAGCTCCAGGGTAGGTTCTTTGAAAAGCAATGATTTAACAGGGCTTTCTTTTACCTGCTCTTGGGGTTCTCCAAACTTTCTGGTTTATCCAGCTCTCTGAGACACAATGCTGCCCTCAGCAATGCCCAGACAAGCTTGGTCGAGATGCTGGCACAGCCTGACCTATGGCTGGAATTTCTTCCTCAGTAGGGCCACACAGTAGCTGACTCTCACTGTGGAGAGCATCTCCAAACAGCCTGAAGACAAGGGAAAGATTCTTTAGGGATCATGGCTGTCCAAGATGCTTGGAGTTTAACAAGAGGGTAAACAGTGAGGTTTTTTGCACTAAAAGTGGCTCTGAGAAAGCTCTGGCTGTGCATGCATCTCTGCTTTTGGCCTCCTCACAGTTCTCTGTGATGGTGGAGGGAGAAATTATCTCAACTTAGCTGGAGTTGAATGCCAATAAACACTCAGATGTTCAGCTAGCTTAAGTTGATCCTGAAGTTGCAGTTTACTGGGATGGAGAGAGATGAGAAGGATGACTGGGACTCTCCTAGGAGAATCAGAGGCACACAAGAAATATTAGGCACCTGGGTCTCCTCCATGGGAAACAGAGCCCCATGGGGCACAGTGGCCAGAGAGAGGTGTAGATGGAGAAGCCAGTGGTTTGTAGCACTGTCAAAAACAGAGTGGCTCACGAAGGGGTTGCATGCTTGAGCAGACCCGAGCAATTCACAGTCAGAGCTATCAAAGCAATGACCCAGCTCCTGTAACACGCTGTCTAAAATCATGTTCAGAAACTTTAACACAAAAAATTAATGCTCCATTGTATCATTGCAGACAGAACAACAATGATGTTTTACATTTACATGTCACCTTCCACACCAGAGAATCCCATTGGGAAGGTCTGGATTGAGTTCAGGGGACTAATAACATTATGCAAAATGTACATACAGGCATGCAGCAGCTCAATGAAGAAAAATCCTGCTCTACTTCCAAAACTGGAAAAGTTTTAGTGGGTGAGGATATGTTTTAGCCCACTATGGACACACAAAAGGGTTGAGATTCACCAAATTTATTGTCTGTGCCCAGGCTAGTGCTCTCCCCGTAGCCTTACTGAGTAAGGGGAAGACAGAGGCATCCCACTCATCCTAGTGAGACCTCACACCTCCCTTGGGCTCCTGCACTTCTCCTTCACTCTCAGAGGAAGAAACTAGTGTGCAACAGAGCCTCAGCCTTCAGATGGCTGAAGCTGGGGAAGATAAATCCTGCTCGTGTGTGCCTGTATGCAGGCAGCACCACAGAAATGAACCTTCACGTGTTGATAGGGACTTCTAGCCAGGGTATTCAAGATCTTCAGAGGTAGGTTTTGAGAGGCAGAGAGGCAGATAACATCTTTGAAAATATGTCAGTGCCTCAATTCTGTTCAAGCACCTAATTCCCCTTAAAATCAATTTCTTTGGGGATTTAAGTGACTGAATGCACTTAACCTAAGAGGCTTGCCAACAGTCTTGTTGGATGACGGCCTGAAAGCTTTGAAGATGCCCAGAGAGGTCATCATCCATACCAGGAGAAGGTGATGGCCAAGACCACTGGTCATCTGCAAGAAAGTGGAGACAAACTCCAGTGTCAGGACAGCTGGAAAGCCCTTTAATGCAGAAAGGGAGTCCAGGCTGGAGAAAGGAAGGTGTGTGGGGAGAGAGAGGGGGCTGTGGGAACCACACAGGGCTTGCAGCAATGGGGCTGCCTGTCTGCTGCTTGCTGGGATGCTTGCCATTTGTCCAGATTAGAGCTAGTGATACAGCAAAGCTCTTGCTTTCATTATTTTTTGTTATCCAGACAGATAGAATGTTTCTTTGGTTGTCGTATACAATTCATTTCAGATCTGATGCCAGAGGATATTCGATACGAGATCTGAACAACACTATGTGTAAGTTCAGAGTGCTGTCTGTGCCAGAACATGTTGCATGACTTTGAATCTTACTCTGTGTTAGTGCCATCAGATATACCTTAATGCAATCAAATGTAACACACCCAGCTAAAGAAAAGATGTGACATCTTTGCTGTAAAGCTAACAGAAAACTAGCCAAAAGAGAACAAAATGTGATTTGGCAAAGCCTCAATCAGCTCAGAGGAAACTCAGCCTTCATAGTGAGTAAGTACTCACAGTATCCAACACAGAGAATAAGAAGAAACTTCTCAGAGCAGAAAGGGAAAGGAGCTTTGGCACGAAGATACATTAGATAACGTTGCTCCTGATCTTTCCGGAGATTCACACTCTGATCCAAGGCTGGGAACATCTCTCCTGGATTCACCTGTCTGGATGAAGAGACTTCTGCCTCCAGCTCTGCATTGCCTCCCTTTCTGCATGGGGAGATGCACTGTAATTCCCACTCTTTAAAACTTCCTTAATAGGATATAGGTGAGGAAGTTTACAGATAATGTGACTGTTTTCTGCTGTGACACAGAGCTTTTGACCAGCCCAGAAATATATGTCTGTTCAGTTGTCAATTGTTAAAATATGTTGGATTGCTAAAAATGGAAAGATTTGTTCAGTGGTGGGTGCAAGGCAGGGCCACAGGGCCAGCCCTAGTGATGACCAGGTCTCTAGAGTGTGAAAGACCCTACGGATGGAAGAGGAGGGTTTTTTCTGTACAAGGCAGGATCTCAGGTATGTTCGATACACACAACAGATGGCTGATTGCTCACTTTCAGTAACATGTAACTTCCCTTCCCAAAATTGTGTCTGAGACAGTAAGATGACTCTGCCTACAATTTTAGTAAAGCCTATGGATACTATTTCATATTCAACTTGGCATATGTTGAAGGAGTTACTTTGCTTATCCACCAACCAACACTAACCCACTGAAGCAATCCTTCAGTCCCTTCAACACCAGTGGGACTTTGCTGGAATAGGATTTCAGTTTCTCAGCATAACCATTCAAAGAAGACATGGGCCATTGGAGAGATGACAGAAGTTGTTAGCAACAACAACAACAAAGTCTATATCAATTATAGCCTACACAGAAGAAGAATAATTGGACAAGCTGGGATTGCTTAGCCTAAGGAGGAGAAGACAGAGTGGGAATAGGGTGATGACTTTCGAATATGTAAAAATCTGCAGTGGAGAAGAGAATGGTTTGTTCATATCATAGCTTGATATTGCTTCCTGTGAATGACTTATTTTTCATCTTCTCAGATGGGTTTTAGAAGTCCAGATATTATTATATCATTAGGAAGATGACATTACTGCACTGCTACTACTTGTATTACCATTAATGCTACTGCAGGACATGTGGGCCAAGCAAGGATGGGTTACTATGATCCTTAATGAAGGACAATTACTAAGCAATAGGCAGAATCTGCTCCACATCAAAAATTGTTATACATTAGAAGACAGTGGTGGCAGCAAGTGCATCCAATGAGAAGATAGCACTAAGATCTGTTTTGTGCAGTTAACTCCTAAACATCCTTGGGATTGGGGATTCCTCTTGTGAGCTGATTTTGTAGTGGAGAAGATTGCTAACCTTCTTTCTTTCGGTAGTCTAAACTATTTCCATCTCACTCTTTCTGCAGTTCCCGTGGCAAAGTACAAGGGCTTTTTTCTGCTGAAATAATTCGATCCATGAATTGTACTTGCTTGTACCTACACAGGAAATTCCTCAGCGTCCTTCAGCTGGCAGCATTCCTACCTTCCGAGTATTGACTTTGTCAGCACCTGGCAAGCTAGACATATTCACCTCTTTCCAGCTTTCCCTCTAAAACAGCCTTTGCAAGGACTTTATACACACGAACTCTCCTCAGTGCTGAGTGCCTGATGTCCCAAATCCATGAAGTCCCTCAGCCCCAGGGAGCTGCTCTCAGCAGGTTCAATTGCCATTGGCACATCTAAAAATCAGTTTTGTGATTTAAGAGCTTAAACACTGATTCTAGACTTCTGAGCTTGGAAATTGTGCCTCGAATGGTCCTTTTTTTGGAAGATATCAACCAGACATAACTCTGTCAACACAGTGGAATTACACCAGTGCCTTCCTCCTAGTGAAGAGGAAGCACCACAATAAGTGCATTAATGTGCTTGGATGTGACTTTTGCCTGACGAGGATATACAGCACGCCCAGGCTTTTCTCTTATCTTGTGAAACAGAGCCTGGATGTCAGATGTTGACCCAAGCTCAGGTGCACACAGGCCTGTAGAGCCTTGGTCACTACCATCACTGCAGCCACAACCCTGAGAGCCACAGAGGTGACTATCAGAAGTCTATGCTATGTGAGGAAACATAGACCTTGAAGGGAACGGAGTTCACCAGAAACCTGAAAGGAAGGACAAGAGGAAGGGCTGTCTGAATCCTGCTATTACTATTATTTTGCTGATATGCTCTACACTGTTCTCTTTATAAATTACTGAATTATCCTTAGGAACAAAAGGTATTAGGGTCCTGCAAGCTTCTCTCAGTTTGTGGTAGGACTAATTCATTAATGTGGCTCCAACAGGAATGTGTGCAATGTTCTTTCTAATTGGACATGACTGGTCAAGAATGACTCGGCCTCCATCCAGATCACACTGTCACTTATGCTGTATAATAAGCTACTACTACTGGCCCATGAATCAATTTTAAAACAATCTCCAGTAATGAACTTGGACGGCCCATTGTTGTTGACAAAGAAATGCACAGTCCTGCTATTGTCAAGGGGCTCAATTATGGGTTCTTGCTGATAAAATAGAGGAGGGGGGATCAGGGGGGAGCGGTCTATGGACAGTAGTGACAGACTGAAAGAAGTGTTTCATCTCTGGGGTCCTTACAGAGACTGACAAGCCAAAAGGTCAGTTTCATAGAGGTTTAACTTGAAATGTCTGAGGACAAAAAAGGCATCTGGAATCATTAGGAAATGTGAAGTTTGACTTGCACCATTGGAAATCCTTAATATATTATTTTAACTGCAGATCTGACAAACTCTTTGCCCACTGGGTGGGAAAAAGAGGTTAAGGGAAGTAAAAGCTTTATATTTCTCCAGTGGGGGGGAATAAAAAGGTTAATTTTAGTAACTCTGGGAAGAGTCTGTGAGGAAACTGTCAATGTCCCAGCCCAGTTGCCATTGTCCTGCGCCAGCAGAGTCAACATGGGTAGCGGGAGAGGCTGCTGCCGGCACTGGCTGCTGGACGCCAGGCTCCCAACGCTTTCCCCTCAAATAACCTCATCAGTCACCAAAATGTCAGGGCTCTGCCCAGTTCCTCCTGCCTGAACCAGCCTCGTCAGCATAGCGATGCTGCCTTTGTGCTTCACACTTCGTTCAGGATTACTTGCACGTTACTGGGATTCCCTGAGCCTGCTGGCAGAAAGAAAGACAATATTTCTGAAGTGGTTCTAGCAAGCTTGCTCTGGCATGGAAGAGCACTGCTTTGCAGTACTCTTCCAAGCTGACCAACACCTTACAAAGCCAACTCTTTGTCATGCCCATGCAGGGCCACAGTTGCCAACTCCTATTTTAAAGCTTTCCAAATACCATGCAAAGTCAGGGAATTGGTTCCAGGTTTTTTTAAGCAGTTGAGTACACTGTTGTGAACCCACGGGAAAATGCTCACCCAGATTAAAAAAAAACAAGCAGGGTGTAAATTTGCAAACAAAAGTGTCCACTGGGCCTCTGGGTAAAAGCTTTCTCCCTTTCCTGGGTGATTTCACCACAGAGCTGGAGGAGGAGGGCAGCCTGCACTGAGAAATTCCACCACTTATTTCCCAGGAGGATGAGTCACTTCTCCATCTGGGTAAGACACCTCTTCTCCGTTCCCCAGCCACAAAGCAAGACAACCTCAGTGCATTTGGAAGGCCAGGCTTGAGCAAGAACAGTGGGTGGGATGTAATGAGAAGGGGTCCAGCAGGGAAGTGGAATCAAGCACACAGCAAGACTTTGCTGGAGCAGGAGTGGGTCAGGATATGCACAGTTAAAACCTGTTGGAAGGTGGAGTCCGAGACACACCTGCTGCTGAGAAGGCTGCTGGGGCTTGTCTAGCAGATGGGCTCATCTCACAGGATAGTCCTTCTAAATGCCCTTCAGAAGAAAGGGGAGGGAAGGTACTGATGACACCATGCTCTGCACACTCCAGCACCAGCTTAAGCCAGACGTAGATGCTCCAGGACCATATATGGTTGCACACAGGGACCTGGCGGAGCATGTGGTGGAGATGCTTCATGAAAAAGCAGAGAAAAAGCCAATATGGAAGTGTGTAGCTTGGCACTGTTGTCTTTCTGTTACTGCCCAGACCCACAGTATACAATAAAAAGCTCCCTAGGGAGCACTGAGACAAGTCTGAGGAGTTTCTCAGCAGAGGAAGGTGCTGGGTGGTGGACTGTAAGGTCTTTGCAAACACAAGCTGTCATTACTGGGATATGTCCAAAATCCAATCTGGTGGCATTCTCTCACTGAACTCCAAAAATATCTAGCTTGCAGGTGACTCCTAAGTTTCTCAAGGAAAGAAAGGAAATCTTCCCCTCCCCATTCTCTCAACTAGCAAAAAACCTTTTTACTTCCCTAGAATGTGCCCTCCTGTGAATATATCTGGACCTGTGGTGCTAATGGTTTGTGATTCACTGGGCAGGAATGCATCTCTACATCCAAGCACTGGGCTCTGGTTTTTCCTCTGCTCCCTGGGATGGAGGAACAAGCAGAATGAGGAGACTTGATCCCAACCAGAGAGAGAGTGACTGTGGGGTGAAGAGAAGGAGGCACAGGGAGTGAGGGCTGTCTTTCCACCCAGCACATTGACTCCACTCTTCATTTTGGCGATCAGAGAGCTGAAGTCAACCCTTGTGCCCACCAGCAGCATTTTGAGACCCCTCGTGCCCTGAGCAAGTCATACTGCAGCAACTCTAGACCATGGGACAGAGCCAGATGTCCCAGTGGAGGTGATTCCCACATCAGCCAAGGTCTCTCTAGGGGCTAAGTGGAGAAGGGTCTTGGGAGCTGGAGCTATTTGGGCCCTGGCTGAAAACCCTGTACTTACAGAGCCAGAGACTGCAGGAGCTGTATTCGGTGCCTGTCTCAAGTCTGGGCGACCCCGTCTGTTCCCATTAAGAGGCCCAGGCGGTAAATTGGGCCCTGAATATATAATTAAGCAAAGGGCACCATCCTGAAGCCAAGGTTCACACTGATTTGTTGTGGCTGGGGTGGGAACAGCCCTTTGCAAATCAGTCGCAGGATGTTGCTCCTAGTCAGCTGGAAACTTGGTAGCTCAGCTCCATAAAAGCTGGATCTAACGCTTCAGCTCCCCAACTGGTTTCGGCATCCTGACCAGCACGCAATCCTGTGGCTTTGCTTTTCTGCACGACAGTCTGGAAACCTTCCTTGAGAGCCTCTTGTTTGCTGGCTGCCAGGATTTGCCATGCAGATTCTTGCCAAAGGGATAATATAAACAAAGCATAATGTCAAGTTTCCCACACAAGTAAGATGATCTATTAGCACTGCACTTTGTACTAATTATTGCACAGTGGGTGGGGGCTTGTGAAAGGAGATTTATGCATTCAGCTAGCCTCACTTTTATTATTTGTAAGTACTTTTTGGCAAGGAATGAGCGAGATATGTATTTTATTGTTACGCTGTTGCAAACATCCTAATCTTCCACACTCATTAAAACCTCATAACAAATAGTAAGAATGATATATTGCAGCCACAGTGAGCATCTCATTCATCCCAGGTGGGGGGAGGGGGGAGAGATGAAAGGAGAGGGAGGACAGAGGAAACAGGAATGTGGTTTCTTTGTGCCACACTCATATTTGAAGCCCATGGAAGGCCCAGGTATCCAAAGGCTGGAAATAAGGTGATGGATGAGGAAAGGCTGCTGGGATGCCAGGGTGGATGAGGATGTGGTTAGGTCTCAGCATGGAAGGATACTACTGCCCTGAAGTGTGAGTCAGCACTCCCAGAAAGCGAGAGCCCATCTATGCCCTTCCTGGCATAAAGCAGTTAAACTGTACATCTGCTCAGGGTGAGGAGAAGAGAGGAGGTAAGTTGTCATTGATAGCTGTGGAGCAGCCTGGCTTGCAAGGCCTGTGCCCCCGTGCCATGGCCTGGCAAGAAGAGGAGCCCAGGGAATCCAAGGAAGGTGTCTCAGAGTATTTATGCACAGCCTGGACAGTCAGAAAAGCCCCAGAAGTTTCCCAATAGGTCAGTTCGCCCTTGGGAAATACAGTGCTGGGTGACAAAGGCTGGATGTCACAGTGATGCAGCAGGGTCAGAGGGAACTGACTGTCATGATCATCACTGTGACAATCACTGGTCAAGACTTCAATTCCCCAGTGCATTTCTTGGCTAGTGACCCAGGAAAGAACGGAGAGAGCCCAGAGCCTGGTCCAGGAGAGATGCAGATGACTACCAAAGTGGGGACAGTTCTGCAGCCACAGCTGCCTTTGCAATGCTCTGCCTTTGCTTATAGATACACTCTTGATACATTGGAAAAGATTGCAGGAGGAGGTGAATGGAGGGGCAGCAGGAGTCACAATGAGACGTGGTCCCACATGCTTCCACCTAAGTCTGTACACCACAGCTCTCAGAGCCATCCCCAATACTAGCTTCTGCTTAACTGGGATGGAGTGAGAGCTGAGGTGCTCTTCTTCATAGCTGGTGGGGTTTCTCAGCATTTCCCACTTAAACAGAGCCCTACTTGCTCTGTTGTTGAGCCATCTGTAGAGGAAGACTTTCACTCTCTTCATCTATCATTCCTCCATATCTGAACATCATAGTTTAAATGTTATAGGCAGAGCTTACTCGGACCCCAGGCTGCTGCCAGCCCAGGTCATTTCCCTGGTCAGATTCTGTTCAGGTGTCCTTTCCACTCTTCACCTGCTTCTTTCAAAGTATTACTTTGGTTCCCTTTCACTCAAGCTTCCAGTAAGTTACATCACTGAACTGACCTCTGGACACAAAGGAGGAGAGTGTGACCCAGAGGCTACTTCTGACTGCCAGCACCAGCCTGGGACAAGGTCAGCTTGCAGTAGAGTTGGGCAGAAAGTCTCAGACATCCTGTTTCCAGCACAGCTTTGGAGTGGACATATGTGTCAGAGGTTTAAGTCGCATCCCCTGCCACTGTTGGGGACACAACTGGAAGAGCAGCACCAGGTGGAGAGGCTGATTCCCAATCCTCATGTCAGCATGTCCAGCATGGGATGTTGAGAAGATGGTTTCTTGAGAAAGTCTAGCTCCTTTCCAAGGTAAGGAAGCAGACATGTAAGGGAGAGAAACCTGACATCTGAGATGGAAAAAATAAGGAAGAGGAGGTTACTAGCATGAGGTAATTCGTCTGTCAGGCTTAAGACAGTGTCAAGTTGCCAAAACAGGCAGCAGAGAAATAACTCCAGCAAGGAAGGGTTTGATACTCCCTTGGGAACCACTGATGTGAACTCAAAATTGCTGTCTATTGTAGTCTGGTATTATTTTTATTCCCACCTTCCTCCCCAGCCATCTCCATCGCAATGCAGACTTTCTTCCCATCCCTTCTCCGGTCTCCCCCACCCCGTGGGCCACACTCACACTCCGTCTGCATAGGCTCACCCTGAACAAACCTCTTTTGTCAGGCCACCCCACACAACAAGAAAATTAGCATCATCCAGGCATGTTGAGGCCACCACACCAGCTACAAGCCATGATTATGGTGCATGTGGTTAGCACAGCCTGCAACATCAAACAGCGTGTTTACAACAGATGTAATCCGTAATGATAGAACAGGTGTATAACAGTCAATACCAGCATTGTAGCGATCAAATGACTCTGTGGCACGTTCACATCGATCCAGTATTAATCCAACTCCCTCGGGGTTTTGCTCGATGATTTATATGACTCACTGGGAGGTTTCGGCACCTCTTTGGCACAGCACCAAACTCCAGGCAGGGATCAGTATATAATTTACCTTTGCAGCAAGAGCTCTCTCAATCCAGGTTCCTAGCAAGCCAGGTATGTCAATGGGACTCGGAAAAGGAGGGCTTGTCAGAGCACGTAGGGGCACGTTTCTTCCAAAGGGTGATTCATGTGCTGCAGTGTCAGAGACTGTCCTGGTTTTACATGCTCAAATGCTGATGAGTTAAAGCAGTAGCAGGAGCTCAGCCCATGTCTTCTCTCACAGGCTCCTGCCCACACTATGAATTCCCTCCCCATCCCTGTATACATTAGCCCAGAAGGTATACCTTAGTAAGGAGGCATACAGGAGAGGATGGGTTAAAAGCATACTGAGAGATGGAGGATGATCCTGAAAGGGAATCAAAGCAAAATCCCAATGTGGCACATCCAAAAACAATAGTGGAAGTACTTTTCCACCCTGGTCCTGGTTAAACTGTTTGTTAAATTTGAGACCAAAAAATGGGTGAGATTCAAGAAGATGACAAATATTCAGAGGGACAACAAGAACATCTGCAACCATCTAAGACATGAAATGCTCACTCAGGGCAGGCATCAGAGACTGGCTCATGGCTCTGCCCTGGTCTAACAGGAGTCAGCCTGCCTTTGACTAGTCAAGGGTCCTCATTTAGAAACTCATCACACATCTAATTTTAGTTCACACCTCTACAGGTAATTTGCAGGCAAAATACTAGCAATCAAACATGGATGGCAAATTAGGAGCTGCCTTTTAATAAGGAGGGTGAAATGTGCTGCTGATGGAGCACAGAAAGGAAGCTGGTGTTGTGCATGCTGCAATCCTACAAACAAGCTTTGCTTGCAGTAGTGGCAAGCTGGTAGCTTTCAGGAGTATTAAATGTAATTAAAGAAACAAACACTCTCCATCATTCCCCAGAGTGAGAGATATTATCAGTTGTGGCTTTGTATTTTTACATAATCACAGTTTAAAGGAACATTTTTCCATATGTGGAAATTCCCTGTTTTCTCCTCCAAACGCTAACAAAATCCTTGCCGCTGGCTGGCTCCACTCTCTTCACGGTTCCCTGTTACGGCACTCCTGCTTGCCCCAAGGCCCCAGGGAGAAGAGATGGGCTCAAAACAAATGCCAGAGGTGAACGTGCTGGAGATCCAGCCCTACACACAAACAGCACATGTTCCCTCTGCTCACGGTGTTTTTTGAAAATTCCCCTCTCCCAATGTTGAAAAGGCTTTTGTGATCCCAGAACCCTCTTCCTTCAGGCTTCCCAACCCTGTGGCATGATCAAGAGACACATACCACCCGTTGGTGTATGTCCCTCAACCCAAAACTGGGCTTCCTCCAAGGGTAAGTAGTAAGAGGGCACAGCAACCCTAGGTTGCTCCATGGGGTTTAGCCCAACTGAGTCAAACCCACCTGTACTGGGTGGACACCTTGGGATCTGGCTAATGGCAATGGCTTCCTTTTCTGATGCAATTAAGGCCATTGAGTCTAGCTTCAACTTAAGACAATATGGGTCACATGGTGCTTTGACTTGGAGCTCAGCTGCTCTGTGGCGGCTGGATGCTCTTGGCTCTTCAACTCAATGGCTATATTACTTGCCCACTTGCTGAGGAGCATGGCCAACTAGAGCAGGCAGTCTCATGCCAAGGGTTCTCTGCTCAGGACACCTGTATCTTGCATGAACATGTTAGCACATGCAAGCTGTCTCACACTTGTCTAGAAGTGTCCACACGTGGTTGTCCATACATCCATCTACACTCCATTTCAGTCCAGCTGCAATTGCTTTTCCACATAGACAAGGCAGATGAGCTTCTCCCACCTCTTCAAGCCATTGGCGCAAGCACCCTTTGCACTGAGTGGTGAGTTCTGCTTGCTCGCACAGCTTTTGCTCCACTTGTTTGTTTGTTTGCCATGCACTGTTTGTGTGCAGCTTGTCCTGCTGAGCTTTTCTCTGACTCCATTCAGTACATGGGCTGGCCTGCTCTGCTCTTGGGTATCATCTCACTTGATTACAAGCCCGTAGAAGCTGTCTGGTTCTCTGGGCCTCCACCACTCAGACTATGAGCAAGCTCCACAGCATGACAGGACCACTCCTAGGCACTGAGGTGAAGTTCTTGAAGCATCCTGATGTCTCTTAGCACCTCACTGCAGCTTCTGGGAAGATTCTCTACAAGTTGTAAACCTGATCACCAAACCTTGAAACAGCAAAGGTCTGCTTTTCTGGTGGCAGGAGGTGAAGGTCTAATGGCATCAGCACACAGTGCTGCCTCCACATCAGTGGAGACACTTTGTTATGGTGACCTACTTACGGGTATTTTCTAAGGAGACCTAAATCCTCATGAAAATAATTCAGGAAAGTTTATTGATACAGAGTCCATCTCAGGAGACGATTAACTCACGACTCAACTTTGAAATCTGTATCCATTGGATGATCCAGACAGATCATCTTAAGACATGGGACAACAGCCATGTGCCCAGGATCACTTAATAAATCAGGGAAAGAGTGAGGAACAGTCCCACCATCTTCTCTGCCAAACCACACTGTACTATGCTTGAAATTTCTCAGGAAGGGACTAAGCTCTATGGTATACTGACCCGTACTCTGTTTTCACACACTTCTGCATGTACATTCCCAATATTGTCTGAGATAGACAAGAAGACACCAAGGCTTTGAAGTTTTTCCTAGACTGAGGCAGTTATTGCTGTTATTTTCCATCTGGCAAGACTTTGAGGACCTATGGCTGTTTCCAAGTGTATTTTCTGGGAATGTTACCATATTAGAAAATATTTAGATGTAAAATGTCACTTCTTATGGGAAAATCTTGTTAATATGAAGCCACCAGCAAGAGCTCTCATTAAAAATTCCTTTCTGCTTGATAAGGGCTTTCCTTAGCTAAACAGTGGTTTGGTGTGCTCCTCCCTGTAGGCTGGTGTTGTGTCATGGAGTCTGGGAAGGCTCTTCCTTGCAGGCAGAAGAGGAAAGTCTAGATGATCTGCCTTTCATGCTGTATTTTTGGTGGCTGGACCCCATACTGTTCGAGTTCATTGGTGCAGTCAGGGGAACGGCCTGGACCTTTCTGCTACCCATGCCCTGGAAGAAGAATCAGACCCTTCATGGGCAACCTGATAACCAAACTAGCAAACTACTTTTTCCCCATCTCATTCTTGTTTCCCTTTTCTTCTTCCTCTGCCAAAATCAAACCCTCCTGGATACCGATAATCTCTAATGCTTATGCTCATTCAGCCACACATGGCTGCTGTAATTCCATTTTATTTCTGATCTGTTGTCTTTTTTTTTTACCAAATCCCTTTAAGCCCCTTTTAAATAGCTCAGGGACCATCAAGGACTGTTTCCCAACTTTGTTTCTCCCTGTTCTCAGTCTCTTTCAAGCACCTTTAAATCCTTTCTGTTCCTGTCAAGTAACCAGCATATTGCCTACAGCTAAAGCTCAGCTCCTCTCAACTCTGCTATGCACCTCTACACAGCAAGGATCGCTCTTATGTCTACTACGTGAACTTGATGTTCCATCACCTTTAGCTGCAGGAGCTCTAGCAATGATAAGCATTTTCTTGAGCTGCTCCTACCTTTGCATGTGGACTGGAGATTTCAGGGCTTGCAGGCTGTGAGGTGAGCTGGTTCCCTCCTGGGGGAGCCCAGGAGATGCTGCAAACCCAGGGACAGCTACCTGACCCAGGTGTCCAAGATTCCCCAAGCCATGTCAGGTTATGCAGGATCCTAACAGCCCAGATTTAGATTTACCTGTCCACCCTCAGCCTGTATGCCTAGGCCTCTGTATCTGGTCCATGAAGGCTTGTTGAAGCCCAGATCTTCCTCGCAGAGAAATACTTGAGGATGAGTGATTTGGCATGTTTCCACAGTGCTCCACTTGCTGTGTCCTGTGGCTGCAGCTCTTGTGATCCTGAGCTGGAGGCTGGAAGAACCAAACTAACCTGGATCTCCTACATGGACCTATACAGTGTCCACCCTGGCAGGGACTTCCAGGAGTGGAGTCCAAGACCCTCACTCAACACGCTCATGGCAACTCCCACTGAATCCAGCTTGCCCATGGCTGGGGAATATTTGCAACCTTCACCTCGGTCTTGATCACTGTTGTACTTTCAAAGCCTTTCTCACTCCTCCTCTTCCTCAGCCTCGCTGAGCTGCAAGGTGAGTCCCCAGCAATAGCTGAGGGATTCACTGCAGAGCATTGCTTGCATTTTTGATGATACAGTTCAGAGCCCTCGAAAGAGCCCTGCAGCCACTTAGCTCATGATGATGACTGATACCAAACACTGTTTCCTCTTATTGCAAGCAAGTGAAAACAAACAACATCCTACTGTACCTGCCTCTGTCTAGGAAAGCACAGTAACTGGTATTTATAGATAAACAGAGAGACATTGCCTGCTGGGGTCTGCTGCAATGAATTTAGACCTGAAGATTGAAAATCCAATTGTGTTTATAAATCAGCTGTGACATGCCAGTGTCATGTCATCAGCAGAAGGCAAAGGGCATGTTTACTACAAGCAAAGGCACACGCTACAGTCATATGCATAAGCAAGTCTGTGCAGACAGGTTATTTTTTGCATAGTGGTTTTTTGATTTTTACATGACTTAAGGATAATGCTCTAGGAGACTTATTTTTCCTTTGTGTAATGTTTTTTTTATAGTAATGTTACTTTTTTCCCCTTTTGTGATTGACTGGAGGTTTTGTTCTGTTTTGTTTTCTTGTAATGTTCTGAAGAATGTTTGTGCTTTTTTTGGCATCTTAGTACATACCTCAGAAAATCTGACTAAAAACTCTGGCTGCTTCTAAAGCTCCTGCCAAAAGAAATTCATGCTCATCTAAATTTGCAGTTCACATTTCTCATTCCAGCTGATATTTTTAATAATAAATACAGTTACTAAGAATAGCTGTTTGCCACCTTTGTCAGATCTAGTCTTTTGTTTGGACTCAGATCTCATCCTTGCATTAACTGTTTGTCACGAACAAAAACCAGCACTGTGTAAAGACTCTGTGGGGACCCTCCCAGTAAGCTGTCTGGTGATTCCTGGGATATGCAGCAAGGGACCAGCCTGGGTGCTGCTGTGCTGCAGCCTGTGACCAGCCTGGGATCTTGGAGGTGCTGTGATTTACACTGCTCAGCCCAGGCTTTCCCAATCCTCAGTTTCTCTCCATGAACCATTTTGTTTTCCCTAGTGTCACTTTTTGCCAGCTCCACAGCCAGGTTTCAACATCCATCTCCTTCCAGCATGCTAGCCAGGTTTTTTTAGCTGCCTTTTTTTTTTCCCCCTTCTTTTTTTTATCCTCTAGAGCAGGCCCTCTTATTAGATATGCCCTTTTCACTGACCCTGAATTATTGCTACCCATGGTCTTAGAAGAACAGTGCTGTTTGTTAGTCTAAGAGCACATGTGACAACCCTCTTCCTGGCCAACACCAGAGGTTGTACCAGAGATTTCCAGGCCAAAACCCAGGCATTTCAGCAAAAGCTACAGGCTCTGAATGTGATCCGTGGGGTCAGGAGAGGACAAAGGAATCATCATCTATTTGGGGACCTGTCGGAAGACACTAATCAGAAAGACATGCACAAATTTAGTCCTGAGCTTAGAAGAGTTTCCCCAGGCTGAATCTAACCTTCATAAGTGGCAAACATCCCATTCCCACTGCCAGCAGGAGCCAGTATTTTAATGCCCAGGAGTTTTACTACAGCCCATCTGGAGTGAGCCGTGCCTGACCAAGCTTGCCCAGCAGTGGGGAGCAGGACGCTAATGGGGAAGGGCATCCCAGTCCATAGGGGTCTAGGCAGAAGGAAAGTTCCCAGCTCTGCAGCTCTTTAGGGTTTGCAACAATTTGCAGATTAGTGTTGGCACTTCCAAGGCTGGGCTGGCAGTGAGACCTTTAACCAAGACAGACAGATCCCCTGCTGCGGCACTGTTCAGCGAGTTTAAATGGAATAACAACGTCTCTCCAGCTTGGGTGATATTGGGTCAATCTTTTTCTGTTTCACTGTGTTTCCACCCCCCCTTCTCATCCCCATCCTCCTCCCACTGCAGGTCACTGCCTCAGCCTAGGCTGCTGCTCTTCTGCCTTTGTGCTTTGGGAGGTGGTAGGGAGAGATCATTTTTAAAACTCTTTGTACCAACGCAAGCAGAGCTAAAGGTAAAAGGCAATCAGATCTTCTGCTCCAAGGCATAAGCTGGTTACCTGCAGGGTCAGGGAGGAATTTGGCCCTCCTTCCCCTCCTGGGCTTGGCGGCTTCTCAGGATCAGCACAGTTTGAGCCTTATCCCAAAAACCTCTCTTGTTCTTATAACTCTTCCCTTTTTTTGCCATGTTGCATAGTTGTGACAAATTACTAAGGGAATGATAAGTGCTTACAGGATTTCCAAGGAGGTCCCTGTTGGCACTTGCAGTGAGCGGGCTAGGGGCGTTGCTCATGGTTCTACTTCACCATCATGGGGCTGCTGTTTCTCTTAAATTTTTTCACTGCCTCTGTCTGATCTCCTGTTCTCCCTCCATGGCATAGTGGGAGTTTTCTGCCTGTAGATCCTTCCTTTTCATCTCCAAATCCCTATTGGTGCTGGATTCACCCAGACTGAACATTTGCATGTGCCTGAAAGGTGGAAGTCTTGGGGTGGGAGATGATCCCACTGCCATCCTAGCATCCTGATCTGAGCCCCTTCTCCAGGCAAGACCTCACTTTAGCTCGGTCAAAGCATACTAGCAAGAGACACATGGCAAAAATGCAAGCAAGTACAAGCAGAGGAACAACCGTTGGGAAGGCAGGAGTTCAGAGGTAAGCCAGCTGTCCTCAGGTAACAAACTCCAGGCCACCCACATCAGAGCACCAACCTCAGCTCCCTCCCAGCAGAAATGACCAGGGGCAAATCTCAAAGGCAGAGCCAAGGTGGAAGACATGCAAACACACCAATCAGCATGGTCTCACAGAGGAAGAGCGGGCATCAAAGGCATCCTGGTCTCTTCTCCTGAATCTGGCTGTGCTACAGCCCCAGGATGCCATGTGGAGAGGATGGAGGTGTGGGGCGGCTTTGCTGGGGCTCTAAGTACCCTTCTTCTCCAGCCAGCTCCATGGGGATGAACCCACTTTTGCTGCCTCCCATGAGAAAGAGAACACAACTGTGCGAGACAAAAGGCTGGAATATTTTTTTCTGTTGCATTCTGAAACCAATAATTACATTAAAAAAATAACCCAAAGCAATTAAAGTCAATTAACTGTGAGGTCTAAGTTACCAGCAGAAGTTTGATTTGAAAACAGCAAAGCAAGTACTTCTGGTTGGGAGCCCTGATAGTTGGTCTCTTACAAATGGTCAGAGAAACACAGAGAGCAAAGGAGGGAGGGAAAGTGGGTGAGAAACCATGGCTAATATGGGGTATGACACACAGATGGCATGGGACCCTCTGCAGTTGGCATGTGGTTTATGGCAGCACTTTCCCCCTCTCGGTTTGCACCAAAGGAGCATTTGAATGGCTGTGGCTGAGCGGCACTGGCTCCGCTCCAGCGCGTACAGGCTAAAATAAGGCAACCTTACCTCCAAATCAGAGAACTCTCAGACCTAGAAGGGAAGGGGAAAATGCATGTCAGATGCTGTGTTCAGGGGTGCAATTGCACCACCTGTCACCACTAAGCATCTTTTTGGGGCATTCTCTTCTCCAGGGAGAAAATCATAGAATCATAGAACCATCATGGTTGGGAAGGACATTCAAGATCATCAAGTCTAACTGATAGGGGTTTTTTGTTTTCTTTTTTTTTTGCTTATCTGCCCTCCCAACCTCTTGGGGCAAGTTTGGTGCCTTTTTGTCCTGGCCACTAAGCCAGAACAAACCAAGGGTCCCAACAACATACAGCTGTGTCTTTCTGTGCTGCAGCCACCAGCTCATCCCTTCAGCATGGATGAACTCCCATGTCACAAGAGACATATCTGTGTCCCTGTGAAGGGGTAGACAGAGGGGCTTGCTCTACCAGCCTCCAAAATGCCGGGCTCCAGAAATTCTCCCAAGGGATAAAACCCTGCAGTCTGTCCCTGAGTCCAGCCTTGCTCACCCACCACAGCTGTCACTTGATAGCATGCAAGTCGTTCTACTCAAAATTTTTAAAAAGTCCTTAAAAAAACCCGGTTCTCTCTGTGCATCCCAAATCCTGGAGATGGAGGATTGAAAAGAGCCCCTTTCCCTCCTGGCTGACCTCCTTGGGTATCTCTCACCAGATAGTCTCAGGACCACGAGGTACATCAACCCATTCTCTTGGGGTACAAACTCTTGTGGGTGACCCTAAAGAGGTTTTTGTGTCTTCTGGACCACCCTGGGGGATGGGGACAACAAACCCACGGGCTCAGGGGAAGCGCTGCTGGCTGCTTCCCCCTAGCAGCCCCTGCATCCCCCTCCCCACAGCCCCCACCCACAGCCCTTCGCCGGGGGAGATGCTGCACAGTGCAGCCTGCCCAGGGTTGGCAGGTCTACGCCTTGTGAGAGACATCAAAGTCTTGCCTGGAATGTGTGTGGCTCTGCCGGGCTGCGAGAGATACAGAGCCAGGGATCATGAAAGAGATACTGTGATGGTTATCACCCCATCAAATCAAGGGGAAGCTGAGCGTCAGGCTTGCCAACAATACCTGTTATTGTTCCTCCCCTGTGCGGTGCTTTATTAAGTGCTATAATATCATTTTAATATTCATGCATCTCCGAAGCCATTCCACCCCCCTCCCCTTCCCCTCCTCTTCGCTTTTCAACATATTCCACATTGGAAAGTGCCTTTCTTGCATTTCCTGGGAACTTGCTTTCCCTCCGGGCAGCAGGTGTTTCAGTCCATAGCACCCAGGCAACGTCCCTCTCTGTGCTGAGAAAAGGGGATTTTCTCTTGGTCTTTTCCTTTGCTCTCCCCCCCAACTCCTTCCACCCACCATCACCCCCTTTTCCTTCAAGTAAAAGTTAATTAAACACCACCTTGCTCAAATGATGCCATTGTTTCACTATCAATGCAAGGGAGAAGCTGAAAGCCATTGGTCACAGAGTGCTCCCAATCTGGTGTGGTGTGTGCTCCCAAGACAACCTCTCCATCTCCAGATGGCTCAAGAGTGACCCAAGGGTGTCTTGCACCAATGCTATGCATGCAGTTGGGGTCTGCACCACCCAGCCTTGGGATGAGCAATTGAGGCACAAGGGTTTGTGCTACTTCAGTCATACAAGGATGAGGAGGTTCCTTTGCTCATACTTCACAGGCTCTCCAGAATTCATTCATCAACTCAAAGAATAAAATTTTTTGTGGGGTGGGTCTAAGTATGGGTACCCCAGAAAATGTAGCACCACTTCCCTGACCTCCTTTACCTGGTGGTATCATTCCTTGGTACCAGGACAAGCCAAATTCCAACCAAACCATCAGCCACAAAGCAGCCAAAAAGCCATACTCATCACCTCCATCTTCTTGCCCTGTCGCTGGATCAGTGGCAGCTTGTCACAGCACCTTTGATGGGGATGGTGATCATCATGCAGAGCACAACAGTTTCAAGTAGCAGGATGTTTATTCAGGGATTACAGCCCTAAGAAATACCTATGACATGGAGATTTATTTTGTGGTGTTTCATCCTTTCTGGGCTAGGCAGTGTTTTCCCAAGGGTGAAGGTGTGACTGTCACTGGATCTCTGGCAGCAGTAGCATAATCCAGTGGCTATAAGTCATTGAGAAAACAGCACATTTGGGACTTGTTTCATGGGCAAATACCATAAAATCTCCTTCAAATAGCTGTTTACAGGTTTAGCTGTGGATAAGGGAGAAGTGTTGCAGCTGGCAGGCCCTTGCAGCAAAGGCAGCTGCTGAGGATCTTGGAGGTAATTTGGAGAAGAGGCTCCAAGCCTGATGCTGTGCTGCTTTGCACCTAGCCTGGATGCCCACAGTGTTGCTTTCCTCCCAGTTCTGATCCTTCCAAAAAAAATGGAGCTACAGTTTCGTGTGCTTTCCCCAGAGATCCGGCCAGGTCTGATGGCAGTAAGTGACAATTCAGCAAAGCCCAGCAACAACACCTCCACCTTTCTTCCAGCTCCACCCAGAGCCCATTGCTTATCCCTAAGTTTACTTTCATTTCACAGCACCTAACTCCATTTATAAACTCCTTCCTTGGTTCAATAACTGAGTGTTTTCACTTGGAAATGAGAAAAGTACCTCTGAACTCATTAGAGTGAAATTAAAATTTAAAAAAAGCCATGGTGGGATAATTGCCCAAACTCCCCAAAGTAGCTTGGGATCCCTTCCAAACCCTGGCTTTCTGGTTACCATATTTGAGTAAAACCTTTCCCTGTTTGGCGTATTTGGAGCACCTGAGGCAAAGGGAACCAGGTGCATTCCAAGTCCAATGGCAATGGTACAAGTGCAAAGGGGAGACCCAAGAGCTGTCGGGGGACAGGCAAAGGGACAGTAGAGCCCTGGCTGGGCCAGGGGAAGATGTTGGCCATGCACTATGCTCCAGGACCAGTCTTCCCATTAGCAGCAGCTCAGGGTGACTCACCCCAAAACAAGACGGAACTTGAAGGCAGGTCAGTCTTTGGCCAAGGGAACGTGTCTTTCTCTGGCTTGTCCAGTGAAAACCCCCTTTCCAGCAGCAGGTCTGAAGCCTGGTGCTGGGCTCATCCTGGAGCAGTGCAGGGGTGCAGGATGCGGCCTCTGACGCCTTCAGCTGCGGCTGAGGTATGCACAGCTGGGGCTCGCTGGCAAGGCTCTGCACTGCTGTGGAGTTCCCCCAAGTTCAAAGCTCTGCTGCTGACTTTGTACCCTGCTGGAAGACACTTCCCCTCGCCGCCTTCCAGGTGAGATTTCATAGCTGCAGGAGAGAGGGCTTTTCATCATTTGGCCTCAGCTACTTTTTTTTTTCTCTTTCTTTACCCCACCCTCCTTTTCTTTTTTTGGTAACAACATCCTATACAGAAAGGAAACAAACATTAACTGCTGGGTCTCCAAGCTAAGACAGCCTCACCCACACACCCCTTGATCCCCAAAGCACTACACCCCCTGCACCACCCCACGGGCACAGCAGCGGTGGAGCTGATGGGGGCAGAGGAGCTTTGCAGCTGCATGGATCTCCGCTTACCCCATGGCAGAGCTCGGGGTCAAGAGGGGTCTGCTTTGCTGGGGCAACAGGGGTTCAACCCAGGGCTTGGCATCAAGGGTTGGAGATCTGCAAGGCTGGTGTGCAAACACGTCTCTATTTCAAGCTCCTTCTTTTGCAGGTTTTCTCCTGTGAGTGATCAGTAAGTGATGCTGGGGTACCTCAGCATTAGCTATTTCTGTAATAGTCACACCTCATGTCTGGTTGCAAAGCAACACCAAGCCTTAAGAGACACCGATGGGTATTTGATGCCCTGTGTTCTCCTGCTCACACCAGGCATCAGCTATGTGGCAACCTGTGAGGCACAAACCTCCACCAACGCCATCTGCATCATTGTGTCCCTCCAGGCAGGTGTCTTGTAACTGTCACCAAAGCCGAGTACAGCCAACAGGAAGAGAAGAGACACTCAGGAGCCCTCACACTCCCAGTAGAGGTCACAGATGGGGCTGCAAGTGAGACCCTTGGAGGTCCATGAGTAGGGATGTTCCATAAGACACCATAAAGGGCTTGAGTTTGAGTATAACTGAGAGATTGGTATGCAAAGGTAAGGCCTTGGGGCAGGGAAGTCTTAGAGCCTCATGAGTGACAGTGGAGGTGTAGGGGAGAGAAGGAAATCTTTGCAAGCTCACCAACAGACTTGCAATTTGGGAATATATTGATTTTTCTTCTTCATCAGCTGGTATGCAGCTGCTGTCTGTCTTAAAGCCTTTAGCATGGAAGAAAAAGCAACTCAATCTTGAGAAGTTGGGTAGAGAGGAGATGTTTGAGCCTGTATGAAGTGGTGTAGGACCTTGGAGCATTACCCCTGGACCATTTTAAGGGGAAAAAGAAAGCAGTGCCACTGGTGTGTTGAGCCCCTAGCAAAATAAAAACCATTTAAGCACCAAATCTCCTTGGACCTCAGTTGCATTCATACCAAATATTTCAAGACACAAGACCAAATTTTGGAGATTGCTGGATAACCTAAATGCCATTCCTAATTCTGAAGCAATGTGAATCTAATATTTAACCAACAGAAAGATGTAGCATAAGTTTGTTATGGGGCACTGGATCATACTCATAGCTTATAGTAAATAGGTAAGTCAGGCAGTCTAGCGGATAACAATCACGTTCAGGGGTTAGGGTATTGTTAAGAGCTGTTTTGCTAAGATAAGCTTTCTGACATCTATCATTGCTTCTGTCAAACCTGAGAAGTTGTGAGTGTGATAAGAAGTTGTCGTGGTTTCACCTTGTTAAAAGGCTTTCTTGAGTTTAGCAAAGAGAATTTATCAAAGATTGATTTTGCAGAGGTGACAACTCCCTGTTGTACTGCTATTTTGGTAGACAATTCTGTGAATTGTTTAACTATTTTTTTTTATTATCTATCCATTTATCTTTTGACCTATTTATCTAGCTATTTTTATCTATTTTATTCAAAACCAGCATTCAGTCCAGGCAAGTAGCTATCTCTGCTGCTGTAGTTCAGCTGAGTCTGATGGGGACTTCGTGAGAGTCACTTTGGGGCTTTGTACTTAACAGCCTAATGGGAATTTACCAAATTACCACTTGTTAGCAGAGCTGCATTTGGTTATCTTAAAAAGAGTATTTCAGCCCAAACCTCCCTGGCTGAAGGCTTTACCTCTCACTGGGCTCTGCATTGCTCTGGGCCTCCTCATCCTCTCAGGGATGGAAGCAAAAGAGCAAATCTCTCAGTTCAGATCAGGTGGGAAAACCACACAGAGCATGGAGGGATCTCAGCATACAAACATGCAGTGCCTCTTCAAAGCTCCAGCACAGAAGCTGTTTACACTGTAAATAAACACACAGAAGTAGCGGGTGCAATCCTTTTCCTCATACTCCACTCCTCTGGGGAAGACGGGCAGCTCCAGAGGTGCTGTGCCCAAGTGCAACAGCACCAAAATCCTCCTTTTTGTGTTTTTGGGGTGGTATGGAAGAGGTTCTCTGAAATAAACTGAGCAAAAATGGGCCAAGAGGGTCGGAAACAGTGAAATAGCAGAACCTCATTTTAAACAGCAGGTTTTCAGAGGAGGCACACAAAGGTGATGGTGAGCTTGCTCTGGCCGTACTATGCCCAAGAATGTCTGGCTCCTCTGCCATCACAGTCAGCACTGAGGAGCACTGGGAAACAGGGGCAATTCAGGGCTGGCTGGCACTGTCCATGCCTCCCTCCCAAAGCACTGCTTTCCAGGAGGGGATAAGCAAACTTCAGATGAACAACAAGTGAATCATTTACTCCTGTCTGATTATTAGAAGAAAACCTGGACTGGGATGGCAGGTTTAGTGGGTATGAGAATTATTGCTGCAGGTACCAGACTGCCACTCCCTTGCATGGTTACAATATTTACCTAGGCTGAGGTGGGGGTCCTGCATGCAGGACCCCAAAAGGCATCTCTGGGTGAGATGTTATGGGAAGGGAGGAAAGCTTTTCCCTAGATTGGGTGGAGAGAGGAGGAAGGAAGGGGAGGAAAAGGCCATGTCTTAATGATGGAGCAGGACAGAACACCATTTATCCCTGGAGAAGGCAAATGCGTGCCCACATAATGCCCTGAGCTTCCAGCAGGTCATAGAACAGTTCGGTTTGGAAAGGACCTTTAAAGGTCTTTTAAAGGCAGCCATTGGAACCATAAGCCTGGAGCAAGGTCTGGAACAGCTCTGCGGGATCCAGCAGCACCCAACGGGTTGGGTGGCACTGGCTGGACTGGGAGCTTTGCAGCACTGCTAGGCTTTCAGCCACAAAATGCACTTTCTCCTCCTGTCCAGCCCTGTGGATTAAACTTTTCTCTGCCAGGTGCTCTGTGGTTGGGGCAGGGCTTGGAGAGGCTTGGTGGTGGTGGGCGAGAGAGCTTTAAAATAACCCGGGGTGTGGACACCACAGTGCTGAGTACCTCTGTGGTGGTGGAGCCAGCTGCAGGTGCCCTCATGGTGGCCAAGCCTTGGAGGCTCATGAAGACCAACACTCTCCCATGATGCATGGCAAAGCCATCCTTTGCATGCATCCAAATAGCAAGGCTTTGTGTCAAGGCTACCCCAGGGCTTGGAGAGCTGACATTGGACTAGACAATCTCCAGAGGTCCCTTTCCACTTGAATTTTCCCATGGTCTGAGGAAATGACTGCAGGAGCAGCTTGTTGCACACCACGTGCTGCTCTCTAATGAAGCTGTAACCAAAACTTCTCCAGACAAGGCTTGGGTCATGCTGTCTCTTAATATAATGACACTACTATCCCAACCAGTGCAACAGGAACCTGTCATAAAACAAATATTACATGGTAGAAGTATGGGAGAGTTAATGCCCAGGTCCATGGATGGGCTTTCACCAGGAGTCAGGCACTGCTGTGTCTCCAGATGTAGGAACCTAGTTCCACTACATCCTGAGGGTATACAGCCAAGCTAGGAGGACACCACACAGGCCTCCCTGCAGCCTGCCCTTGCAGTACTGGCCCTCCAGCCGTAGCCATGCACATATTTGGGTGTTTATTTCTACCTTGTCTGGTGTCACATAATTCTCTCACTCCGGCCCTAAGTCATTTCTGTCATGGGGCTGGCTCACAGCTAGTTCACAGCTGGGCAACTAAAACTGGCAATAGGAGGAGGTGGATTCCTTCTATGGAAAGAAGGGAGACAGGGTAGGATGATGGCAGTACAGCTGGAAGAATGGTGGTGGCTGCTCCTGAAACTCCTGGATGGATGAGAGTCATAAGAAGGGGTACAAAGGTACCAGTGGAGAGGTTCTGCAACCTGCAGCTCCCACCTGCCACCAGCACAGCACCACAGACACCACAGCTGTGGGCTGAGGGCTTCTCACCAACTGAGCACGCAACTGCTCACATTGCTGAGGCCTCTGTGTCCCCCAGCGCCATCCTCAGCTCCTCATTCCCGCTGACAAAGGAGTGCTGGCGACGAGATTCCATGTGTTTTTATTTGTGCTTTCTTTGCCGAGATAATTGCCAGCAAACACTGGCGCTTGATAAGCAAAACATTGGCAAGCTGCAATTTCTAAAGCATCTTTAGCTAAATTTGTAGCGGTTGTCTCCAATTTGCAGTCCTGTTTGTGTCTGTGAAGAAGGCACACACTTTCTCAGCTCCCTTCTCATGTTCCCACTTGCCTTGCACAGCCATGGAGGTAGAAGGAGGATTCCCCTCGCTTTATGCAGCTTGGCTTTGACTGAATAGCTTCCAGTTACCTTGAAACCTAATCTTCTTTTGAACTCTTTTTAAGTCAGTTGCATTCTTGGAAGGAGATGAGCCTGCGAACTTGTATCATCTGATGAGAGAGATAACAGCTCTGCAGAAGCTACGCCCGGTGGCAGGCACAAGCCAGAAAACATCTGCACCTGCTCACATGGAAAAAGCACCCTGGTATTAAGGGAGGCAATTTGCCTTTCTTAAGTTTTAGGATGTTTATTCCGTCTGAGAGCATCTCAAAGATGTCCTGGCTGCCTTCTCTGGGACAACTGCCCATTGGTCCTATGTGAACTCTGGGACACTCTGCCAGACAAACCAGTACCTGAATGTCTCAGATGAAGATGATCTTCATAATTTGGTTTTTTGGGGTGGTGTGGTGCTGGTTCACATCTAGTAAAATGGGTTTATGGAAAGAAGCTGAGAACCCTACCCATCCTCAGATCCAAAATTCCCAAGTTTTGTTATTTATCTTGCCCTAAAATAGGTACTGAGCAACAAGACATGCTCAAAAGTAAGCTCTGTCTTCCTTGCTGGTCTAGTTCCCAGTAGCAGCAGCTATCTCCATGGCCATCAGTGACCACGGAGGGATCCCAAGGATCATATAATTTCCAAAGGTCAGTGACACCGCTTCCAGGGGGTCTGTAGAGCTCTTCTCATCTCTGTCCCCATACCCTAGTCATTGTGTTAATGTATGACTTTTGGGTGGTCTGTCCAGTTTCCTGCACTGATGTACATCCTATAGGGTCCAAGAGTCTCTGATAAGTGGCTGGATTCCCAACTGTAAGATCCAAGGGTCTGGTATTTAACTCCTGTCCTCCACATAGAGCCAGCCTGGGATGACCTCACTCTGCTGTTAGCTTTATATTAGTAGTGTTATTACTGCTAAGACATGAACCCAAGGAAGCAAAAAAGGAGAGGCAGGGACTGCATGAAAGAGGCAACCAGATCCATTTGCTCTTACCCATTCCTCCACCCAAACAGGCCAAGAGAAAAAATGATGGTCACTACCTTTGGTCTCTGCCATGGAGCAGAGAAACATCAAAAGAGAGGAAGGCTGGAGAGAGAGACAAAAGCCGCTGTACATAACATTGGGAGGCAGAGTTAGATGATGAGCATGAAGCAACCAACCTACCCAAGCCTTGTCTGGAGAAGTTTTGGATACAACTTCATTAGAGAGCAGCACGTGGTGTGCAACGAGCTGCTCCTGCAGTCATTTCCTCAGACCATGGGAAAATTCAGGTGGAAAGGGACCTCTGGAGGTTGTCTAGTCCAATGTCAGCTCTCCAAGCCCTGGGGTAGCCTTGACAAAAAGCCTTGCTATTTGGATGAGCTCTTGGGACTCCTGTGGGGAGATGGGATGATGCCACCTTTTTTAATGTGTCTTCTATGGTCCTCTATGGCTCCTTGGATCCTCAGCTTCAAACACAGCTGCTTATCTTCCTGCATTGCTCAGTGTTTTCCTATGTGTGCTTGAATGCACCTTCAAAGCGCAGCACTCACCACAGTGAACAGACCGGTTGATTAAATTAAAGCAACTTCTAATCGTCAATGGTAGTGACTGTGAGGACTGGGGAGGTGATCTGGAGTAGCTGGGAATAAAATTGCCCTAAAATTGCTCATTGTTAAAGCCATCCAAGGTGA
This sequence comes from Bucco capensis, assembly GCA_013396975.1. NCBI lineage: Eukaryota > Metazoa > Chordata > Aves > Piciformes > Bucconidae > Bucco > Bucco capensis. The sequence goes on along the minus strand of VWZO01018461.1, from coordinate 367,648 downwards.
TACCTGTAACAACTCAGGAACATTCTATAAGGTCTCACCCTAACAGGAGCAGAGGAGCCTCTGCAAGAGCAGACGTGCACTAATGGGTTTTCCTTTTTTAGTAGTGTTATTCCCACTGAGATATTAAAGAGCTACCCCAGAGCATCTGGGCAAACAGCTAATTCCCCTGAAACCCAGGGCAGTTCATCAGCCCAATCCATTCCTTATGAGTTGCTCTCAACATTTTGAATACCAGGTGCAGGTTTCAAACTGTTACAGCAATGGTGAACGAGAGGAAACAACCAGCCCTTTTCCCCTCTTGGAATTCCTTTTGTTCATTTAAAAAAATAGCAAAAAAGTGGTGAAAATCTGAATTCTGGGTCTAGATGACATGTGCAAGCTGTCAGCTAGAGCAAAATTGGGCTTTTGGCAAAAGTAAGCTCTTGGTCCTGGGCACCTCCTGGCCACTGGTGTTGGTCAGGAAGGATTTTTTTCTTTTCATTATATACATTTTTTGAGCCATGGTAATGCTATTTGTTTTCACTTTCCTCCAAGAGAGAGGTGCCTGCCCTCTCAGCCATTGTTGGATGGCATCAGGCCCCCCAATGACTGGGGGGAAATAAGTAGCCCAACTGGAGTCCTCCTAGTTATGTGATGGTCACATGATGGTTGTGGAGCTATGGGAAAGGAGGTGAGTGGGAGTGGGACCGCCAGCTGCCAGCACCGTTCACACAGCCCACAGCGTGCTCCTGCCCACATCTGAGGAGCTGTTGCGAAGGCAAGCAAAAAGGAGGGAGCTGTGGACCAGATGCTTTGCTCTGGTGGGCCGTCTCCAGCCTGCAGGCCCTCAGGAAGGCACGCCTGCACCAACGCTCCCGGCGGTTGCTCTTTGATAGGTGCTGTGGAGCGAGATCATGCATCGGAGAGAGAGAGCAGTGGGGTGATCCAGTCCGGGAAGTCATCTCTATCTTTGTTCTCCTCCTACTTGATTGTGGGATGACTCATCCCCTTCAAACCAGCGAGGCTATTTCTGACATGAGGTGCTACTTGGCGTGAGTAAAGATGGAAAAGCCTGCCCCATACCTTGGATGATAAAAAGGATAATAATTATGCTTTATATAGCAGACTTACAAATAATGGCTTGCTTCTTTGGCTCTTCAAGACCACACACGCTTTTTTTTTTTCAGGGGGAGAGGTGTGGGGGGTTAATTTGGGACTTTTTTAGCTGGAACAGGAGATCTGTGTGGTCCCGTAGGCTCCTGTATAATAATTCTTTTTGCTTAATATCTTTTGATCTCCTCTAAGTTATTCATCAGCCCTGAATAACACACTGCTTGACAGTCAGAACATTTTATTGGGGAAACGTTGCTTCGTTTCACCTTCAAACAAAAGCAGGCTTGGTGCTGTACTTCCCTGGTTACTGCAGGAACCCATGGGCAGGTGTCAGGTACATTAGGGGAAATGGGATACTGACTGGAGACAGGAAGGAAAGCGAGGAAGAAAAAGGACAGAGGTTAAGAAAGAAAAGTACAACTTAAAGGAACAAAAAGACAAAAAGGAAAAACAGCCCAAAAAAGGAGAGGCACTGGAAATGTAGCAACCAGTAACAATTTGGGGTTATTTTTACCCATTTAAATAAAAGAGCAAGGAAGAGCTAAGGTGAGGGGCAGGTAAAGGGGAGTTAGTTCAAGTCATCCCACAGCATCCAGTGAATCTCTGCTCCAAATCCACAGAAGGACCAGATGTTGGGCATGCAGAAAAAGGGAGTCTGGACAGGGAAGTGGCCATGGCTGAGGAAGTGGGTTGAGGTACTCAAGTACATGGAATCAGATTATCCTATCCTGCAGAAGCTGTCAAGCCGGGGAAGGCATAAGTGAAGACCACCTCCAGCTGAAGAACAGCCCAAGCTCCCTATATCTGCGGAAGGAGGGAAGTGGTCGGTACAGCTAAGCCCTCTGGGCTAGCATCAATAGCATGGTAGGTGTCAGAACATCTCCCAAACACAAGGAGGGACAGTACATCTTTACAGTGCAAAAGTTCTGGAGACTAGAGAAATACTGCAAGACTTTGGAGTGGCACCAAGGGCATGTCAAGTTCCTATGGAGAAGAACAGGCAATGCAGGACAGGGCACATGGCAGGGTGTGATCACAAAGAAAAGAAGCCCTGAGGACATCAACAGCGTCTCTGCAACATCTGCTGTAGGAAGAGATGGTCACAGAATGGTGCTTTCCAGCACTAGGACATGAAAGGCTGGGAGACCACAGCAATACCGTAAGGAGCTGGCTACCCTAGGTGGTGGCAGGAGATGGCTAACCAGCTTGGAGTTGGCTGCTGGCATGTCCCCAGCTCACACCAGTAGGGATTTTGAGTTTCATCATCGAGTCTAGTTGGAATAGAGAGGTAGATAATCCTCCCTTGGGCCTGCTACCTGTGTGCTGTAATGCCTGAGGAGCATTTATTCCCTGACAAATCTGGAAGAGGGAATGACTCTCCCAAAGCCCCTGCACCTCACAAAATACTGTAGTCCCTGCTACATCTGTCCATTAATAGCTGAAGGATGACATTTCCCTTCCTTCTCCCTGGGTGCCCACATTTTTTCTGAGGTGCAAAGAGATCAAAAGAAAGTGAAATGAAGGCCATCTCAAGGCATTTGTAACAAGATCACCTTGGTTCTGACCTGTGGGACCTGCTGGTACTGGGCTGGAGATGACCCCTCATGAGAGCAGAGATGCTGGGAGAGACCTCTGCAGTTTGGTGTCCACCACATACATCAGTCCATGCTGAGACTTATCTCCACTGAGTGTCTTGGGCTAACAGCAGAAAGCAGCAAGCAATGTCTGATGTCTGAGAAGAAAGGGAATAGATGCAGAGGTCAGAAACACATCCCCAGTGAACTGTGGTCATTGTTGGCAAGCTACCTAAATCAGAGATTCTCTCTCCAGGTTTGAACTCCATCCTTGCAGCACAGTAGACAGGTCAAAGCCTGCTTTGAAGCGAAACCCAGGCTGTAACCTATATGCCCAGGCAGGCACACAGCCAGGTTCACACCGTGCGTTAACTCTGGCTCTCAGAGCTTGTGTGTGGACAGTCTGGGGGAAAGCTTTGGTGGGAGAGTCAAAGATGCGTGGGAAGTGTGCCAGTGGTGCAAAGGCTGTGCTGTATCCTTGCTAGCAAGTGAACTGACAAGAGCAAAAGTGTTCCAGCACTGGTGAGCAGGGCTGGCGGGCAGGAACTGGGACCAGGACCCTGCGATGACCAAGAACATGGGGTTGGCTGTGAGATGACCCATTGCAGCCAAGCCTTTGTGTGTTGCACCCCCCAGATGTGGTGCTTTGACAACACCACCCCCATAATGGCATTTGGCAAACCCAAAATTAGGGCAGCTGCAGCATCCAGATGCCAGCAAAAGCTGGGGCAAGCTCTGCGTGCTGCCCTTGTAGGGACTTTGCAAACCAGCCTCACCCCACGCATGCTGTCCCCTCCCAGGGCTACCCAGGGATAAAGCCTTCAAAAAAAGTGCTGGCAGAAGGAAAGCAGAAAGGCAGAGCTGATAATGCACAGTCTGGATCTGAGAAACCTGCAAAATTCTCTGTCAAGGTTTAGGGCTGGGCCAACCACTAATCCAGTGACAGATGATCTTTATTACCCCCTTGAGATGCACTCAAGTACTCCCCTAGGCTGCTGCTCCAGAAGAGCACCAGTCTCCCACAGACACATAGGCCAGCCCTTGAGGATGTCTCAGACACCCCAGCACCTCTCAAATGGCCTCAGTCAACATGTATGACTGACAAAATTTGGCCCTCAGAGTCAGTAAAGATGCTGGAAAGAGCTCACATAGCCCAGACAGCTCTTCATTGATATGTCCCCAAAATTCAGGGATTTATGTCCCAATTCTGAGTATGAACAGAGTAACTCCATGTTCCAAGTGTGGAATCTTCTTCTTGCTCATTACTGAGCTGCAAGCTTCCTCATCCATAACGGTGGCTGCTAGCAAGTAGCTCTTGCACAAGCCAGACACAAGGCTATTAAGCAAAGCATAATTCATATATGAAACAGTGACAAATCCTCGTAAGACAACAATGGAGTCAAGGGGTCAGAGAGGTCACATTGCATAAATCAGCTTCACTGCATTCAAATGAAGGTAATCACATCAGTTTACACCAGCTGGAGAAGTGGACCCAAGAAACTTGATAGGAAAGCTATCGTTTGTCAGGACTTCACTTTGCAAAGCAGGTCATAAGGCAGTTTATTGAGTGCAATGTTCAGACACAATATGATGAAGTAGTTCCACACCTGGAAAAAACACCTGTCAAGAGACATTTTAAAAGTGACTGCTGTGCAAAAGGGTCATACAGTTGGGCAGCAAATGTCCTCATTCAGTCTGTGAAGAACATCCTGGTGCACCAGTTTTCCTGTTAAACCAGACTCCTAGGAAAGACTAATGTGGAAGAAGATGCAATCAAGGCAAGCTGGTGGAAAAGATAACCCATCAATTACCCAGCGGCTTGGGATATTCCTTCAAAGGCCCATTCAATTAGACATCTGATTTGCATGTCTTTCCCATTTACTGTAGGTACTCATTAGGGGTGTTTAAATACAACCCTGACTGTAGCCCCACAAAGCCTTGGGTGGATGCTTTTGAGAACTTCATTTTAGTTTATCAGAGTTGTCAGAAGTTGCAATTACTGTAGAAGGAGAAACAAAGTGCTTTATCAGCCCTTTGAATCTGCTGGGATTAACATGCCCCCCTTGCAAAAATAAGTGTCTTTGCAGTCTTTAAAGATCTCAAAGATCAAGATCTGTTAAGTCCTGTCAGAAAGACAAGCATGGTGACCTCCAAACACTGGACTGATGTGCAACTCATCTCAACAGTACCCTCTTCCCTCTCTTTGTAATAGATTTGTGTCCAAGTAATTGGTTGCCATCCTGATCCACGTCGACTCACACCACAGTTCAGACTGAGCCAGGGACAGCCTCTCTCCCTTCAGTGAGAGGCCAAGGCTGGGTCCTGCCTGTCCTGTATCTTGTTTTTTTCAGCAGTGGAGAGGGGACCACCCTGCAGTCCCTGCACAACAGGTCTGTCCTATCCTCCTTCCTTGACATTTAATGCTCTGTCCAAGCGTTGAGCTCTCTGTCCCAGCTTTTTAGGCTGAAATGTTGTTTCCATATCATCTGGGCTGAATTAGGACTGGAGGGATTCATGGACCACCCTCTGGCTGTGGTCAGATGCTCAGCTGAGAGTTTGGATTCTCAGATAGGAAGCACAAACCCACCAAGCATGGTCCATGTGGGTGCTGATCTCTACCAGAGTTAAATCTACCTGGAAAATGCCTGGGAGTTTATTTTCATATAAGATGTAAGAACTGAATGTCCTCAACTCTGCCTTCCCTCCTGAAAATTTGCCTGAAGTTGGCCCAAAGCTTCAAAAATTGCTGTGGAAGGAGAGAGTTGAGAGCTCATAGACCCTTGAGAAAAACAGCTAAGAAAAATCACCCCTCCCTTTCTCCTTCCCTCCTTTGGCAGAGCAACACAAGCAGAGGTGGTGTAGACACAGCTGTACCCCCACACAGGGCCTTTGGTCAGTGTTATCGTGGGAGGTGGTGCAGCAAAACACACTCTGGCAGGAGGAATACTTATAGCACTGGCCCAGCCTCGGACAGTATTTGTCCTGAGTTTGCACAGAGAGCTCTGGGGTCAGCAAGGATGAGTTCCCTACCCCACAGGTGCCAGTCCAAGAGATCTAGGTGGGCAAAAGGACTGTGCACCTCCTCTGAAGGCAGCAGTACCCCATCCCTGGCAGAGCAGGATGGATGCTGGAGGTGGCATGAGGAAGAAACCAAGGATGACCCAAAACCCCATCCAGTCTGGCCCCCCCAAACCCTTTGTGCCACCCTTGTGCACCAGGACCACAAGCAAGAAAGCAGGTGGTGTTTTGAAAGAAGAAAACCATGTTAGCCTTATCCCAGCCTTTGATTTCTGCTTGGATGTTCTTGTACAAGGTATAAAGGTAGTGTCTCTAATGAGATTACATATTATAGTCAGTGAGGAGCTGTTAAAGGGCTGTTTCTAATGGGATTAAAATGTATAGCACCCAGTTATAGCTGTAATTGCATTACACCCCTAAGGAGAGCCTGTAGTGTAAACTGAAGGCAGGTCAGAGATTCGGCACACACTGCTTCGCTTCAGTATCTTCTGAGCTGCTTCCCTGTTTTCCCTTTTTTCCTCTGTCTTGGAAGAAGAACAAAGAGGGGGAAGATTTAGCAGAGTGTCAGGAAGTGACTGGAGGCTAATCCCTCTGCTGACACTCCCCAGCACCAGGGGGAAGTAACTGAGATCAGCCAAATTGGCATATCAAAAGCCTTCTAATTATGTCACTGGTGGCTTGAGCCAATTCCTAACATTCTTATTCATGGAGTTTCCAGCACAAGAAAACCCTTCTTAATCTGAGCTGCTGTACTGCAGAGCCTAATGCCATGGATGGGTTTGTCTTTGTTGGTACTGGGGACACTGGGATGGCTCCCTACTTGCGGGCTGCAGCCCTGTGTGACCACAGGATGTGGGGAATCATCCCTCAGTTGCTTTGCTCAAAACAGCAAAGTTTTGTCAGCGTAGACGTATCATCCAAAAATTAAAATCAACCCCCCCCCCATGCACTTGTACTGCAGTCGTGGAGAGCTGCAGAAAGCTCAGCCCAGTTTTTTCCAAAAAATGGTGGTATGACAAGAGAGAGATCCTGCCTTCCTGCATGTCCACCCAAGCTTGTGCTGCTCAACACCAACCATTGTGCCACCAAACCCCATTTGCACATTGTGCTGTGACCTTTTGGTGCTAAACCCACCAGGGCCAGCATTGAAGTAACTTGTTCAGCAACATCTCACAGTCAAGCTCTTAAAAAGATGCTTTCAGTAGGTTCTCACCCCAAGTTTTCACTCCTTGCTGCCCCCCCTCCCCGTGCTAGCAACAGTGAGGGGCATGACAAATAGCACGCAGGACGTGCCCACAGCCATCAAGCAGTCAGTGGCAAGGACGAGCCAAGGACCCAGGGCAACCTGGCAGCCAGTGTCTGTCCTACCTGTTTGGCCACACACCTCCCTTTAAACAGGAGTTTAAAGTTTTAAGAGTGTGAGTTTAAAGCAGTAGTAATACTCAGTCCGTAGGTAGCACTTTTCATCTGCAGCCTCAAATCTCTTGACAAATATTGCTCACAGTAGCAGAGATCTCAAAAGAACAAAGGAATTGGGTCTCTGCCCATCTTGCTTCTTTGTAGTATGCAAAGAGGGACAGGAATCACTTTGTTCATGTTAGATTTTATTTTCTTTTTTTCTAAAGTATTAGAAATGCAGATCTTCATTGCTCAAGAGAAAACAGTACATCCACACCATGGAGCAGATCCTAAGCAGGTGACACTTGAGCATACAGGGAAGTGATTTGTTCTCAAGCTGTTTAAGTCGCTGCCTTTTGTACCTTTTTGTTGTTATTGTTACAACTCAAGAGCCTGCAGAACACTTAGGAGCAAAGAGACTTCTGGTAAGACCTCAGCACTTCTTGGCTGAGCTGTGATGCTCCAGCCCCAGCTGAGGTGTTGGAGCTGCTGTGCCCAGCTGGGAAAGAAGTGATGAATCACTTGTTGAGAGTCTGTTGGACCCACAGTTAGCTAGCCAAGGTGCCTAGCAGACCCAGACATGCAGGCAGTGTCTCCAAGCTCCCTCTGCCCTCCCCAGGCCTCAAAGGGGAAGGTGAAAGCTCTCCCTACCTACGCAAGGCAGGGCAAAAATCTGGCAACCACATACAGCCCCGCAGCGATCGATCAAAGGGGCTCAGTCCAGGGAAACGTGTGGAGCTGAACATAGTCCCGAGGTGGCTCTTAGGGAGCATGGGAATGAAACAGGAGGTGCTTGCCATCAGCCAAGCATTTGGGTTGAGAAGGTCCCTGCTAATGTTGGGCAGAGATGAGTTCCATCTTCCTAGGTGGTGGGAGCAGGGATAGAGAGGGGGTTGCAGTGCTCTTGGGTAGACAGCAGTAGGGACAAAGATCTCCTGAAGCCATCAGGGAGGTAGCCAGACCAGGGACCTGACACAGTTTTTTAGCAGAAGACAGCAAGTACCATGGCTCAGCCATAACTCCCCTTTTTTCCAGTTAGCGTTGGCTGTTCTTCTAGCCCAGCTGCTTGGGATGAATACAGGGTAAATGAATAACATATCCCCTCTTGTATTGCACACAGCTGGTTAGAGGAGAGGGTGTAAGCTCTTGAGCTCCTGTCTGCCAGAAATCCCGTCAGTGCTTAACTGCAGGTATGTTACAGCCAGGAGCAGGGCTGGTGACACTAGTGATGTGTAGTCCTCTCCCAAAGCACCTCCTGGCTAATAGGACCAGACAGGGATGGGAGGGGAAAACAGGTTTCAGAAGCAGGAGGCAAAGACACCTGGATGCTGAGCACTAGGATTTACTGTTGCCTACATCCTCCATCTGTCTGCCTGACCTCCCAACAGCGGTTATCATTCTGGGGTGAATTGGCAGGGGGGAACACTCGCTTCCCATCCCAGAGCCCCAGAACAAGCCCTCCGTCCTCAACTCAAGTGCTGCACCAGAACTCAAGCTGGAGATGCTTGGGGCACAGAGATCCATTTCCAACCCTTCCCCCTGGGTAAGCTAGAGAAGAAAGGAGCCACTCTGGCTCCTGAGAGCCTGTTCCCTGGAGATGCCGACAGGCAGAGCCGGGAGCCCAGCCAGTGGCTGCGTGCACCAGATGCACGCTCCATCTCCTACCCAAGGCTCCATGTCCAACTTGCCTCCCCCAGCTACAGCATCACCTGCCTGTTTATACGGGAGATTTGAAAGCTGTTACCTCCAACTCTTTTTATACCTTGGTCTAATCTAGATACTGTTAATGATATTTACTTTCAAGACTCTCACCTTAGATTGGCTTTTCAACATCTAAATTAAGCGTTCCATCCCAGTCTTTGATATCATGACGGCACTTCATCTACCTTTGATCATATCTACTAAGTATTCTCATTAGTAATCAACATTACTTACTTAAAATAAACACATGTTTTCTTGAAGCTTTGTGGTTAGGCTTAATCAGCCGCAAAAATTCCCCTTAAGAGGGTTTGTATCATTCAAGGGCATTTGCGTCCATAACCCTGTAAATAGTTGTTGTTTGCTGTGCGTGCTCCAAAATGCTGTCTGCCAAGATCTGACTTTCCATTCAAAGGATCTGATATTCATAACATCCCCTCCTGCCTAACCCACTGTTCGATACTGCCATGTAAACTGAATTAGGGAGAACTGCTGTCAGCAAAGTTCACCTTTCTCATCCCAGACCGTTGCCTTTGGCAGAGGGCAGAAAACAGCTCCCATGGTGCTGAGCCTGACCCCTGACTTCCCAGCAGTGGTGAAACCACCCGAGTCATCGCAGTGCTTATCAGAGAGATAACGTGCCCGTGCCCTCAGACCGTGCTGTATGGTTAAGGTGATACAGGTCCTTACAGACAGAAAATGGTGATCAATTTCAATATTTTGGGTGAGCTGTGTGTGAATCAGATGCTACTGCTGTACTCTGGCCGAATAAAGCGTACCTGGCTCAGGGTCCTGCATCTGACACACTTCCCATTGCTAATGAGCAGCTTTGTGCATGAGCAACCCTGATTCACCCCTGCTGGCATCTGAGGAAGCCTTCAGGGAAGGCAAATAGCTTGCCTCCCTTCTTCCTCCAGCTCTGAACCTGTCCTAGTGTCCCCTTCCACCTCCTCTCTCTGCTACTGCTCTTATTAACCCCTGTTCTTTACTTCCTCCCTTGGGAGTCCCATCCTGATGTCTCACATCTTGGGGTGGCCCCAGATCCCCCAAACCCACCAGCAGCCACTCACAGTGGTGGATGGCAGAGGAGATGGACCCCAGGAGACAGTGACAGTGATGCTGGGCTCCCACCAGGACTTCTCCAGCCTGCCAGTCCTCCTTGAGAGAGGATCACACCACCTCTCTGCCCACCAGGCACAGAGGGATTAGGGACACAAAAATCCCTCCCGGGGGGGGGGATTTTGTAGGGTCTAAATCTTCCCTGCTGCTGATAATGCTTCCTTCGGCTTCACCCCATCCCCTGCACTCTTTGATGTCAACTGCAGACACCAGGTCTGAAAAAGCCACTGCTGTTGATTAGACCTAATTAGTCTCTAATGCCCTCTTAAATTCCATTTTAAAAGGGAGCCATTCAGCACATCCAGGGCTGAGATAGCACTGGCTGAAGGCAACACTAAGGAGTCCACAATCAAAAGATGGGGGAGTACTCTTCAGGTGATTCAAGACAGCTGGAGAGCTGGGAAGGTACCAGATCTCACTGCATTGTAGTAGGGCAGGCAGCATCCCCCCAGAGTTGGAGGCACCCCAAACCTATGACTTCTCCATGGAGGAATCTCTGGTGTAGGGGACTGCTTGTTCCTCCACAGAGAGGAGACGCTGGTTTATGATGACAGCAGGAGCCATCAGTGAGGCAAGGAGGAGGAAAGAGGATGAAGGCTCCTGCAGTCCAGGAATTTTGCTTCTGGTTTGACTCTCAACAGTAATGTTTTTCTAACTAGATGTATTTTTACAATCAGCCTATTAAATAAATACCCTTTGGAGCCCATCCTTTGCTTGGGAAGAGGAGACCATCACCCTCTTCTCCCATAAAATTATAGAATCACAGAATGGTGGAGATTGGAAGGGACCTCTGGAGATCATCTAGTCCAACTCACCTACTAAAGCAGGATCACCCCAAGCAGGTTGGTCAGGATCATGTCCAGGTGGGTTTTGAGTGTCTTCAGAGAAGGAGGCTCCATAACCTCTCTGGGTAGCCTATTCCAGTGCTCCACCACCCTCAGAGGAAAGAAGTTTTTTCTTATGTTTAGGTGGAATTTCCTGTGTTCCGGTTTGTGCCTGTTGCCCCTTGTTCTACCCCTGGGCACCACTGACAAGAGTTTGGCCCCATTGTCTTGACACCCACCCTTTAGATATTGATAAGCCCTGAAAAGATCCCAAACTCATCTCCCACCAGTGTAAGAGTTATGAATGCAGCCAGGCCTGAGTGATAAGGGCTTTGGTTTAGGAAGAAATAATGGGGATGAAGTCCCATTTATCATTTGCTCAGGTGCCACTAACCTCTATGGCTCCTTTCTGCTCCATCCCCATCCCATCTCCTCTGTGAGGCTCAAGAGCTGGGAATGAGATATTCCCCAGCCTGGGCCTTTGCCTCAGCCACACGACCAACCTCCCGCCTTTAGGTCCAACTTTCTCTAGAAACCAGGCCTGCGTCCAAATTAATTTTCTGTATGTGTTGTTGGAGCGATTAGATCTGCAAATCAACATAGCCACAAACTGAATAATGCACCAGCGCCTAGTGCTGTCGGGGCAAAGCCCCAAGTTCCTCATCAAGTTCAGTCCTGCAGAGCCTGTAACTAATGATTTTTCTCACTTGGCCAGGAGTCAGGGCTCTGTCTCTCACATGCACACACAAACATTATACGTGTGCCTCGTTAGCTTAGTGTGATCTGTAGATAAAGTGAGGGAAAGTGAGGTACCAGCGCTGGGACATTTGTGTGACATCTCGACCTCAGCACCTAGCAGGAGATACTGAGACCAGGAGTGTCATCGGGAGATTGGGAGAAGCATCCCATCACCCAGGTCCAGTTGTGCTGTGCCACTTGGCCTTCTCCCTTGCTGGACATTTTGCAGGTCTCTTTTCTGTTCTGTTATTGAGGACTGGCCCAAAGCCCACAGATGTCAATGAAAGGTAAGGATGAATTCAGTGTTCTGGCCTGGACACCACCACCCTGGCTATAAGGGCATTAAAGTAGAGGGTGATGGTGTCTCCCAAAATCTCCCCAAATATCACCTGTTTGGATCCTGGAAGAAGAAACATGAGGGAGAACTAGGTACCAGATGCCTTCTTCTACAAGTATGCACTGGTGCCCAAGGTTTCTTTGTTGGAGATGTTGTACTCTGATAGGGTCCCCTCCCAACAAGTTAAGGGTTTCATCCACGTTTATACCCTTCTCCAAGTCACAAGCTTCAGCTCTGCAGAAAGGATTTTCCATGGCTCACATCCTTTCAGGCCGGAAATGTAGTACTGTTTGGGATACAAGGGGTGTGCTGGTGGAGCACAGCAATGTCCTGCAGTGGAGAAGCCTGCACACAGCTCTGGGCTGCTCTGCCCTGCAGTCATCCTCTTGCAGCCAAAGTGGTAGGCCCATGCTGGTGAGCTCTCCAGCAGCCTAGTGGGAGGCAGCAAGCTTAGACTAAAGGAAAGGAGGATGCTTATCTTCTAACCTACCTCCTAGAAGCTACCTGTGGCACATCTACAGCCCACAGGAAGAGACAGGATGTCCCAGAGGATTATCCTTCTCCATATTCTGAGATATGTCTAGGGCAGGTAGGCTGAGTTGCCCTATGGACATGGGTATTTTGCTCCACTCTTTATTCAAGGAGCCCAGGCAGCCAAGTAGGACCAAGGTGACTTACCAGTCAATTTTTTCAGCATTTACTTCTGGAGTTGAGCAGGCACCTCAGCTCCCTTTGTAGTCACCAAAGGCCCTCTGGAGGTGGAATTCACCCAGCCTACTTATAACTGCTTTAAGAAAAGATGAACTGCACACTTAAGTCCCCTTATTGTATAGATTAGATCTCCATCAGCTATAAAGGGAGCATAGTGAGACCTTTAGGCCTTTTACCTGCCTGCATTTAGTCATATAATTCCCACCCTTGGTGACTGAAGTTGAGTGAGATAAGGATTTGCATTAATGTAGGAGAATCCAGAGTAGGTGAAGCCTCCATGGCTGGAACAAAGAGAAAGATCAGGAAAATGGGCTTGATGGTGAAAAAACTGATCTGCCCCACAGTGATGTCACTGCTTGGATGGGATCTGTGCTGTCTCTGTCACTGCAGATTATCACCCTGGCTCACATCCCAACAAGACACTGCCACAGAGCAAAGGCTTCAGGTTAAGTCACCCTTGGGAGAGGACAAACCAAGAGGACTTCTGCTCTGACCTGGCTGTGCACCTTGTACATGGCCACAGGAGGGACAGCCTAGGCTCCTCAGCTAACCAGCCACCCATCCCCAGGGCATCCATCAGCCACCATTCTACCAGAGACCTTTTCCTCTTTCTGTGTTTTTTCTCTGGGAAGAAAAGGTACAGAGCTGGCCAGACGGAAACAGGACACACAGAAGCCTGGGAAGGACACAACTTGCACTCATTGTTTGGTTGGGGTGCCTTCAGGGAGTATAGGTTGAAATCAAGGTTGTGTCAGCAGCAAGTTTTGCACAGAGAGGGTGGTCAACCCTGGTGGTCTCCATCTCCTCTTGTGTGGCATCTAAGCAGTGTCAGGGACATGCCCACGAGGCCCCAGTATGCACCAGGACATGGCATGAGGCTGATGGTCCCCAGACGGATCCTGACACAAGGGGCTTGATGTGGGATACTCTGCCCCAGGCCTGTCTCAGCCACCCACTCACACAGCATCTCCTGGTACCCCAACACATGGCTTCTCCTCACAACACCTTTGCTCTGCCGCAAGATCAAAAGGCATCCAACCCACTGATCACTCAGTTTTGTGTCGAAAGGCTCCCCGATTACCTCACCATTAGCTGCACCCATTAAACAAAATCCTAAAGGTTTTAGACAAAGCTGAGGTTTCAGATGAGAGGGCGAAGGAATGACTCAGTGCCTTTAAATGCCAAAGTCTTCTCCTCCGTCCTGTTTGTACAGCACCTAGCACGAGGGGTCCAGGTGCATGCCTAGGGCTCTGAAACACCGCCACAATTAAATAATAAGTGTAATAGCAGCTGTACTCCCACCAGCAGGGTTTCGTTTTATTATTCAAATATTCAGTCATGCTTGGTAGCACCTCTAGGAGATGCAGTTTACTTCAGTGAAGTGGAGAATGACCCCCTGGCTGGCCACTGGCAGCCACCACTGCAGCATGGTTATGGCCAGGAGCCCATTGGTGCATGCCAGCACGCACAGGAGCAGCCCTGGTGCTTGTGAAAGCAAGGGTGGGGCAGGAGACAGCAGCTCCAGGTACCTGCATTTTCCCGAGGGCTGGGGCAGGGCTGGGCAAGGGGGTTTTCAGCTGATATTAGAAGTTTATGAAGCCTACAAAGCTGATGAGCCCTCCCTTGGGACATGTCTGAATGAGACTGCAGCGGTAGGCATCTCTCCAGCTGAGAGCATCCAGAGCCAGTGGTCACAGCAATGTCACCTCGATCTGGGTGCAGGGAGGGACACAGAAGCTGTCTTCTGCTCCCTTTCCACCTGGATAATCAGCAACAAACACTGACTTTCAACCATAAGAAAGGAGCTGATATAAAACAAGCAGCGCCGCGGTTTGGCAGCACTGCCTGAGGTTTGGGCTGCTGATCATTCACTTGCATTTGGGCACTGAACCCAATGGGAAGGCAAACTGCAGGAGGATAGGTCTCCATAGGGACCTTGGAGACTCTCTGCCCAACTCCTGGCATCATCTGGCTGCAGCTCCACATGAAGCCCACCACTGGTTCTTAGGGCTCATGGGGCTTCTGGAAAGCTGCTTGCTCTCAGCTTGGTGCTTCTTCTGCCAGGTCCAACTCATGGTTCAGAGCAGTGGTGGGAACCACCTGCATTTATCACAGAAGAAATAGTGCCATCTACTGACACTAATGACTGTTCCTAGAAAGCAAGGGGTGGATTCTTATCTCCCTTTCCCTGATGGGCGTGCGGGGTCATACCAGGCTGAAAAGCACCCACAAGGGGTCATGCTGGTAAAGCAAGCCCACGAGTGACCCACGCATGGGCTGGGGCATGCAGGCAGCCTGGGACTCCCATGGATATAGAGGATGGCCCTGTGGTTGGGACAGCCTCAGTACCAGGGATGCAGACCCTGAGCACCCCTGGGAGAAGAGCTGGAGAGGAAGGTGCTGGTCACTATCACCCAACAGGGTTTAATTAACCTCTTATCCCTTTCACTTCAATTAATGAGCAAAACTAAACCCCTCCAACAGCCTGCTGTTCAAGGATTATCCCCTATCCCATACAATTTCTTAGTACAGCTTTTTCCTCCCTGATCTGTTGTCCTACCTCGTATGATCCTGTGGGATGCTGGAGTTACGGGGTTCCTGGAGGAGTTACTGGAGAAAATCCCTTGGCTGGTATGGTAAGGGCTGAGATTTTTTTTTTTCTAGCTTCATGAAAGCCTTAGCTGCCTCACAAGCCCCTGTGGGGTAACTGCATTCAGCACGATGGTTCCTACATGAGTTTCAGACTAGATACAAGAAAGGAATTTTTTATGCTGAGGGTGGTGAAACAGTGGCACTGGTTGCCCAGAGCGGTGGTAGATTCTCTACCCCTGGAAACATTCCTGGTCAGGTTGTTTGGGGCTCTGAGCAACCTGATTTAGTTGAAGATGTCTCTATATGTCCCTATACACTGCAGTGGGGTTGGACTAGATGACCTTTAAAGGTCCTTTCCACCCCAAAACATTCTATGATTCTATTACGTACACTACACAGATTATATATATGTTATGCAGGGATATGGCAGGAGATGTTTTGGACTGCTCATGTCCAAAACGGCTAGAAGAAATTTTCCCTGGGAGCATGCTTTCCCACACAGGGAGGCACTAGGATCCTAGGTGGGGAAAGTCCCATGATAGGGAGATGATCCCACCCCACCACCTCCCTTGGGACACGAGTCGCAGGAGACTGGTTAAAAATGAGACAGCGTGAGCTGCGGCAAGTTGCCGAAGCCTGACAGAACTTGGCTTGGGAACAGACCTTGGAAAGCAAAGCTGCTGATTTTCTGAGCTGACCTACCAATAGTGAAACCATCAAAGCAGGAGGAACATTCCTGAGGTCTGACCCAGCACGGTAAAGTCAAGGAAATGTTCCCACTGAACTCAATGGACACTGGACTGTGGCCACAACACTTACATATAGCCAAGATTTATACATTATTTTTCCCCATGGTTTTATCCAAGATTTCATCCTGCCAGGACTCTGTCTCATCCTGCAACAAGGAACTCAGATTTGTCCTACTGAGTCATTTTAACACAATAAGTAACCAAATACATATAGTTAGAAACATTACCATGTATGCATATATATATAAAACACATATACATTATATATACATACAAATAATTCTTAAATGAGAGGCCAGCATAAAAGCAAAGTAAACACTGTAATACTTCTAATTATGCAGCATATTCTGCCTAACATATTTAATTTTAATGGTAGTCATTTTAATAGCTCTAAGGCCCTGAATTACTCCAATATGTTCTTAACTACGTTCACTTTAAATACTAATGTTAATGACTTTTCCAGAGGGTCCAGTGCCCTGGATGAGCCTGCTGCACACCAGTATATTCTACTTAATATGTTTACTTTTAATAACAGGTTTAATGATGCACTCGAGGCCTAATAACCACGTTTAGTCACAAAGAGAAAAACCAGCTACAAAATACTTTCTCTAAAAACTAGGCTACAGGGGATTGAAAGCCACACCAGCCATCCTCTAATGCACTATTTCAGCTCTGCCTGCCTCTGGGCTGAGGACCTCAGCCATGGAGAAGCAGCCCTGATGGAATTTTGGAGTCAGTTTCAGGGTGACCTGGGGACCTCATGCAGTGGCCAAGTCATTTGGGATGAAGGATTACTGCCAAATGTGGCCTTGCCTCCTTCCACCTGTGATGCTCTGCAGTTGGGTTTGGGGAGACACGCGGGGCAGGTTTCAAAGGAAGGTGTTCCTGGGCTCTGGTCTCATCCCAGGGCTCTCACTGACGTCACCAGCAGAGACGTGCCAAAGCGGAGCACGTCTGAAAAATCACACCCACCACTATTAAAAAACAACAACAAAAAACACCAAAAAACCCTCAGCAGCAACAAAACCCCAACTCCTACCTTTAGCTTTACAAAAGCTAGAAATGTGACCAAGTGAGGAGGCAGGAGGCAGCTGCTCTCTGCTTTTTGTGCTCTGATCAACCCATTGCAGAAAGCCCACAGCCCAGCCAGCCCCACTCATGTCCCAGCCCTCCTGGCTGGGGCTGGGAGCGGGCAGGACCTCCTGGCCGCATCCACCCTGGCAGATAGGTGCTTTCAGCTCCCCAAAAGAGAGAGATTCACTCAGTGGAGAAGCTGGTAGGGCTTCACTCCTCCTGGTTATGTCCAGACCTGTCTAGGCCCAGACCTGTGTCTGGACCTGTGAAATCCCACGCGTCAGGGAGATGCTCAGAGCAGCCTCTGTGACCTTGTGGGTGTAAGGCCAACCCAACCCATTCTTTTCCATCCACAGTTTGAAGGGTGACCCCATGGGCTGTCACAGATGTCCTTAATGTGTTTTGGGTTCATGGCTGGCAGGACTAGAGCTACCCCAGGGGCAACACACTTCTCTCCTTGTGCAGGAACATCTCAGGGCATACATCCTGCACCAAAAAACCTTATGGATGGTCCTAGATATAACCATTGTCAGACCTCACCAGACTTCACCTCGGCTGCATGAAAAACATTTGCAAGGTTTGAACCAGCTCCAATTTGTATACTTTCTGCCCCAGGGCCCAAGTGGAATCCAATAGCATATTGTGCATAAAAAGATTATGCCAAAGATAACCTTATTGCTAATAATAACCCTGGAATCTGATCCTGTGAATAGACCCTATTGAATGTTTCAACACAGGCATTCCTCGGTTAGGTTTTTCTGCCTACAAATATTTCTCTCAAGCCTTTAAATACTAATCACAGAATTCAGATGAAGGCTTTTTATCTTCAAAGTGCTGCAGAAAAAAAAAATAAATTAATTCATTAATCAAGGATAATTAAAGGGCACAAAATATGCCTTTTCCAAGCGCAGGGAGCCAACCAACGCAGCGTGAAGCCATCGCAGGGACTCCCAGCATCTCTCCTGCTGCAAACGTGATTTTCCCGGAGCGGTGCCCGGAAAAGTAGCCTTGCTTGTTCCCAGCAGCTCTGCTCAAGCTGTCTTCCTGACATGTGTTAGGCTGTATGTCTGCCACGCAGGAAATAGGGTTTGAAGCTCACAGCCAGGAGCAAAAGCTGAGATTGAGGCTTTAATGAAGCTGGGATTGAGTGGCTAGGGTGGTTCAGTGAAGCAGTAAATGCAAACACATTATCACCTGAGAACTTGCTCCAATTTCACACCAATTAACTAGGAATGAGAGAGGAGGGCTGGGGCTGGCTGCAGAGATGTCTGATAATCCCGTGAATGGGCAGAAATGGCTTGTACTCAGACAGGCTTGTGCCAAAATGGGTTTGTTAGATAAAGTCAGTCCCAGCAATTTTGTCTTGGGGAGGGAGCATGTCATTACTGGAGCTGCTTTTATTAGCAAATATTAAAAACATTTGCAGAAATACAGATGCCCATGAGGGAAGTAAGGGTAGAAAGTAATAAAGCAATAGCTGATGATTTTATTTCTCTGCCAATGTGCCATATCACAGGGGGAGGGATGGAGAAACGGGAGAGGGAAAAGAGGGCTGAGATGGAAAGAACTACTGGTGAAAAGCCAGCAGCTCATGGAGGGGAATATCCCATCCACGAGGAGCCCCTCAGGACCCTCAGCTCTGGATTTGGGGAGGGTTTGACGTGTAACCCACTGCCAGCAGATGTAGGTCTGAACCCCACAAGAAGAGCAGAGAGGGTCCCCAAAACTTACCTCAGCAATAACTTTGGGACCCATCCTGGTTCATTCCACCTACACCCAGGAGCCCGTTCATCTTCACCTCATTTTAATATTTAGGCTATTTCCCCTTTTTTCCTGCTGGATTATTTCCAGGTCAGGAGTTAGGGTGGAAAAGGGGCAGCAATTTAAGGGAAGTGATATTAAATGGATTTCTACTGATTAAATACTAAAACAAATCACATCTGTTCATTAACTGCTGGTTTCAATGTCTGTGAGAAACAATTTGGATCCTCCAAACTGCATCAGTCATGAGATGTCCTGCAATCAGCAGGTTGAACCAGAGCAATTTCTCATATTTAGATGAAATCTTATCTTTATTTTAAAATATGTTAGTGATAACTACAAACACAAGGGCAAAAATCCCTTGCTAGGTTTCATGCTGACACACCTGACTAGACAAGAACTGAAGAAAAACTGGGGTTTGGGTTGTTTTTCTCATTCGGGCAGGAAATAGTTGAGAAATGGGAATTTTCCCACCTCCTGCTGGGGAAGGTGCCAGGACAAAGCAGGGAGCCCTCCTCATCCTCTTCAGCACAAAGTCAGATGGATGAGAGCAAAGTCCTCCAGGCTCAGCATCACGCTCCACTGCTGCTGCTCAGCAGCCAGGCTAGTCTCATCCATCAGAAGGATATGAACGAACCACTGCAGAGCAGCAACACCTTAAAACACGGCAAAGCAACAGCCTGGCTAGAAAAACACCCTGGTGCCCTTGGGCGTGCAGGTCTATATGGATTAACTTAGATGCTCTTAATAATGGGTGCTCAAAATGCACTTCATTGAGGGACTGAAAGGCTGCAGGATTTTTAGAAGAGAAACCCTGTGCACATAGCTTAGCTCTGGGGAAACTCTGTGCCCCAAGAAGGGTCCTCAGTGCTGCTCTGCCTCCTCTGCAGTAAGGCAGCACTTGGGAAGTTGTATTATCCCTGAGAGATGGCCTGTCTTGCTCCCTGGCAGGGAGCTTCAGCAACATAATTGAAAGAAAGGTGCAAACAGAAGACAAGCAGTCACCACACTCCTCTCACTCAATATTGAATTACTCCAGGCTACAGGAGGGACTGAGACATCTCTCTTTAAATTCAGGAAAATGTCTTCTCTGGTGATGGAGGATGGATGGCCAGCAAGGGACCAGGACAAGCCATAACATCCTAAAGAACATCCCAAGTATGGGCCACCTCAATAAGAGCCAAGGAGAATGGTGGGGCTGGGTGAACTTGGTGCCTCATTGCTGGGCAAAGGGGGACCCAGGTGCTCCTGTTCTTCCATCCATGGGGAACAGGGACATGTGGTGCTTCCCTCCTTGCCCACTGCTCTCCCAAGCAGGAAAAACACTACTAAGCAGCAAATCTCCTGTACGTACCCAACGGTGCACCCAAGCCTTGGTGCAAATCCACAAGACTCTTCCTGTCCGCTCTCTCCAACCTGTAATTATCTTAAAGGCAACAATTAAAACTATTGAAACGCATGTGATGGGTTTAGGGAGCATGGCTTGGCTAATCCCCACAAGCATCCCGGAGGAGCGGAAGCAAGGATCTCCCAGGGGCTAGATGCTGGTGCTTTGCTGGGCAGGTAGGGACCAAGCAGAGCTGCAGAGGACTAAGCTCAGGGTGAGGAGGTAGCAGCAGCCCAGTCACCAGCCAGCATGGGACCCCAGAAGTCATCCATATGGCAGTGCCTATGCTGGTGCCAAGGGCTGGCTGGGCTGTGGGAGGGTCTCCTGGGTCCACACCTCATCTTAACACTCGCCAGGGTGATGCAGAAAGTCAGCGACAGAAAAGACTTTCTCTCTAAAAACTGCTTTTTTGCTTGAAGCTCTGATTATAAACTTCATTGGCAAAAATACCATTTCTCTCTTTCCATGTTAGTCCAGGATCTAGCACAGTGAGTCCTGCTCATTCCACATGTCAGATGCCAAAATAATGCTGTTTATACACAGCCCCTTCTGCCCTCCCCATCCTTTACTGCAGCATTCCACTGCTGTTTCATATTCATATGCAAAGGTCTGTGCAAACATTCACCATGCTTTCTGCTCAAGGAGTCCCAAAGCAAGAGCAAGAAGATGGATAACAAAGAATTGTGTGAAATATCACTGTCTTCCTGCACTCATCACTTATTAACTTTTTTTTTCCCCCAGGAATCATTATTTTTACTATTATCCTGAAAGCATCACCCTCCTGGAGCCATGTTATATGCCCTTTTCCACTCTGCTTTCTTTAAGAAGCAGCTTCTAACCTGCCCTTAAAATGCTGAACAGCTTTGGGAGCCCCAAAAAGAACTAGAGAGCAGAGAAGAGAACACAAACTCTTTGTTCTCAGTATCTTGTGATCTTAAAGTACTTGGGATGATTTCAGGGGTGTCAGGGCAATGACAGAGCCACACAAGGCAGCCGCTGGCTCCTCTCTTTTCCAGCCCTCTTGCTTCAGTAAGGCAACAATTTTTCTCTCCTCCATATCACCTTTTTTGTGAGATAGTGTTTTAAAGATGTTTTCCAAAATGTCTAAATTTGCTTTCTTTCCCAAAAAGCAAACAGAATTTTAACCATTTGGACTAAAAGTGAGTCATTTTGGCGTGAAAATATATACCTTCTTTTAGATGAAATTAATTTTTTTAAGTTTTTGCTCAAAATTAGCTCAATTTTAGTTGAACAAAGTATTTTGTTCCAATCCAAACAAATTCAAATTCCATTTCATTTACTTTCTCAATCCAAGCTAGCTTTACTTTCCCCTTTCTTTTTTTTCTTTCCCCTCTCATTTCTCTCCCTGCCTCAATTCTAAAATGCAAATAATTGGGAAAAATCCCTTCTGAGACACTTCTGCTTCTGCTAACATCAATAGCCTCAAGGATACTCCCAGCCCTGCACTCTCCATGCTTGGGAAGGAGCCTGCAGAGGGTCCCAGATCCCCTCTCATGTTTCCTGCTCTGTGTGAGTAGCCATCCAGCTGCATCAAAACCATAGGAGAGACCCAGCCACAGGGCTGGAGGGACAGAAATGCCCATTGCAAATCCAACCCTGTGTTTATAGGACTCTGAAAGGACCATGGCTGTTTTCTGAAAAGCTTGGGGAGCCATCAAGGCAGAGCAGCATCACTCAGGGTGCCTGAAGGGCTGCACTGCCCCAAATCAAAGTCCTACCTCACAGGCTGGCAATGCATCTGTCTTAAATTCTCTGTGTATTTATTACACACACTCTACAGATCTCAGGTTATAAGTTACACATATGCATCCTTAATGTTTCCATTAAAATAAAAAAACACTTAGGTGCAGCTGTTGACATGCTCCTCACTCTCTTTGCCACAACGAAGCTCTTCATCATCACCTTCTGTCGAGAATCAAGTCCAGCTGCAGGCTGAGGTGTGGATTTCGGGTGACCATCAGGAGCTGGCTCTATTCCCCTACACCTCCTCTCCTCTCTCCCACTCTCCCTGCAGCACCTGCAGGACAGGAATGTGTCTCTCACAGCCCAGCTTTGACTAGGGCATCCTCCAAACTAGCTACATCTTCCCCCACATAAACTTATGTAAGTGATACAGCAGATGACCAGTATCTCTCCATGTGTTCACGGATTAATAGCAGCATTTCAGAGAAGCAAAGCCCAGTTGCCTTTGAGGGCAGGAATAACATTGGTGTAGGTGTCATCCAGCATTGAGGGCATATGGCAAATTTTATTTGGGGGTTGCTTTCTATCACATAAGCATCTGGCTTTTTTTATTTACATTTCCAGAGGGCTTTAGTGCTGAGTTTCTATTTGAAACCAGGGATGGGTGAGAGCAGCAGGGGTAGTGGGAGCTCAAATTTCCCCAGGAAGTACATTCTGCTCTGGGAGATTAATACTGACCACAGGAGCAGCATGGGGATGAGGATTTACAGCAGGGCCTGTTTTTTGACAGCAAGAGTGAAAAAATCTGTGGAAACAAGAAGCAAGTCAGAGGGATGGACTCCTGTCTCCAGATCTTCAGATTGAGATGTTCATAAGCCAACGAGTCACTGGGCTCAATGAACGCGGCAGAGTGATGTTCAACAGCTTGTGTTGTGCCGGAGATCAAACAAAGTGATCTCCTCTGCCTTTAAAATGTATGAAGCTGGAAGATCTTAGGGGCATATAAACTTACTTTGATTGCAGGGCTGGGATCTTGGAAGTCGCATTCCTTTAATTTCCTTGAGCTGGTTGCTTTCCCAATGAAGGACAGGCACAGGGTGGTGAGTTTTCAATGGAAACTGGTTTTGCCTCATTTTCCACTTCTCTCCTGCTACAAGGAAAGAAATGCAGAGCTGTGCCTGCCTCTTTCTATGCAGACAAAAAGGGCTGGGTGTCTGTGTTTAATTACAGCCTGAAAGAACTGCATTTAAAAGACAACAGCAAGCTATTTAATTAATACTTATCATTAGCACACATAGAAATGCCTAGCAGCAAATTGCAACAACAAAGCAACTCGTATTTTCCTTTTTTTTCCTTGCACTTGGGATAAATTAATTTTAAAAAGAGTAAACAAATGACTTGCACCAGATTTGAAATTATTTCTTCTGGAGTGAGAGTGCTGGGATAGTAGGTATTACCCAAGAACAGCAGAGATCTATAAGAGCAGGCTTTTCAATCTCCAGCTCTCCTGGCCAAGAAGCTTATCTTCATCTATCCATCTATCTATCTTTCTATCTCGGCATTTACACTGGGCTCATCCCCATGTCTGAGCGTCTACTTGTCTTCATACCTGTCCATAAATTACATGGCTCCCCCAGGGCATTATAAATAATAATTCCAGTCCCAAACTTTCTGAGCACTGTTTTAAAGCATTGGCTTATAATTCATGATGTTTTGGTCTTCTCCCAGTCCATAAACGTAACACAGGAGCAGAGGGATATGATGCCCTGGTCAGCAGAGGAAATGCCCCAGAATTAGTTCCTTGGGTGGGAGGGATGGGGTGATGACTTGCAAGATGGGGATGGACATTGTGACAAAGCATGGGGAAGCCTGGACTGCTCTGCTTATGGGAAATAGCATCCTCATCCACAGTCCACTAGGGATTTTTGTATCCCCGTGAATTTTAGCTCAGTCAAGGCTGCAGACAGCCAGTTATCAAATGTTCCCTTTAATTAATAGCAGTCTTAATGGCACTGTTAATTGTTGGAGCGATAAGCCACAGCATAGCTCTGCTGCTGATGTCTCCAAGGGGTTCGATGCCAGGCAATGACTGCTAGCTCAGAGCAAGGTGGCTTAAAGGGTAGACCTCACACGTAACCAGACAGATCCCAACCCATGCCAGGACAGATGCTCCAGTCCCTTGTTGGGACACTCCAACATGTGTCCACAGGACAGTAAGATGCTTTGGTACGTGTGAGCTGTTGGGTAGAGACCTCTAGCTGAGCCATGGGCGACTCTATTCCTCTATCCCATTACATTGCATTTCCAACCCAACTCATTGCATCTCCATCCCAACTTTGTCTTTGAGGTACACAGGAGTTAGAAACAAGCCTCTGTTGTGTTCCTCAGTGAGAAGTGTGTCCTGGTCTCTGGAGGAACACTGGGTCTCCCATGGAGGATGGCCACTGGCTAATAGACATCACTGTCTCCTGGATCACGTGGGACAGATCTGCTCTGGGTAAGGGACCTGAAATTGGAAATTTTGCTGGAGAAAATCTTGAGCAATTGATGTATGAGATTAATTATTTCACAAGTCTGGCCTGGATTGTGATCAGCTCTGGAAGGTACAGAACTAATGTATCATTAACTCCAGGAGCATGTCAGGTTGCCAGAGCCTACAGCTACTCATCACTATTTCAAGTGAGGAGGTACCTTTCTGCATGACTTTCCTCCCTCCCTTTTCCATCTTTCCATCAAACAAAGCTGATGTTCCCTCTCAGGCAGAGACCTGAGGAGGAGTGAGCAGAGCCATTTTGATGCTGAAGTAGGAGCTCCTGGTGTGTGAGCAACCACAGATGCCATGGTCTCAGAGCAGGTGGTGGGACAAGGCATGCCTATGAGGCCAGGTTCATCCACACATCCTGGACACCCCAGTTGCTATGTGCAGCTGTGCATTGCCCTCTCTGGGAGCAGGGCCGCCTTGCCAGCCGAGCCTGGCTGTGTTCCCTCTGCCTTGGCTCCAGGCATGAAACAGGCTTTTCCTGCTGCTCTTCTGTCCCAGAAATCCCAGAGAGAGCTTTCATAGTGTCTTGCCCAAAAAACATCTGGTTTGCACTAGGAGAGATGTAGTACCCTCACCCCACAGGGGTATCCTCAGGGATGTTTGAGAGTTAAATCCCTTTTCACCCTACATGGGAATTTTCAGTGAAGCTGGAACTTTTAGCCATTGCACTGCTTGGGGACACTGAGATAGGACCATGGCAATGTATTCTTCATGCCTTTGCTTTGGTGGGGCAAACCCAGTGCCCCTCACCCCATGCTTCCTGGCTGGGGATGTGGGTCCAGCCCCTTGGCCTCTCACTTCTCCCTTCTGCTCCAGTCTTGGCCAGCAAGCCAGATTAGCAACCTCTCACTTGGATGTGGAGCTGGGTGTAATTTTAGGCCTCTCCCCCCTCGCAGGCTTTCTCAAGCTATGATTAAGAGCTAAATTACAACTGGGCAGCCATTCCTGGCCGACAACTGCGAGATCTGAGGAGGCAGCTATTAAAGGAGGTGGAGTCCAACAAGTGTGATGTGTGCATCAAGGAAAGGGGCAGCCGATCTCGAGGATCAAATGGGATCATGGGCACTTCTCATCTGCATCGTCAGTGACCTGCTGCTCCACTCCCCAGTGCAAAGCCATCCTTTGGGGCAAGGTTATTCCTGAGGATGAGACTGCATTGCTGCTTAAATAAGAGGTATTTTGCTGGCCAGTTGCTCGCTCTAAAAGGGGAGGTGAGTGATGGCCTTGTGAAGCACCAGACCCTTCCTGGAACCCAGCACCATTTTCCTTCCAGTTGCTTGATCCATGCAACCCGTAGAGTTGTTAACACTAAAAACACCCAACATCCAAGCACTGTGGGTGTGTTGTGAGTCTTTCTGTCATCCATGTTAATTGGGATAGGGCAGCCTTGAACCCCACCTTGGAGGAGGAGTACAGGTCCCTCCACTCCTGCAGGTTTCGGTGGGATGGAAGGAGGTGGTGCAGGGCTGGCTGTGCTGAGGGGAGCCGAGGAAATGGCTGCCCAGGTGCCAGCAAGCCAGCTTGCAGCCCAGGCAAAGCTTCCCACTCTTCCCGCACATTCTGCAACATCCCATGCTGATTCACTTCACAGAATTTACTTTTACCCTGCTAAATGCCACTAAACCTTCAAATTAATCCTCCCATTATGGGACTTCCTTTGATGTCGAAGGGGGAATTTTTTTGATGGCAAAGGGGGAATTTTCCCCCCTGGTGTAATTATTCCTCTTTTTTTCCTCCCCTCTTTTAGGCACAAGAGATTCCTGCCAGATGCATGACTTGTGGAGGCAGGTATTTATATATTTATATGTATATGATGGGAACGTGGTATTGAAAGACCTGAAGTTTCAGGCAGAAGATCAAGGGAATTTCCCATTTCCTATTTGTCTCAGTGGAAGTTGCCCGGGAAGAATCTGCAGCAGGACCAGAACCAAAAGCTGCAAGAAAAGGCCCTGGAAAGTAGCTCCTTGAGATAAATACACCCAGGGAAAACATCTGCTATTTAACACTCTCACTGAACAAGTTCTGAAACCTGGGCATGATCTCTGGCACTGCTTAAATGACAGGGATGCATAAAGTGAATTCACTCCAGCCCTGTGTGCATTTCTCTTTGAGCATCTCAAGTGTTCCTGGGATCACAGGGCTGAACATCCCAGCATGGGGCCAGAATCAGTGGCTAATTCTCAGGAAGCTGGAGACTGTAGAGAGTGCTAAGGGAGCTCTCAGTAACAGCTAGTAATGATGGAACAGGCAGGTTTATCCAGAGTTTTGAGCAGTCTATATGAATTACTAGGAAAAAGAGGATACAACTGTAGAACTCTTCACTGAAAATGTTATGAAATAGTCTATATACTTCAACAGCAAAGTGTGTGCTTGCTCATAATTCATTGTATGGAGACTTTAGGCTCGTTTCCCAGCATAACACAGGGCTCTCCTGAGAATTGAAAATGAGCCCTGGGAGGCATCAGCCACCCACGTTCTGGTAGCTCAGGTCTGCATGACTCCTGGCCCAGCAATCCTCCATCGCTGTGCCATGGCTTCAATCTTCTCACGGAGTGCCTGTGCCCAGTCTTGTCCTCGCTCCAGGGGAGTAGACCTGGTCTCCATCTCTGTTAAAACAGTGATTTCAGGAGGGAGCTGGGGAACCAGGCCGGCTCGGAGCAGGGCATCCTGAAATTTGGCTGCAGAGGCTGGAGCTAAGCAACACCGAGGCGTGCTGAAGAGGAAAGAAAAGCAAGAGAACTTTTGATGTAAGCAAGGCCTGAGCTGGAGATGCTGCAGAAGCAAAGCAAGAAGTGATGCTCTGGTCCCCAGTGTTCCAGACCACAGCTGTCCTCACCTGTCTGGCTGTGAGTAGTGGTAGTGAGCAGCCACAGCAGAATGGGGACACAGCAGATAGTGGTTTTCCTCCCAGCAGCGCTGCATGGCTCGCACGATGTCCTCATCAGAGGCCGAGCAGGAGCGTAGGGTCTCGGAGAGCTGCAGCCCCAGGGCAAAGAGGGAGATTTGCACAGGGCATCACTACTTGCTTGTTCCCAGCCAGGCCTGTGCCATGGGCACTTAGCAAAGCAGTTCAAAAAGGGGAGGCTGGAAGAAGGGGTTCCCCAGGAACTGAAGGAAAAGGGGTTGCTGCTGCAGTATTTCTCTCTGCTTTGTGCTCGTGCTCCCATTTGCCACAGCCCTGAGGCTGAGTTACAGCACCAAACCCAGCAGACCTGCTCCATTTGTGCCAGCACCCACTGTAGGATGCCTCAGTGCATGGCCAATGCCAGTGCTGCAATAGCCACAGATAAGGTGGTTTCATATCCTACTTAAACAATTCTAGGAATTTTTTTTATTAGTTTTCGAAAGAAAAATGAGGTTTCTTTTAAAAAATTATTAAAAAGGGGTTTTAACATGTCCATGCACACACATTGATAAAACCTTCTGCTCTGGCCTCATGCCTCAATTTTTGGTTGGAAACTCTCCACTAGGATTTTTTTTTTTGTTCTGAAAAGGTGTTGAAAACCACTGGTAGCACTTAATGTCCTTACATACCCACATACACAGCGCTACACGAGTGAGGAACTGACCTTCCTGTGCAAATCCTCCGGCAGCCTAAGGCTTTTTGATACGCTGAATTGCTCCATCAGTGCTTTTGTCAGGCAGCTATCAGAGCCAGAGAGCAGCCAGAGGATCCTCTCCATGTTGTAAGGCTCCTGGGATAACAAGGCAATAGGTGAGCAGTGGAAATTCGAGCTTCTGTCTTGGGAGAAGAGCACCTGTGTGGAATCTCTGATGCCTAACTAGGGTTGAGGTCCTACTGTGGCATTTTTCTTGTTGGAAGCTGGGGTGGGCTTTGTCTGTTCCTCCTGCACACTTACATCCTGAGACAAGTCTTTGGGAACACAATGTCCTTCAGAGCTCTGACCTGTCAGAGCAGTCTGGCAATGACCATCAGATTAAAAAAAATAACTAATGAAGGGACAACTGATAAATCAACAAAGTGACCACATCTGTACAATCACTCTGAGGAACCCAGGCTAATAACACACTATGTAGTTGAGAACCAGAAATATCCAGAGGTTTACTCAGTGTTCCAGATGCTGCTGTGAGTCACCCAGCTCTTGTGTGACTTAATGAGACACCCAGCTCCCTGTAGGGCTGACCAATAATCTTTATGAACATATACAGCACATATAGGGCCTGACTGGCCTGTGTGGCTGTGTAGCAATCAGTGTTGCAACACTGCAGCAAAATGCAGTGCAAGACCATACAGGAGGGTTCCAAAGTTCTTTCACTGCTCACTGTCTCATTCTTGCACACTCACAAACACCAAGAAATGTTCTTCCAGGTGACTTGGCCAAGATACTTCATAGCAATGGATAGGATAAGAGGCACCATCTACTGAGTCCTCATCACATCTCCTGGGTTCATGTGCTGGTCTTGGATGAGCTCTTTCTACATTTTAGCAACTGACAGTGCCTGTGACCTTTTGTCTCTCCATCTTGTCCTACCTTGGTGAGTCATCAAGATTTACTCAGCCTTTCGTTTTCTTATCTGGATGTCTTATGGCCCCAGTTCTATTCTTCATCTTCCCATCATCATCATCTCCCAGAGCCTCCAGCCTGTAATCTGCAATCTAGTCTGGGTGTAGCCTGCCCTTTGCTTTAGGCTGTCCCCTGTTTTAGACTGTCCTCTGCTTCCCAAGCTGACTGACCTGAGAAGCTATGTGACAGTGTGCCTAGACTTTGATGACCTGCTACTGGAGGTGCTTCCAACATCCTCCTGACACCCCTTCTCACGTGATTCTTTCTGCTGCTCCCACATCCAGACCTTCCCGTTCACCCTCCATTCATAGAGCTTGGTGGTTTACACTACAGATCTTTACACTGACACCAGTAAATTAAACTGGATTAGGACACTGGTGCTAGTACTGCCTTTGCTACTTTTAAGTTACTAGCCAGCTTTCTGCTCTGCTTTTGTCCTGTGGCACTAGAGTTGTCTAGCAGAACACTGGGGTCCAGCTTGGAGGACAGAACTTGCTAGGTACTGTTCCCAAGGAAAGTTCTGGCATGTTGACAAGGGCTGCATGGTGCTTCTTGACCTCAGAGACAGAAAAGAGCCTCTGATTGGCTTTAGGTACTGCAAAGACACAACATCTGCTGTGATTCTCCTGGGATTATTTCTTACAAGGTTCATCCACACTAGACTTTTTGCTTCACCTTCAACTCTTCAGTTAGTGTCTAACTGGAAAGTTTTCCATGCTTCAGCGTAGTCTGCAAAAGAGGCAACCTAAAGAGGCTGTGCACTCTTCATCCTTGAAGATTTCCAACATCCAATTGGACAAAGCCCTGAGCAATCTGGTCTGACCTCAGGGCTGACCCTGCTTGGAGCAAGTCCCAGATAGAGGCTTCCTGAATTCCCCTCCAATATGAATATGTTGGGCTATGGAAATGTTTGCATGGATGCTTCAGATGTGAGCTCAATGATGATGTCCCATGCAGCCATGGAGAGGGATTTGCAGAGAGATACACCCATCTAACTCCCTGGGAATCTTTAGGCATCACCTCACTGGCTGCCTTCCCTCATGATCACAAAGTCTGGCACATACTTACATACCTTCCCAGAACTGTGCTGCTAAAGAGATGTGAACCAAGAGAGGAGCCCAGCTACCCTTCGAGCTCTGAGGAGTCCCCAAAAAATCATGCCTTGGGGGAAAGTCAAGCTGCAGCCCACAGCAGCCTGGTGATAGGGGCATAATGACTTACTGATCACAAAGCATGGCAGTTCCTCCAGGCTTCTAGGTCCTCCCAGTGTGTTTGAACAGCTTTTGGTAATCCAGGTAGCTTAAGGCCACAGTGATACAACACCAAGTGTTTCTCACTTTGGTTACTTGTTTGGAAGCAGATTCAATCCCTGTGGATCACAGGGTAGGTATGAAAAGAGAGGTATTTGCTTCCAGGTGTTTGGTTTCTGCACCTCCATGACTTCTCTTTTCTGAGGCCTTTGCCTGCCTGCTGAGACTTGTTTTGCTCTGAGCAAGCTGCAGATGGCCATAGATGAGGCATTTCTTCTAGGCTTCTCTACTGCCTTCTTGGCCTTTTCCTTGCCCTTGGTGGAGCCTTTTAGAAGATTCAACAAAGCCCTTGAGACATGATGGGATTTATAATTTTCTAAGTGTCGTATTTTAAGAAAACATCCTTCTCTTGTTAACCCTGCACATAATGAAACCTCACAAATCCAGCATTTTACAAGGAAAACTGAAGTCAGGCCCTGGAAAGCGAGGTAGAAAGTGTTTGATCTATCTCAGCTCAGCAGCCTACAGAATAAATGCTCAATATGAGTCACACCTCTTAATGCATCACTGAGAGGCATTGCCAGTGGCAGAATTAGAACCAAGTAAGACAGAGTATAAGGAAAAAAATAGAAAAATATATAATATTTGGTATTTTTCCAGTTTGGTCAATTCATTACAATTACATACCTGAATATCCATGGCTGATGCTAACGTAGCCTTCACACTCTCTGACAGTGAGAAATCTCCATGCTGAACAGTCCTGTGAATGATGTCATTGCTGTTAACCACAGCAACAAGTCGAATTGGGAGACCCATTTTCTGGGCAATGCAGCCAGCTACAAAAGAAGTGGAAAAAAAATGCTTAATGAAGAAACATTTGAAGGAGATGGAGTAAAAAAGTTATTGTACAAATGTATTGAACAGAAGCAGACACAAATGACATCCCCTAATGAGCTCTGAAATGCCTGACTTTAATGTTTTGGTAGAGCAACAAATTATAAACTCCAGGGGTGCAATGCTCCACCTGCAATCCAGCACTGACCCTTCAGCGTATCTCCCTGTTTGAAGATGGGTGGGCAGTGGACCAAGAGGTCACACAGCTGCTGTTGAAGAAGGAGATGAAGCTTTTGGGCTCTTGAAACTTATTAATACTGCCTCAGATGGGTAGCCTGGAAGTGCAGTGAATGCTATTGAGTGCATCCTTCATGGCTTTTGTAAGAACCTTGTAGATCTATTTTGGGATTGAGGCAATCAAAGACTCACATTTAGAAGGCCAGATTATGCAATTAAGAGTGGTTCTCTTGACAGCACACTACCATGCAAACCAGAGTAGGACCAGGCAGGAATCCACACCTCTGTTAATGTCTAACTTAGGAAATCAGAGCCACAGTATTTTCCCTCTTTTCTGGATCAAACACATTCTGTCCTCTTTTAATGTGCCCAACCTCAAAATAACTACAGTCATCATCCAAGGGTGGTTTGGGATTTTCTGCACCTTGCAAATCATAGTTGACACCTGAATTAGTAATAACCATATATGAGTAATAAAATATAAGTGGTTCTGAAGAAACGCTACCAGAGAGTGGGTGTTTTAATAAATAGTAATACCCAGTATCTATAAAGTGCTTTTAGTCCATAGGTCATAGCACTCTCTTCCTCATCTAACCTATCTTTTTCCCTTCACCTGTGATATTTCCTCCTCCTCCTGTTGGCACAACAATTTCCACCACTGGCAGTGGGGTGATATCCAGGGATGGAGCACACTGAAAGTAAGCGTAGAAGTGGTGAGCAATCTGCACCATAATCCTAGACCAATTGACCGAATTCAAGCTCATCAGATTATGTTTTCTGGCAAAAGTGACATCAGCAAATAGTTCCTTGATTGGCTCATCGATTTCATCACTGTTTCCATGAGCTGGCAAAAGGAGAAAGGAAAGATTAGATCCGCCAACATCAGCACATCAGGCACAAGATATTTCTGCTCAGAAACAGGGCCAGTCTCAAGGCCTGGGGTTTGCTGCCTCCAAGGGAGTCCGGGGCTGCCCATCTGCCTTGGGGTTGTGTAGCACCACATGGATGCTGGGTGGTTTCTGCACACATTGCCTCTGGGCTCTTGCTCATACCAAGTAAATATTTGCTAGGAAGGCAATCACCTGCATTCTCCAGTCCTCAGGTACCTCTCCTGTTCTTCATGACCTTTCAAAAATGATGGAGAGTGACTTAGCAAGTCTAGTGCAGCTAAACACCATCTGCCTGCATGGAGGCAGCTCTGATCTGTAGCCAGGAGAAAAGGAAGCCTTCAACCACTTGGTTATCAAACTGGGGATGTCTGCCTACAGGCTCCCACTAGCCAGATGTCTGAGCATGGTGACCATGAGATGGCAATGACCTAGCTGGCTGCAGCTGCTGAAGTAGCAGCCCCTTGAGACTTTTAAGGTCATGTTTTTAACACAACAGGTCCATAAAGTGGACAGTGCAACAGCAATGCTAACCAGCAAAGACATGGACGTTGTCTTCAATGACGGTGGTCATTTGAAGTTCTTGTATCTGGGTGCAGAAGCCCTTGGGCAGCAGAACAAAGATGTCCATGTTCTTCTGCCCTCTCACGCTCTCAATGGCTGAGCTCCCGGTGTCCCCTGAAGTCCCTGTTTCAAAGTGAGTGAGAACCAAGAAAAGCAAGAAGTTGATGTGTCAGTCAAATCTGCATCACCACACTTAAAGAAAAAAATGCAGAGATGGTCCATGAGATGTTTTTGGCTAAAGCAGCAACTTTGTCATTGCCCAGAGATTACTCACCAGCCACCCATGAGGCAATACCATCCCAAGGCATTTATGGGGATGGTAGTGGGATGAGAGTCCTCAAAGTAAAGACCAGTCCAGAAGTTTCACCCCTCAGAAAGAGACATACTCACCCACTAGAATAGAGATGTGCTTCTGCTTTTTCTCCAAGAAGTACTGTAAAAACTGCCCTGTGCAGGACAAGGACAGATCCTTAAAAGCAAAAGTAACGCCATGCCAGAGCTCCAAAACATTCAGCCCATCTTTCAGCCTGGACAGATGGACGATGTCCTTGTGTCTGAACCTGCTGAAGGCCCTGTCGATCAGATCTAAAGGGAAAATAGTTAAAGGAGATGTTATATTGGGTAGAGGAGCATTTTTCTGACCCATGACTGCCTGTATCTGTACTCTTCATGCTCCTTTGGAAGCTATCTGCACAGCCCAAGACTTCCAGCTGCTGGAGAGGTGACAGATATCCAGCAAGTTACAAGTGATTAGGAGTAAGTCAGCCCAGTTTCATTGCGTTTGATAGCTCTGTGGCAAGTAACCCCAGGGGACACCCAACACAATCAGAGCAAACTCTGTTAAAATACAAAATACAGGAAGCTCAAATTGTATCATAATGCACTGTCAAGACAGAGGTTGTAGGTGCCCTCTGGTGGAAGGGATCGTTGTTAAATCTTAAAAACATTAAAAATGGGATCTTAACACGAGTATAGAGCTGCAGAAAGCCCTGATGGGAGGGCAGGTCTGGAGTCCAACAGCACAGCACTGTGCCCCAGAAGTGAGTATGACCAGCAGTCACCAGAATCCCTATGTGCACACAAGGAACGTATTTTCCAGAAGTTAACAAGTTCCAGCAAGGTGACAGAGAAGGAGAGGTTACAGAAAGGAGCACGCAAAGCTGCAGCAGGCTCCATCCTCTGGGGGCTGTGAAGAGGATGAAGCAAAGGCTACCAGATGCACGCGAATGACCCCAAATCCTTCTGCACATCCCTGTGAGCAGCTCCTTGCGTGGCTGAGGCTCACCGTTGAGGGCGCTTTGTGGGACCAGCTCGGCCGTGATGAAGAGGGAGCACAGCTCCTTCACCAGCTCCTTGTAGGAGAGGCAGCTCCACCTCCGCAGGGTGTCCCCATCCAGCAGGGGGATGCGCTGGGGCATGAAGAGGCCCCCATCAGGGGCATAGCCAGAGAAGAGAG
Source organism: Bucco capensis (assembly GCA_013396975.1). NCBI lineage: Eukaryota > Metazoa > Chordata > Aves > Piciformes > Bucconidae > Bucco > Bucco capensis. The sequence goes on along the minus strand of VWZO01018461.1, from coordinate 333,576 downwards.
CTCCCTCGAAGTCGACAGGCCCCACGCCTCCCCGTGTGCTGACGTACTCCATGGGTGCTGGGGAGACAACACATCACTGCCGGGGCGCCGGTGCATACCTCCCACTGGGAACAGCCCCACATCCCAAGCTGACTCCCCTCCAATCTTCCCATGTGGACAGTCAGAGCTCTTCAAGGAAGAAATCACCTCCACCCCAAAAAAGTCACAGGTAGGTGGAGCACCTTGGGTCTGGCAGAGGGCATGTGGAGATTTTGAGGTGGTGGAAACGCTGCCTGGGATTTGCACCGAGGTGGCAGGAGCCTCCTTATGTCACTTTCCCTGTGCCCTTCCCACCCTGCCTGGGAGACATTTCCCAGCCGGAGCAAAAGCCCTGACGGCTCAGGAGTCGCCGCACAAATACGTCATGTCCCCTCCAGGCTGTATGCAACAGCTGGCGTTTTAAAAATTAATTAAATAAATAAACAAGCAAACAATCAGTTAATCAATCGAACAAATAAGAGGAAGTAACTATATTTTAGAGCAGGCTGATCAAAGGTGTTAAACTAAGGAGAGGATTTAACTCAGCGTGGGAAATGCTGAGCTAAATCCGCCGGATTCAGGCAAATCGTACCCAGCAGCCGCCGAGGCTTTCAGGAGAGCCTCCCTCCCTCTCACCTCAACCCCGTGAACCCCCACATCCTGGGGCACTCCAGCCAACGGGCAGACCCTCGGCACACTCACAGACCACTTGACCCCGTGCAGAAGCAGGAGAGCACCCAAGCAACTCACCACTACCAGGGCTGTTGCTTGCACCCTTTGCACTTGTGCGCACAGAAAAGTTTTCCCCTTTGCAACCAGCCAACGTTCCCTTCACCGTGGCGCACCTGTAGGAGGTGGACACCCTGATCCAAGCCTGGGAATGGGAATATGGGGGAAAAGATGGAGCTGAGCTGCTCCTGGAGGTGCTGGACTTCAAAGCAAGGGGCAGCAGGCACAAGCTGTACCTGGGGACAAATCTAGTTAAATATTTTAGATAGATTGCAACCACAAGGGTGATCAAGCACAGGGCATGGAGAGCTTCTTGTCTTCAGTATAACCCTAGAGAAACTAAAAATTCAACTGGGGAAGCACTGAGACAACTGATTTAACCATGAGGTTGGGTTTACATTTTGATTTGAACCTGCTTTGAACAGGATTTGGGTCAGAAACCTCCAGAGGTCTCTCCAAAATCAATCTGTAATTCATCTGTGCAAAGCCAAATGTTCAATCTGTAAGGCTGGGGAGTCATAAGCCCCATCCCACTGGGGAACTGAGGCACAGGAGGGAGAGGGGGCATGAGCAGAGCTGTTAAAAAAAACCCCGAATTTCTTCTTTGCAGGGAAGGTCTGTGCATCCCTTTTCTTGCTTTTCAGTTTAATAAATGGTGGGGGTTGAATGGCAAGGTCAGCACAGGACTGCTGCATGGACACAGCATGTAACACAGCATATGCTGCTGGAGCACATGCAGGGACTTGAGCCCAGGGAAGCAAGGTGCAGAGGTACAAAGGATGGCTGATAACAACCAGCTATGAGTCAGAAAGCCTATGTCTGCACTACTGGACACATCACCCACCAAAACATCATAGTCCAACCCAACACATGTTGCCTCTCTAACTCTGGTAACTAGAGCCGTGACAAAAGTCCGCAGTAGAGAGCAGTCCAGTCCCTGGACTGAGCACCAGTGTGGAAAAGAGCATTTCTACACCCAACATCCGAAAAGAACTGTTTTTGCAAGCTCCTCCAGGCTCAGGGCAAAGTTGCCCATGATGGTGTTACTCAAGGTCAAAAAGAGCAGCAATAGCAGAGTAGGAGGCAAAAAGCAGCTTTTTAATAATATATCTGAGCTTACCCAGTGGGCCAGAGCACTGTTAATAGTCTCTGTTTTCTGACCACTTCTAGGAAATCAGCTAGAAATTGAGTTACTTATAATTGTGTAAATTATTTCACCCAACCAGCCTACATCTCCTCACCATAGGGAGATCTTTGTGCTCAACTTTCTCATGGCATTGCAATTGCAGCATTTGAAGGAAAGCACCACAACACTCTCAGATTCGTGTTTGCTGAGCAGCTTCCTATCCTTTCCAGCAATGGGCCCCTCTGTGTTCCCAAGCACAAGCAAAGGATTGGGTTTGGGTGCCCTCTCCACACCCGCAGCAGAGCATTCCCACAAGCTGTCACTAGATGGCGGCAATGCCTTGCATCCACCGAGTGTACCAACGCTGCCCGGGAGGAGCATTGCCTGGCTTGCACCCAGCCTTTCCTACCCTCTCGCAGGTCCCTCCAGCTTTCAGGTCAGGGGCTCTCAGCCATCCCGTCACCGGCATCTCAAACCAGGAAACATGTCTCCAAAGAGCCCCGTTTTCTCCTTTAGAGGTCTGCACTGGGACCGGTGCTATTTAATATCTTCATCAATGAGATAGCTGGATCGAGCATACTCTCAGCTAGTTTGCAGATGACATCAAGCTGAGTGATGTGGTTGACACACCTGAGGGATAAGATGCCATCCAGAGGGACCTGGACAAGAGCCTGCCCCTCAAGAAGAGACTCAGAAAGGGGCACGTGGAAAGACCCCAACCTGCAACTAGGACCAGAACACACCAAACTTTATAAAAACCATCACGCAATCCTGAGCAGCACAAAAATCTCACTGTGTTTCCCTGTCCTAACTGACCACTTTCCCCACAGCTGGGTGCGAAGCTCTTTCTTCACTAAGGTGTTTTACAGCAAGCCCAAGGACATCTGTGTTGTGGTTTGGGTTTGGTAAACCGAAGTGCAGGACCCATTCACAAAGGCAGAGCAGAAATGGAGCACGAGGATGGGATTGTGCAGTGCTGGCTCCTGCAGTAGGACACTGAAGACATTATTACTTGGAGAAAGTTGTGCAAGCTGGTTCTACTGTGCTGAAGTTTACATTAAACCCCAGGGCCAGATTTTATCTCAAAATCTGAAGTCCCATAGGATAGAGCCTCTGTGACCACTCACTAGGGATTCAACAGGGAAGATACTGTGGAGGCTGAGCCTCATCCCACCAAAAGCCAAGCTGCAAGGACAATCTGTGTCCTCTGAGGCATCAGCAGGAGTCCCTGTGTCCAGAGAGAGACAACAGCACTTCACTGCAGATGTCTGAGGCAAGAGAATGGGAGGCAAGTAGCACAGCCAGCAGCTTTGTTGCTAAGGCAAAGCCAGCTCTTCTGTAAGCTCTGCTCCCCAGCTGATCGTTGGCAAGCAAAGCTAAAGCAATGGCAGGTCTCATGCTATCAGTGAAGCCGCTTCCTTGCCCTTGGAGAAGGAATACTGATCCTTTGCTCCTATTGGGACCTTTGTAATAAGATGACAAGGGCTGAAGGCTGCCCATTGCTGAATTTGGGCATTAATGGAAAGCTTTATCAAGCAGTAGTGCTCCGTACAAGCTGCCGCTTTCGGCAGTCTTATCAAGGCTCTGATAAATGGCATATCTAATCTAAACAAATATGAACTGGCGCTTGCATGTCTGCGGCTTGGAAGTTACAACTTGGAGGCAGCCAGCCTCCAGGAGACTGCCATGGCCATTTGAAAATGAGAAAAAACTGGTAAAGGTGCCATATTTCATCTCAGTACTGTCTTGGTGATGAAAACTTGATGGAAACCAAGAGGCATAGAGAGTTCATGGCAGCAGCAGCATCTTTTCCCATCCTACCCAACCTTTTGAAGCAATGCAGCCATCGGCCTACTGAAGAAACCTGTATTCCTCGAGGTTAAAAATAATCAGACCAAAGATGTGAAAACTGGGCAGCAGACCAAGCTCTCAGGTACAAGCACCGCCGAAACAGGGATGACTCAAGCAATAATACAGGTTGAGATGGAGGGAAGCCTACTTGGAGGTCTGTGATCCACAAGCTTGTGAACAAGCTCTTCAAAAAATGGCTAGGGGGTTGGGATGTCCAACTGCACCTGCATTAGGGGAATCCATGACTGAATCTGCAAAAGCCCTGGCTTGTAGCCTTTCACATTTGGGCTAAGAAAATCCCAGCATAGAGGCCAGTTCCAGTTTACCAAAGCACTGAGGTAAAAACAGAGGCTTCAAAAAGTTAAGGGAGTCACTAGTGAGATAGGCTCGGAAGCACATAGAGGCAAGGTGCATGAAGACATTCCTGGACCTCAACAAGGCTGCCAGGTACCCTATTCTGGGCTTCAGCAAGGTGCCTTTCCCCACACAGTGCACTGGCTGCAAAGTACTTGCATAGTTCAGAGCAGCCCAAGGATAGGTACACAGAGAGGCAGTGGAGGTGTTTTTTGAGATTTGGCCAAAGCCATGGCAGAGCTGATCTGAGGAGGCTGAACCAGAGATGTTCAGAGATCCCTCCCAGCCAGCATTTCTCTGATTCATCATGTTGGGACACAGAGCATTTGGATACCTCCATGGCTAGGAGGGAGTTGAGAAATTTTGCACATCCATATCTTTGATTTAGGTGCAAAAAGCAGAAATGAAACACATCCTTTTTTCTGACAAGCTTCAAAGATCCTATGCTTTATTTTCAAAGCAACTTAAACCTAAAGGTGGCTGCTGTCTTCCCACAAGAGGAAGCTCCCACAACAGTTTTTGAAAATGATCCATGCCTTTTCTCTTTCCAGGTTTTAGGATATAGATGTTGTTTTAATCAAATGGTCAATTGACTCGGCCTTGAGGTAATGCAAATCAGGTGCATTTTCAGGGTCCTGGAAAGTTAAAGTGATGTCATGTTATAAAAGATCCTGTATTCTGGTGGAGGGATGTACAAGTATTCTGAACTTTGCTATTAAGATTAAATTTATCTCACCTGCTGTTTGCTCAGCAGGCCTAGGTAGACAATAATTAACCTGGCCAAATTTAATTCAGTAAGAGTTTCTTTGTTTTTTATAAGAATTTCTGCATTTCTTTACTAGGGGAAATAGAATAACAGGAGTTCAACAGAACACTTGCAGACAAAAGAAGAAGGCTTTATCATTTTCAAGCTTGCCAGCAGTGATGATCCATAGTCTGCATTTAACCAACACACTGAAGCTGGGAGCATAAATATGTTTTATGTATCCACAAGAAGTAAAAGAGAAGAGGATACCTGCAGAAAAAAACTTGGGTCCCAAGTAGGGTGAATTTTCTACCAACTACTCAAACAATTTCTGCCCAATTACCAAATGAGTTCTGAATAATTATATTCCCTTTTTAGCATTTGATGGGAGATACCCAGACCTTGGGAGATTGACCTGCCCAGAGGGTGTTCTTACCCAGTTTCTGGTGGTTTTCTAAGTGGCTTAGCTGCCCTCATTAGGCATGATAACCATTTCAAAGCTCGTAGGACAAAAGCTGGTGAGCTTTTCCAAATCCTATCTTAGGCTCAGATCTCATGAGCCTTGTGGTTGTTTCTCCTTTTAAGCTGGCATGAGTCTCACAGGGATATTGTGGGCCTGGGAAGTCTGTGGTGGCTGAGATGCCAGATTTCCTCAGGGGCTGGAGACAATAAGGTGCTTCTACAAGCACCTAAGATTGGGTTCATCTTGGATAATATGAAATGTTTACAAATGCCCTAGACATGTAGGGCACTTGGAGAGGCTAGAGAGGGATAGACAGCCCTGGAACAATATTCATGATGTGTTTCTCCTATTTCTCTCCTTTGGCTTATCTAGATGTCAGCTCAGAGGCACTCATTGCACTGGTTATGGCTGAGGTTACCAGAGAAATCTTCTACTACTGACTTAGTGGTTATCCCTTCTCCATAGCCTGCACATGGAAATGGGTGATAAATGGGCATCTCTCCCAACACTGAGATGTGGTCAGATGTGGCCAAACTACAAGAAATTCCTAAGGTGATGGCACCCCTGTTGGGAAGCCAAAGATAAAAGGGAAAAAAAGGCTGAAAAAGCTATCTGGAGAAATTGCTCAATCAACCCACCCCCCATGAGTGCTCTCTGAACCTTCCTGCCACCCGCCATGGTGTGGAGGGGTCACGTTCCCTACAGAGACCCTCCCAGCCAACTTCCCCCACTGCCCGCCCTACCAGCAGAGGTTTTCCCTCTCCTGCTTCGTCAGGCAGACACTGTCTGTACTAATTAACCAGAAACTGAGGCTGGATCTATCCTGGGCAGCACAGAGAGCAGAGGCAGATGGCAGCCCTGGGCTGAGCCTGCACGAGTGGGATGGGTGGTTGCAGAGGGCTCTGACAGCATCTCCAAATTGGAAAGAGACAAGGGTTTTTTTGTGTTCCATGGTTTCACTTAAAAAAAAACAAACCCAAAGATGCTATGAGAAGGCAGAGTGGAAGAATTGTGAAGAGGAAAATGCATGTGAGTGAAAAAGGGGAAAAATCCCTGAGCTGTTGACTTCGGGAGGGAGGAGGAATTTATTGGGTCAGAGGATGAGATGGAAGCAAGAAGCTGAGTCTGGGAGTCCAGATGCCATGCAGCAACCTGGAACAGTGAAGAGGACTGCTCTAGGACAGAAGCCTAGCCCCAAGTCCTGCTTTGGAGGGAGGAATCTGGATCAGCTTAGAGGTTGCCACTGGCCCTTACTTCTGTTGGAGAATTTGGCAGAAATGCAACTCTGAGGGCCAGGATGCTCCTTCAGTACACAAGTGACTGTTGCTCCTCCAGCAAAAGGAGAGGAAAGGGGTTCTAGAAGTGGCTCCTGCCAAGAGCCTTGTTAGATCACTAATGCTACTGATCCAGGCATTCACACAAAACCCTTTTCCTAGGGGCATGGCCAGAGTGATGGAGTGTGAGTTAAGCTACAGACTTCAGGATGGGCCAGTTCAAGCCTAGGGTTTGATTTTGAGTGATGTCTCCTTAGGGGACAATGATTTTGTGACTACTGATACATTTGGGTTACACCAAACCCCACCATTACAGAGGACCACAAGGCATCTGAACGTGCTCTTCATGCCAATGCTAAAGACTCAGCATTACACATCAGTGCATAGAAACTCCACCAGTGTCAGCTCCAGGGGATACCTTTCACCACTTTCTCCTCTTCCAGGTGTGTGCTTCCAGACTGCAAGCTGATTAGATGATTTGGCTCATTCCTCTGATAATTAATCCATTTGCACAATTAATTTTTTTTCTCTTTTATTTATAGATGCCACGTTGCTACCTCTGTAAAATGGCTTCATGGGATTTTTCCCTGCCCCCACGTTGTAAATTGAGGCCTGTAAAATGAAGAGCAGTTTATCTCTGACCATTGCCCAGTTTTATGTTAATGTTTGAACATGACCATAAAAGAATTACATCATCTTACCTCTGACCAGCTGGTAAGGCAAAAGGACCTTATAAAACCAAGTTCTGCTTACCAGCAAGGCACCTTCTCTTGTGTTGGAAGCACAGGGAGCCTTTCCATCATGAGCTTCACTGGAAAGTATGAACTCCAGTCCCAGGAAAATTTTGAGCCTTTTATGAAAGCCATTGGTAAGTGCCTGAATGTGCTGTGTTCTGCTTTGCCTCCACAGATCCCACTGATATTTGGGAGCCCAATTGTGCTGATGTCATAGATTGAAAACATCTCTCAGATTTCCTGTCATCTTGCAATTGTTGGGGGGTTTTCAAATGCATGTACATGGAGGTGTGATCTCAAAATAGGGGAGAAAGCATCTCTCTGGCTGGTTGCTGGAGGTCAAGAGATGCTGGGTGAGATTCTATGGTCTGCAGGAATATGGTCCCTGCAGGCTCTGCAGCCATGAGCCAGCACAGCAGAGTGATGCACACACGTGACAAACCAGTGAGACCTTGGTAGCTCAGGGTAACTGCAGATCTGTTCTGTCACAATCTGAAGTTTGAGGATGAGCAGGACATAGCTCAGCCCACCCTAATGCTCCTCAGTGATGCCGCAAAGACCCAAATTCCTCCATTCATCAGAAGAAAACATGTCAAGGTTGTTTAAATGTTTAATAATCAATGTGATTAGCTAGATTTCCACCAGTATCCATGCCAAGGAGTGTGCTCCTGAAGGGATTCAGGAGGTTTTGCACTGTTTCTGAACAGTTATGTGCTGCAGGGGCTCCACCTGTCAGATCAGCTTCAGGCTTTGTGAGATTTTAGTAAGCTGTTTCTGAGGGACCCTGAATCTCATTAAAAACCTGCTTGATACCCTTATTCTGCCTCAGTTTATTCCGTTTTCTCTTCTTGCCTCTCAGTGAAGGAAGGAAAATAGAATGTTTTCTTTCCATCTGATGCTTAGCCAGAGAGGTAGCTGTTCTGCTCCCAGTCAGGTGAGTGAGACAAGGGAGATGTCTAGTTCCCACACAAAACCCAGGATGAACATGTTGTTCTTCCTTCCCAGCAGACTCAGGGCCAAGTGGCCCTTGAGGAGTCATCATCATTGCAAGGTTTTTCCACACTGGAATAGAAATCCTCCCAGCTGTGTGCCCCCAAATCCCACCACATTCTTTTGGCAGCAGCAATCTGTGCACTCATCGCTCCAAACACCACTTAGTATCTCTTGTTTCTGGGCAGGGCTTCCTGATGACCAGATCCAGAAGGGTAAGGACATCAAGAGCATCTCAGAAATAGTGCAGGATGGGAAAAAGTTCACAGTTACTGTGACCACTGGCTCCAAAGTGCTGAAAAATGAATTCACCATTGGGGAGGAGTGCGAGATGGAGACGCTGACAGGAGAGAAAGTCAAGGTGAGTAACCAGCTTCTCCTTTGCCAAGGCTGCAGGGACTCAGGGACATTAAATTTCCTTTCCAGCTATTCCATCTGCACTTGAGCAAAGGAATTGACCAGACCATGGGTATTAAAGCTGGTGCAGGGAAAAGACCTGGGTAATTCCCCAGCCTGCTTCTGTCTCTCACAGCTTGCATGCATGATTTGATGTGATGTGAATGGGCTAACTGCTGAAACTAAGTGTGCAGATGTGACACCCACTGCCCTGCTCCCTGCAGCTCCTCAGTAAATCTCTTAGGGACATATTTCTGAAAATTACAGTCCTTTTCTGAGTCACCTTCCTGAGAAACTCAGAGCCTGAGACCCTGAAGTTCCCACCTCTCCTCTTCACTTTTACAAAACAAAGTTCCCCAACCAGCGCTTCAGCAGATGAACCTTTGCATTTCTAAAACTACCTTAATGGCCAGTTTGGAAAATACAGGAAGCCAGTGTTTTAATAGGCCATTTGGAAAGGGGAGACAGAGATGCTTTGGTAAATTTTTCTGGCAGCAAATGGTCTGAAAGGTCTGAGGTGGAAAAGGGTTGACTTTCTGTCATGTTGAAATCAAAACCATACCCCTATCTTCATTTTGTTGGCTTAAGGGTAGCACAGGAAACTCAGCCAATGAATCATAAACCAATAAATCTCTCCTTTTAAGTCACAGTGGCTGTTAGCTTCTCTGCTAGCCTATTCCACTGCTTCTGTTTACACTGGGTGAGATGATTTGGCAAGGTGAGGATTTATCACCCTTAAAACTGGGTTGGCTCCTGTTCCTGGATGTTTTTGTCCAATGGTTCATAAAATGTTGAGACAGCACCACTGGCAAATGTTTCCTCTCACCTCTGCCTCGGGAGAAGATGATTTTGCAGGAACTTCCAAAAGCAGAAGGGGCGATCACCAAAAAAATGCTCCATTGAATTGGACTCTGAGAGCCATGCTGGCTGCATCACGATTTCCAGCATCACTGAAGTCCCTTGCACATAAACTTTGGGGAAAGGGCTATTAGAAGAGTTTTACTGTCCATAAATCATCAGTTCAAGGGCACATGAACACATGTTATAGCTGGACAGATAGATGAACAGAAATGGAGTTTGCTGGATTATTTATGTGACTGACTTCCATGATCAGTCCCTACCCTTGTTGTGTTGTAGTGACCACCAGCACAACTCTCTCTCCTTATCCTCCTAGAAAAGCCAAAATCACTGGGGGAGCAGCTTGCTCCAAACAGCTTGGAAGGGGATGATGGCAAGGCCATACAGAAGGGGAAGGACAAAATGCAAGGGTTGAGATGGTCTCCAGCAATAATTTGAATACCTCTGTCTTCTCCTGCCAGACCGTTGTTCAGATGGAGGGTAACAACAAACTGGTCGCAAGCCTGAAAGGGCTGAAATCTGTCACCGAAGTGAATGGGGACACCATCACCCATGTAAGTGGAGAAGAGAAGAGAAGAGCAGTGGCTGGGGTGTGGGTGCATACAGCTACCTTCAGGGGCGTGGCCTTAGAAAGCCTACAGAGATAATGGGCACCTTAGGGAGGTGCTGGAGATGAGGACATGGCTTGCATTTATGCTCTGCAGCCAAAGTTTATCAGCTGGCCAGGCACTGAAGGCAGTTTTTCATTATAGTTCAATACAAAATAAACCAACCAACCAAACAACAACCCTCTGAGACCCCAACAGGCATTGCTGATCAAAATTTCATCTATGAGGGCATGTTCTAACCCACTAGAGGTGTAGGTATGTGCCTGGGCTGGCACTTTTAAAGAAGATAGGTGCAGCAGACAGAACCTTGTTAAGAGTTGTCAGATTATCTCTACCTGCTTTGAGATATTCAGGAAGAAATCCAAAGCTTTAATAGTTCAGTTTATAGGAGATAGACTGGGGATTGGTCCTGTTTTGATTTGCAAGACCAGATACTTTCTAAATATAGTTTGGAGCCAAGCACCATGAAAAGCTCACACTCTCCATTTGTCTTTCAGACAATGACCCTGGGAGACCTCACCTACAAAAGAATCAGCAAAAGAATCTAGAAACCCTGCACACATCAATCATTTTACTGTGTAAAATGTGTCCATTAAAGTAAAATTTGTATTAAAAGCCTCTTCTTTATCATCAGCTCCTTAACTGTTGCTGTAAAGAGGTGCAAGCCTCCAAAATTCACACAAACTCTGGTAGAAATGGGGCAACAGGCTGAGCTAAGGCTGTGCTGATGTTGGTGAATGGATCTGGGCTTGGGTGCAGACTCAGAGCCATTGTGTGACCTTCTGAGATGTGCTCTATGCTGATAAGCACTTTTCCAGCCCCTTCCTGGGGACAGGTGCCAGCATCCTGCTGGAGATGTCCCAGTGGGTCAGGCATCCATGGCTGCCCTAGTTGGGTGGATGAAGGAGCACTGAGCAGGGAAAGGGCTGGCCCTTTCCTTACAAACATGACCAAATTGACCACAGGATGACTGGCAGGGCCAAAGGATGGAGACTTTTTCATATCTAGAGATCAAACCATTGCCTTCAGAACTTTTCTCCCTTGGCTACCCACTGGCAGCTGATCGATACGTTGTCCTTCTTTTGCTCAGTGCAAAGCGGATTAAGCACCTAAGCTGAAAGGCAAGTGCTGAAAGGCATCAGACAAAACACTTCACACAAAACATCATCTGTGAGTCTTACTCAGTTAGCACTCAATGCCCACAGGCATACACAGCACTTTTGGGAACCAGCTTCTCACTTCTACTGTCCCTTGGTTAACCACTCATGGACATCACTGGAAAGAAATGAAGTCACCAGAAGAAAATTATGAGAAAAAAACAAAACTCTTAGGAAAGAATCAATTAAACTTTAACTGAGGACTTCAGGCTCTGCACTTCTGCATAAAGAAACAGGCTTCCAGTAAGAATGTAAATAATGCTCTTTTGCTTCAATTTTTAATGCTAGTGCTAGAAAAAGGATGTTGTTTCTGCCAAGATCTTTTCTGCTTTGAGCCCTTGAAGATATTTCAAGGCTCTCTCCCAGAAGGTCCATGCTGTCAGACTGGTGCTCCTGGAAACAATCCTTAAGGATACATCATATTCCTATATCACATTCCCAATGTTTGGAGGTGTTACCGGTGATGTTATCCCACAGGCAGGAATTTGTGTCAAGCTTGGGGTTTATTCCTTCTTGTGGAAGAGGCTTGATGAGGTCTCATTGGTGGGTTCAGGCATGACTTGAATCTTTTGGTTTTTGAGGGCTGCTTCCCTCATCTTGTAGTACATGAACTCATTCTGCTGGAACATGCGCAGCTCCATCTCCGTCTGGACACGCATGACCTGAGGGACACAACAGCTTACAGAACCTGTGACACAAGGGATCTCCATCTAGTTAATAACACACTGCCTAAAAATGGGACTGTGCTTCAGGGATGCCCTAGGCCATTTAATGACTGATGCACCATACTCTAGGTGTCTCACCAGCAGGAATAAAGCTGACTGGACACAAACATCCAGGCTAAAGAAGTGAAAGATCCACAGCTGCAACTGTAAATATTTCATCATATCTGAGCAAATGTAATCCTCTGGGATCTGCAGATCTTGAGTCTAAGCTAGAAAATGCACCTATCAGTCATTTGAGGAAAAAATACACCGTAGCTTAGTGGCAAATAAAGAAAAATTAAAGAACAAAAGAAAAATTAGTAAAGAAGATCAACTAGGTAAACTAGGAACGTCCACCATAGGTCATTTGCTGTAGTAAAATTGTAATGAAATGGGAGCAGTGAAATCAGGCAGTTTGAAGAATGGGAGGCTTTGTCCTTGAGCACAGCAATTTCAAAGAAGACTCAGGGACTCAGTGGCAATTTTTAATGTATATCCTGGTGCAGGATAAAAGCTGTTTTTCAGGGATGGAGATTTTCCATAGTAAGGGACATGCATTTCCCAGCAGACTACAACATATCTAGCAAGAAGCATTCGATACTTGATACATCTCTCAGCACTTATGGATAGATTATTTCTACAGCCTGAATGTAGTCTTTCCCAGACAGACAGAAGAGACAATACAGGAGATGACACCTACCTCCAGGTCTTTGGTAATTGGGTGGGAAGGTCCATGGGTTATCAGGAGAATGGCATAGGCTTTACAGATCAAGCCATGGCCAGCTTCAATGAGACCAGCATGCCAGTGAGTGACTCCTGCCCGCATCAGGGCCATCCCCAGCTGTGCATTGTTGGGATGGTATATTTTCCTGGAAAAACATTGAGTAATTTTAGTTCAGGAGACTTCTGGGTTCCCAGATGTTTATCAGTGATGTGATACATTTGCCAAAAAGCAGATTGCTTACTCAAGTGAGTAAAGTGCATTCGGTGCCACTGAAAAAGGCAGCCCTGCTGAGAAACAGGCAGACATGAATTAGACAAGGGCACAAGTTATACTAGGACACAAGTTGTTGTGAAAGAGGATGAACGATCTGTGAACAGGGAAAGTTGGACACCTGGGTTGGAGAATGCTAAGCTCTATCATTCCACATTGTTTTGGCACAAACAAAACCCAACTCTGACCCTTAGGCCCACAACAGCATCAGCTTAACTTTTGATGCTTAACATGTTCCCTCCCTGTGTGGTAATATAATCAGGTCCCAACCTGAATGCCAGCACCACTGCCCTGATGGGAGTAGACTAAGAAAATTATTCTTATAACACACAGCCTAACAATGCTTAACCACAGAGAGCTGCCAAAAATAGGGCAGACATACAGGTAGCCATCCACCATCCTCTTGGCATAATCAGCTGCTTCCTCAAACATCTGGAGGTAGGAGAGCACCTCAGAGGAAATGCTGAGGATCCTCAGGAGGTAGATGTTCGTATCACCCAGCACAGGCTCCTGTTTCGTCAGGCACTCACGACACAGCTTCACCACCTGTGCCCAGAGGAAGTAGGGAGAGGAAAGGTAAGTCAGTGCACGTTTGGCCTCAAAGCTGCCACAACAAAGCCCTGTGGGTCACAGGGTCCATACCAGTCCTAAAGGACTAGTCAGTCTCCATGAAGCGGGGGGTGATAGGATATGTTTTGATTTGTTGAGAATACAGCAAGAAAGCAAAAGCACTAAGACTTACTTCATGGTATAGTCCTTCCATGCGGGCCTTGTTGATCTTCTCCAGTGTGTCCTTGGAAAACTGGATGACCTCCTTCACTGTCTCTGCAGAGGGCTGTGGACAACATTAGGAAAACCTGGAGGAAAATGCACTGCTTGATACATGCCGAAATACCCTGGTTGGAGAAATGTTTATTCCATAGTCTGGGCACATAAATCAGCTCACCAGGATGATTGCCTCATCACCTGCTACCATCCTACCACTGGCTGTATATCCCAGCGTGTCTCGCAGACCTGCCCAAGACTGAGCTGGAAAGGTCCCACTATTGAGTTGAGAGGTGAAGCTCCTGCTGACTTCAGCAAGAGTGTTGCTCATCAGGGTAGCAGCCATGTCCATCTGGCTGGCATGCATAACAGGGTACCTCGACTCTTTCCGCCATGTCTTCCTTTTGGAAAAGGGACAGAATTGATCCTGCAACAAGGAGGACCCAACAGATGCCAAAAAGGCTGTGAAAGCCACCAGTTGGTGTGTATCAGGTGCTCCTAGTGCAGGTGCTTGAGACAAATGAGGCTCCTGAATGACAGATGGGTGGAATAAGGACAGGAAAGATTAATGAATTTTAGCCATTTTGAGAAATGATGTCATTGGATCCAAACACCATAAGATGCTTGACATCAGATTTCAGCTGCATCCAAAGTGAAATATGTTTTTCCACACATCTCAAGTTTGGATTTCACTGTGTGTTTAATGCATGATGATGCATATCTAAGTATGCCTGGTAAAACACTAACCACTCATAATTAATTGCCTCCTTTTCCTTCATTTAATGCTGATCTATAACATTATGATAGCCATCACCACCATTCATCTTCCACTTCTCTAAGCCTTTCAAGTTTTCATTTTCAAATTATTCTAGCTGTCATGACCTTCTTTTTCATAAATGGGAAATCTGAAATCAGCCCACAATTGTGTGACCCCAGGAGCTTCCAGGAAGAGCCTGGTCTGGAGACACACAATAGAGGCATGTGCCCAGCAGCCAGAAGGGACCTGTGGGTGTGGATCAAAAGCAGAGTCCCAAAGCTGCAATGAAGGACACAAAGATTTGGAGTCAGGGCAATAGGATTGTCCTACATCTGGTCAACCAGATTTTTGAGGAATCAATGAAATTCAGCTTTTTGGGAAAAGCTCTCTAAAGTTCAGTATGGAAGGAAAACCAGTAACTTTTCAGAGCCATGTACCCCCCATCTATTTATGGATACATGTGTATGTGTTATGATTTATTATTCTATATTATTAGACTGAAGCTATCATGGCTAATCAGATTTTGGCAGCTGTTTGAGCAGCACACAGTGTGTCCTAGTGCACAGAGCACATTCAAAGGCAATGTTAATGTCTGTGCAAATCACATTGCTTTGCTGAGTAAAGACTCCCAGAATAGGCACCTTAAACTGCACTTATGTAGTGGCTTTGTCTAATCAAAATCCTCTCTTGCATTTACAAGATCCCTAGGTCTGTTGCCGTTATAAACAATGGGAACTTTGCTACTATTTGGAAGGTGTGAAGGACTGGAGGCTGGAGCAGCTGTTAAGGGTGTAAGGTGTCAATCTTGCATATATTCATAGCACGTTTTCCACACAGCTGTAAGTGTTGCTGCTCACAGGCAAGTGAGTCTGAATTCAGAAAATGTGATACAGTGAGGTCAGTCTGGATACTTACTGTCTGTGGATAGAGTGTATTTTTAATAGATGAAAGCATGCACCTTGCATAATTATAGATTTTCTACGGAAGCACTTCAGACTGTGAAGGACATTGACCCCAAAGAGCATGTTTTCCCACTGTGTGCTGCAGAGTACCTCTAATGCTCACAAAAAGAGGACGGTGCACCTCACAGCTCTGTCAAGGCTTGGTAGCAGGTGTTGAATGAGAGCTGAGGGTTTTTTATGCCAGCCACTGGAGGTGCTCAGAAATACTTCTACAGAAAGTCAGATAAAAGTACTTCTGCATGAGAGGACTGAGCTCTGGGACAAATCTACATTAGAAGTGGGGAGTTTCACTAGTCAGGATTACCTTTAAAAAGAAGGTTGGTAATTTATTAACAGGATTATATTGCAGGGTCTTTTGCACTAGAGGAGAACTTGACCCAGCAAGCAAAGGGTCTCCTCTAGTCCTATGTCATGTCTCCCATGGAAGCATCCTGATATCAGTTCAATCCTGTTTCTCCAAACCTTTCTCAAAGAGAAAGAGCTACTCTGCAGCATCCAGCCTTTCCTGATTCCCACCTATATGCAAGAAGATTCAAAGGACTGAGCTTGGCTTTCTGGCAACTACTGACTCTGTCGCTGTTGAGATTACCCTGTGGCTGAGGAAGCACAGCCACAGAGACACACAGGTGCCTTGGTGGAGGAGATGCAGCCACTTCTGGGTTTAGACACAGCAGGACAAACTGAATAGAATACCTTGCTTTCCCCCTCCTTCACTGCCAGCATCAGGTCATCTTTGATGTGTTTTGTGCAGTGCTCACAGGTGCAGTCAAAGTAATACTGCTTCTTCAGCTGCTTCCGCCGCTCCTCGCTCAGGTTGAGGAAATCCACGTAGGAAACAGTCAGCTCAGTCCCTGGAGAAATCTTGCTTAGTGCCCGCAGCTCGATCCTGGGTACAAAGGAGACAAGATTTGGACTTGGAAAAGCAGCAGAAACAAAGGTGAAGCCATAGAGCAGTCAGGGACAAATCCTGTCACCTGTCCTGCCTTGCAGAGGTGAAGCCCTTGCCCTAAGGTACTGCTTCAGCTCTTCAGGGAGGCAATGCAGAGATTGGGAGCAGTCTAGTTAACAGAATACAGGGTAAAAACACAGTCACACCAGTTTCTCCTGCCCCTCTGCAAGTCCCTGGCAGGGATTTGTAAGGGTCTGAGCTATAAACAGATTATGGCTCCATTACTTTATCCAGTTGGATGCTGAACCTAGACAGTAGCTTTTATTATATTTCAGGGGATCTTGCCAGAAGAAAACCCTCAGATAAGAAATACCCAACCAGCCTTGCAAAATGCTGAGTTTGGACTTTGGGTCTTTTTTTAAGTACTGCTTTGCTTGCTGTCCACCCATCCCTGGCTAGACTCCCAGATCCTGAGCCATGCTGCTTTTGGTATCGTTTTCACTCTGAAAAGTTAAGACACATTCCCTCTGGGTACTAGGTAAGAGATGTTCTCACCCTGTTCACACATCTCTACATAAAGGCTTAGAAACAATTCTCTGGAAATAGTCTCTTTTTATACAGCCCATTTGATCTGATAGTGCTAATATTAAACACAAGGAAATCACCAGTCTCTGTTACTAAACCAAAATCCATAGCAAATCCTTAATGACAGGCTTTTGGAAAGACAGATATTTGCACCTGCCTTTCTCTCATGTCTTTCCTTGCAAAAGGTCTTCAATAACATGGGCACTCAAAACTATTCCCTTTCTTTTTTTCTCCATGCATCTAATCTCCCAGCCACCCTGGGCCATATCTCAGTCACAGAGGCTGGAGAGGCACAACTGGCTGAAGAATTTGATCATAGTGAGAAAGAACTCACCAAATAACAATCTTGAGGTGGTGCTTCTGTATTCATCTACTCCCCCACCTACTAATGACTCTGCCCATGGTTAGAATTAATTCACTGCACTTCAGATGAGTGACCTTGAGCTCTCTGCTCACACTAGCTAGTTGGTTAAACACATTTTTGTAGGTAGGCATACTTAGTGGTTATCAAAATGAAGCAGCTTCATGGTCTGAGCTCCCACCCTAACATCACTCTACTAAGTGGCACATCAGTCCTGGGACCAAGGGCCTTTAGGTGGGACCCAGTGAAGATCTCACCAAAGGTCACACCTTTAAAATTCCATCTTTTGAGAAGGACATAACTTTTTCTATGTGATCATATTTCAGCAAGGGATTGTAATTCCTTTTTAATTCTCATTAGAAACTCTCAGCACCAAGGGCATAGCTCCGAGCCTTTCAGCTCTGCTAAAGCTGCTGCGAAAACTACTCTCCAAGGCTGGTCTTGACCTTCTCTCAGTGTTAGATCATATCAACAACATATTTCATACAATATTTATCACTAAACATGTCACCATCACAAAGGGCAGCTATTAGTTATGTTGCAACTATGGGTAAATGCCAGCCAGAGAAATGTGCAACTCACTACTCCAGGAGAAAGTGCATGAAAAAGAACAATTCCTGTCAGAAAGGTTTACACATATAAACATTCCTGTTCACACTTAACAGGATCTTCATTCAAGTGAGTCATGCAACCAGAGAAGCAAAATCAAGCCTCTGACTTTTATGATGCCCCTGATAGCCTAAGCAGCATAGATATATTTTAAGCATCCATCCCTTGTGTGGAGGGGATGGATAACATTTGGGATAAGCCTGGAAACACATGGCATGTTTTAAATGCCATTGTTAAAGAGACACTGTCAGCCAAGAATACCACACTGAGCTTGTCCTGGGCTCTTTCCCCAGTGTCTGCCCCAAGCACTAAGGACCTTCAAAGACACACACACACAGGCATATAGAGTGCCTCAAAACTCAAACTGCCCCAAAATAGCAACTCTAATCAGAAGTGAAACTCTTCTGTCCCCTTTTATGGTCCTATCTATAATGCACTGAGTAAGCACTAATGGTGAAGAAGAGCATCTCAAAAGTATTTCACAGGCAATGGGGTGTTTGCTTGAGATTCAAATTTAAAGACAACAGTGTCCCTTTAACAGGACTGACTACAATATACCACGTGCAGCGAGCTAAGCAGAGAAATTCTCTCTTTCTTTCCATGTACCTTCATGATTTCTTCAGTTTGGATCAGGTAACAGTGGCATCATTAAAAGGTAAAAAGTTAATCAGGTGTTGTGATAAAGAAGGATGAAATCTACATCTCATGCTGCTACTGCAGGCAATGCATTCAATGGGCACTGTTTGCTGCAGAAGAAAGGTGGACTCTTCAGTATGCCAGTAATGCAATCATTTCTCATCTCCTAATACATGAGGTTTTATTTTGGGCTGTACAAGATTAGCAAGACCTTGTTCTGACTTTCATGTTCTTGCTGTAATCACAGGGAGGAGAAATGAGAAGTGGAGAGGGGAAATACTGACAGGAAGGAAGCCAAAGGAAAGAGAGGGAAAGCAGAGAGGGAATTTGCCGTGGGAGAGAGAGTCATGGTATTACCTCTATCATTTTAATTTACTACAAAATGCAGAGTTAAGTGAGGTTTGGGTTTAGTGGGGCTTTACACACGGGAGGAGTAGAAGTTCAGAAAATGAGGAAAGTGAAATTTTCAGCAGAGGGAGCCCCTTGGGCTGCTTGCAGTTTTTCCATTAAACATGGGCATGAAGGGTAAAGGGCAAGGGGGGAGATATGATGCTTTTAAGACTGACCCACCTCATCTGTGTGTGGAACATTGATCTTACAGCCTCATGACTGAAAGACAAAACAAACATCTGCAGTTTACACAGGTACAAGTACAACAACAACAACAAAAATGGGTACAAGGCAGAGGGCATTGGGACATCATTCCAATGGGAGACAAGGGAGTTCCCTGGGCATGCTTCATGCTTCACTGCATGAGAGCTTCATTTTCGCTCTGCAGCTGCCATAACTGAATTTCCCATCACTGGAATGTGGAGGATTTGGAAGAGAACTGTCCTGTGATTTTAGAAGTGGTCTCAGCCAGAGAGTGTGTGAAACAAACTTCTGATGTTTGGCAGGCACAAGGGGGCTAGTTCTCCTTCATAGAAATATCTCCACTGACATGACTAGTCATGCTCTCTAAAACACAGCTTGAAATGTAGATCAGAATAGAGTATCTCTCTCTACTAGTACTAGTACTAGTACTCTACTCTCTCTGGTGAGTTTTGTGTGTCCTCAAAGCCCGTGTTGTGTCTTCAGTGCTGATAGTTCAGTTCCTACAACAGGGGCTTATCATCAGTTTTCAACAGAAAGACAAGGAACCTTTGTCATTTACCTGGCCAGTAATCAGATGGTGAAGTTTTAAGTCAGTAACAAAATATATGTGGGAGGTTCAACAAGCTGCCAGGCAAACAAAATGCTATTCCTCTACTTACCACCCAGAAACTCAGACTTCAGGGTTGTTATCACTGCTGATTACCACCTCTGCTTACCAGGCTGGTTGGAGAGGCTCTCCATCATCCCAGTATGGATCTGATCCAGAGCAATTGGATATCAGAGCAGAGACTTCAATCTGACTTTGAATCAGACCCTATTTCCCACCAAGATAATCATCCTAATGCAGCTTTGTTCCCTCTTTGCACATTTACCAGCTGCTTGATAAATGCTGGCGTAGTTTTATCAGGTAAAAACAGCAGTGATAACTGGAGTGTACATGCAATGTGTTAGGTAAAGAAGGGGCTGGAGGGTTCAGTTCTACCACTAAAATTTGGTTAACAAGGTAACTTGTAAAATCTTAGCAGAAAATTTGAATGAAATACTGTGGCTGTGCAGTTCTTGGCGAGCAATTTCCCACAGTTACAGTCTTGCATATGATGCAACTTGCTGGATCAGCAGCAGCTTATACCTCTGGAGGCTGGGAAGGGCAGAGCATCCCTCCCATGAGCCCAAGCACTGAGAGCAGCAGTCTCCATTCCCAGCTTTGCTGAAAAGTCCCTGCATTTCCCACTTAATCTTTTTCCATCTCACATGTCCCACAGAAGTTTTTTTTTCAGGACTTGCATGGGAATAGGGAGTGTCCAGCAGCTTGGGGCATCCTGCACTCACATGTGACTCGATTTGCAGGTAACAGTCACAAATGTCAATAAGATCTCATCACCAAAGGGTTAATCAGTGATTAAAAGAGATGGTAGACTCTCACAAAGATGAAGGTTGTGTTAGTAGAGGTTATAAACACATCAGCAGATAGCAATACACAGCTGATTGCAAGCTTTGGTTATGAGAAGATCTTGGACTGTGGGCTCAGCATAATCTTTATTAACTGTAATTGTTCATTAGCTATTTATAAAAAAACCCTCAATATAAGGGGTGGCCTAGGCAGCTACTTAGTACTTTATCTATGTGGTTTGAGTCTGATTTCAAAACTCACAG
The DNA here is from genome assembly GCA_013396975.1 of Bucco capensis. NCBI lineage: Eukaryota > Metazoa > Chordata > Aves > Piciformes > Bucconidae > Bucco > Bucco capensis. The sequence goes on along the minus strand of VWZO01018461.1, from coordinate 312,764 downwards.
AAAGCAGGGGATAATCCTTTGCTAGTTCACTGGATTTGAGAACAAATCTTGTCTATTTAGTGGATCAAATAATTTTTAAAAGAAAAATGAGAAATAAAACAGTTCATCTTTAAAAAGAAAACACTGTTGTTGGGGTTTTTTTTCTGAGCTAGAGAAGGAAACAAGAACTAATAGATTTCCTGGGGCAGGGATCTGACACTGTGAGTTTAGCAGAGTCTGCTGAGTTGCCTGTTAAGATGCCTCCCCATCACTTGCCATCACAATGTTCACTCACTTGCCATTGTTGAAGATGACAGTACAGTTGGGCCAGCAGTCATGGTTGGCTTGGCAGAGGTTGGGGAAGATTCCCACACCAACAGCCTGCAGTCCTCTTTGATCACTGAGGGTAAAGCCATTGCAGCTGATCTAGTCCAAAAACATAGGCAGGAATATGCATTAAAGAAGAAAAAACCGAACTTGGCTACATTCAGGATTTCTCGGGTCCCGCTGACGCTTTAGATGTTCCAGCAACTCATCTCCAGACTTTAAGAAGAAAGTAGTGCCTACAAGATCATTGCAGAAGGTAGTTGTAGAGAAAACTTCTTTAGTTAGGATAAAGCATCAGAAGAGAAGCTATGCAGGACTTACGCAGATAACTAACCCAGAGCAGAGCAGAGCAGAGCTGAGTAAATGCTGCAGAATATTTGCTGTTAATATTCATTTGGGATGTCTAAGATAAGTTTGATTTGACCATGCATTGGTTTCCTTATATTTGATTCCTGCAAATAGTTCAGAGAAAGGTCACAGGAAAATGACTTGGAGGCAATTCAAGCAGAGCATTGACAGAAAGCAAAGTTCACGCTTATCAAAACAGCTATCAGTTATAAATTAACTTTGAGAGCTGCTCTCAGCCTGGTCACATTTGCTAAGTGGCTCCACCTTATAAAATCCAATTACTACTGTTTGTTATGAGTCCTAAAAATTTTTCAGAATGATTGCTTTTGCATGACATGTGCTTCCTTGCTTCTGCATTGGCAGCTATGCCAGCCACTAGCACATGTCTCCCTCTGCCTAGCGGAGTGGATTTTCTTTGCGGGATGGGTACCAAAGGATGCTCTGTCCCTTCCCTGTGCTATAGATGGCAAAGTCAACTTCTCCACCACACCAGCCATGGGCAGAGGTGTGAGCAGAGTGTGCAAATCAGCTCAGGTCACCCTTGCCCCTTGGGCAGTGTTGCTAGATGAGGAGTCAGTGCTGCTAGATGAGGAGTCAGTGCAGCCCAGGATACACTGACTTGTACCAGGACTGGAGGCAGAGCAGCTCAGCCTGAACTGGCTTCTGGGAATTCCTCTCTGCTACATTGAGAACAAAATGCATAGCCAACAAGCTAGGAATGGATATTTTTAAATATATTTAGTATATTTTACTTATTTTTATAGTACATATACATATATAAAACATGTAAGTGTAAAAACCTAATGAACACAATATATAATAGACATGAAAGCATATATGAAACATTTTGTTATGTTGAAATATATTCTATGTATATTTACTAAAAATATATTTAAATAGATTTTCTCAGCTCTCCCAGGTGTAGAGAGATGCCCAGTGGGACTTTTGATGACAACGCAGCACTTATAGTTAAGTAAGCCACTTGCCTGTGTGGTTAGACACAAAAAGGCTTCAGACCTTGCCCTTGCTGTGCTTCAGTTTCCCTCAGTGTCAGAGCAGAAGTGATGCAGATGGGGAATGGGCAGTATTCAAACTGCCAACAGCAAATGCTGGTCTTGGATATCCCAACCAACTGCTACGGCCTCTTGGGCATCCTCAGCTCAGGCTGGTTGGAGACTTTCTCTGGGAAGGTGGCATTAAAGGCAGTCCCCCCTTTGCTCTCCCACCCCTCCAACGTACCACTCCGAATATGTGGGAGATGTACTGCATGCCAAACTGCTGGTTCTGGGGAGGCCAAAACTCGAGGAAGCTCTCCACGTCGACACGAAGCTCCTTCTTCTCCTCCTCACTAAAGCTGTCCACATGGTTCTGCAGGTCATCGATGGAGACCAGGCAGCCCTCTGACAGCCCACTGCCTTCCCTCTCGATCTTCCACATGATGCGGGCAGCCAGCCTGGACAGGAGAGAGTCCAAGGCGTTAGCATCACTGCCACCCACTGCAAGGAGAAGGACTGAAGGAAAATCAATATTCATTTAATTAGTGGGGAATTCTATGCAGACAGAAAGATCAAAAAAACCTCAGCATCAGATGCCTGATGGCTGGTCACTACAGGCTTCTGTAGGAAAGGGAGATACAGGGTTTTGGCCCAGCATCTAAGTCCTCACCTGGAGAAGTCCTACAGAGTCCCAGGCCCCCCACTCCATGACAGCTCCCATTTCCTTGAGGAACTCTCTTATGGCAGAGTCAGGATGTGAATCCAAATCTGCATATCTTGTAGACAAATAGGGGAAGAGTCCATCTCCTCCTCCAATTTTCCACCTACTCCCCACTCTCCCACACCTCCTAAACCACCCCGGGTGGCTTTGCCTCACCATGTTCAGCTGAAGTAGTTTTTGTGTCCTGTCCTTTCCTACTCTGACCAAGCTGCTGGCTCAGCCCCTGGGGCCATCTCTCACCTGATGTTTTCGGTGGGTGCCTTGCCATGCCTCTTGATGGCAGTGCACTCATTTTTGTGGTTCAGCCAAGCTGCTCTCTGGCAGGTCCTGTCGCAGTAGTGGGCAAACTTGCACTGGCCACAGCGGTGGAGCCTCTCCTGCCGTTTGAAGCAGGTGTGACAGATGACATGTGTCAGGCTGGAAAGGACAAAAGAGTTCTGCTCATACCTCAGTGAAGGGCCAGCTCCACCCAGCTTTTTGTTTCCTCACAACCATTGAGGATGGACCCCTTAAGGATTTTTGGGAAGATGAAGAAACATCCCACCCAGCTTAGTCACTTGCCCAGTGCTCTTGCTCTTCTGTTTGGCTATGTCAAAGAGACAAATATTTTGTTTAAAGAAGGATGCAATAAAACATTCCCCAGCTCTCTGCCCTCTTGTCTGCAGCTCATCTGCTCCTCCTCAGCACTGCCACTGTTAACAGTATTTGCAGTCTGTTTTCATTTTCTGTCTGGCCCATCCTGAAGCACTAGCCACAACTGCTGAGCAGAAAGCAGATGAGTAATGAGTCTCTGGCTCAGGCAAGCACAAAGAAGAATGTGAAGGCAAGAGTCAGCCTAAAAGATGCACCTGCCTGCAAAGCCTCTGCAGTTGGCTGAAGTGGATCCCCTCGTAAGCACTATTTCTGAGCCCTGCATGCACCAGGTCACAAAATGCAGAAGCAAACACTACCAAGAGACTTAGGAAAATATTGGATGAGAGGCGTCAAATGGGAACATGGCTCTGAGCCATTATAACTGCTCTCCTAAGCTTTCCTTAAGCCCTGGCATGCAGTGGGGATAAAAATATACATCAGAACTGCTCTGCTAGTGGGCAGACCAGAGATGTGTCCCAAAGAAGAAAACTGAGAGATCAAAGCAGTTGCACAGGGAAATCCTGTGTTTGCACTGCTTGAAACCAAGGTATGTTTCCATGGATTAAAAACCAGCTTTGCTTGTCACTTCCAATTGCCACCAGGCCAAAAGTACAGCTGTACTGGATGCATTGCACTTGACAATTGCGGCATTGTGTTGGAGAAAACTGCTTCCTTCTAGGTAGGTATTTTCACCACAGGGTGTTTTGTGTCTTCTCTTTCCTTCAGTTGTAGCATGTCTCCTGGCTGACCACCATTGTGAGACAGCAGCACAGAGCCTCAGGCTCCGTGGGTTTGGAGCTCTCTTGATCACAGCAAATCCAGACAGATACTCAGTGTGGATTAGTGGAGGTCTGAGGGACCAGGGCAGGCTTCCACCTGCTCAGCAGAACCCCAGGCATGACTGCAGAGGGAAAAGTGGATTTTCCCCTGCTCACAGATGGACAACAAACACCAAACACCTGAAGACAAAGAAACGATAAACTCTGAAGAGCTCATGGGAGCACTGTCTAGGGTAGGACACGGTGTGGGCTGGCTCTAATGTCACATTTAGAGATCCAGAGGACGTTTCATCTTCACAAGGCTGGTATGTTGCTGAGCTGAGAACAACAATGATTTAGTGCTGCTCAGTGGCACAGAATATGCCACCTATGTGGATGTTGTTTAATACTAAAGATGAGCACAGTACCTGATGTGAGGATGTGCTCTGCTGTCAGAGCATGAAGTCCTGCCTCTTTACTCTGGTGTCAGCTTTAGTGCTGTGCAGTTAAAGCCTTCCTGCGGATGGACTAGTGATGCAGATTTCTCCTCCAAATCCGAAAGTCTGACATGTCTTTCTCTGGAGCTAGTAACAGTAAATATTGCTCACTGGCAATTCTTGCTGCTGCCTCTGTAGTTGAACTAGCTGAGAGGTTACTGTGAGTTAGATGATCATGGGATAACTGAGAAAAATCTCTCAAAAAGAGTAAATTTAATCTGTGGGAGTTTAAAACAGGATTTCCAACAAGTGTCCTACGATTTTATGTATGTAACTATAATTAAGGGCTATGGGAGGACTGTATCAGGGGATACTGATGAAGAAGTCTAACCTGACACTCACTCTGAAAGTGTCCAGGCTCCCAGTTCAAGAGGAAACCTCCCTCATGTGACCGTTTCATATGTCCAGCTGCTTGTTTCTTCACTGGGAAGGAGGGGGAGACAATTTGGTTTCCTGTCCAAACAACTTTGGGACTTTCTCCTTGCTGCTAGAGTGTTCCTGGCTGTCTTCTTCTCCAGGCCACTGTCTACTTTATCCCTGTCTCCAGCCAGGCTCAACAGTACAGGAGAATTTAAATTCCCATTGCTTAGACACAGCTAGTCCTGGAATGCAAGTTCTCACTGAAAATAGCTCACTGACCACAGAGGCTTTATGATCAAGGGAACATTATCATCACACACAGTCCACAATGGGGAAATTGAGGCACAAGGAAATCAAAACTGTACTGATGAACACATGAGGAGGATGTGCCATGGGCAGGAATCAGACCCACAGCCCCCAGATCCCCAGTCCTAAGATTGTCCTGCCTCTTGACTATACACATATATATATATACACACAAACACATGTAGGCATATCCATATCTATCACAATACATTTAAAGTGCACTTTCATTTCTCTGACAGCAATGTGTGATGTGTTGATGCAATCCACCCTGTGCCTTGGCTTTTGTAGGATTAACAGGGCCATTGATTTAAAGCATGATGACTCTCAGCAGACAAAACTCTGTGAAAATGAGGTTTGGAAAATGACAGTGAGCAATGCTGGAGGAAGCCTGGCACAAGGTAAGCACCCAGAATGGGGCAGTGGGGCACACGTGTCCAGGAAAGGGGATGCAGCCAGCTCCATTAAGTCAAATGAAAGAGCTGGAAGCTGGTGAGAAATGTGAAGCTGTGCTCTGTCAGCTGTCAAGTCATGGGGGTAGAGAGGTGCAAGAGCAATTACACTCCTTGTAAGGCAAAGGAGAGCCAAAGAGCTGATAAAACCCACATGGTTATGCTGTGCCAGGAAGCACAGGGAGATATCTCACACAGGGAATGAAGATCTCTCCTGCATGCTTTGAGGGCAGTTAGAAAGCAAAAAGGATGTTAAAGAAGTTTCCCTGTAAAGAGGAGTGACAGATTGGAGGGAAATATGGTATGACAAAATCCAAATCCTCAAACAGAGGTTTGTCTCTCCCCAACTCTCTCTCTAAGAACAGAAAAATACTGAAATGTTGGCTTTGCATTTTGCTGTTTAGTGCATAGGGAGTCTAGAGTTTCCAAAGCAAACCAAACTGCTGGAACTTACTGCCAGCCCTCGAAAGACTTAATTTCTAAGGAGATGCAGAAATGCACAAAAAAAAGTTACAGTAGACCTCCCAGGGAGGTGAAGGAACTACAGACACAATTACTCATAGATAGTCTGACTGGTAGGTATAAAAGATACCACATCTCTCACAAAACCCTTGTGGGATCCCTGTAGAGAGAACAGCCCATGCTCACATAGTCAGGATTCTGCATGGCTGGGCAGCACTGAAAGTTTCTGGGGAGATGTGTCACACCTACCCAAGAAGCCCTGAAGGTCTGAACTCTACAGACTCAGTGCTCAGCATCACTTGCTTTAACACGGGGATGACACAACTGTTTTCTGTTGTGTCTATGCACATCATGGCCTCTGGAGTGACCTCTGGCTATTCATTCACTGCCATCTTTCCCAGATAGTGAGAACTTGTTTTTTTCCCCCTGCCCAAAAGCAGGATCTTCATTAGCACAGTGATTTCTCCAGCCCTTCCATGTCAGGTATATAGTAGTGACTAGGAGGGCAGGTGCCACTGACCAACTCACAGAATTACTTTCTTGGGAGCCTCAGGTTTCCTTGGCTTCTCATTCAAGTGTCAGCTGAGCTGAACTCTCCAGGGCTCATGAGCTCTGATGTTACGTAGATGAGAGATACAACTACTATTAGTCTTGGACATAACCAGAGCCACAGAAGCAATGACTCAATGTGCCAGTCAACAAATGCAAGAGCTGACAGAGCACTGTCAGCTATACCACAGCTTCCACAAGCATGGCTCACAGTGAAAGCAGAAGAAACAAATAGCTCTTATGACTGCTTGGATTAGTTTCAGATGAATTAAGATCTGTCAGACCTGTCAGGATAGAGAGCTGAGCACTGCCACAGGAAATACATTAACATCATCTCTGAGACATGCATAACCCAAGTATCTGCCAATCATTTCCCATCCAGCATCCATAGCATCTCATTCACTGATCTAGAAAAGCCAGGTGAGATGGCTATAGTGTAAAGGAATAGAGGAGGATTTCATTCAATACCTAATGGACATAGTGAGCAGCTCACAAACTATTTAACACTTATTCTATTCTGTACATCACAGGTAATACACATGGATGACCTTACACCTAAGTGTATCTGCTTCATATTTATAATTGGCTGACTTGCCATCTCTCTCTCAACTTCCTGCAGAGGACAGCACAGGAATAGCCTAAGATGTAGGCAAAGTCCACTTGGCTCTCAAAGCTGAGGCTGTAAAACTTCATTAAACACAACAGCCTAAGGAAATACACTTACTCTTTCAGCAGTGAAAGGAAAAGGGAGGTATTCACTATCTAACTTCTACTCAGGGTATCTATAATAGTGGATTATTAGCACAGTTACGGGTTTGGCCCTTTGAAAAGGGAGTTGGGCCTTAGTACTTCTATCTTTAAAATGCCAGGGAAGACACATCCTAGTTCTCTGATTCACATGGAGGATCTTTTTAGACTAATTTTACACTATTTCTTTTAGTCTATAATTACAAGATTTCTTAGCCACTTTTTAGAGGTGTGGGTGTGGTTTTCTTTTAAAAAGCTAGATTTTCTCCTAGGTTTTATTTAGGCTTTTTAACAAATGAGATAATAATCAAACACCAGAAAAATTTAACCAATACATATATGATTACATTAGCTCTCAGTTTTTATTGGCATTAACTGAAATAATTTGTTTCCATAATCCCTACATAGTGTACATACAGTCATACTGTTCTGGAAATTTTTGCATATCTTGTATCCCTAGGCTGTCCCAGCTACAACACTGGAGCTCCCCTTGGAGCAAAACATTCTCTTGGAAAATGTTTTTGGCCTTCTTCATATACCAAAAAGGAGTGCAAAGATTGCATGATCTCAGGTTTTTAGCAATTTGCAGATCACTTATCAAGCAGATCTTCAGGTGATCTTGTCTTCCTACCACATGATACTGTTTGCCTTGACTACTGTCTCTCAAACCCTTCTGGTTAAAAAGCAAACCTTCTCCTGATGAATGTTGACAGAGCTATATGAGGCATCCCCATGCTTGCAGGAAACGTAAACTTACAGGCTTGAGAGCCAACTAAGATGCCAGAGGAAAAGGTCACATACTGTACACTGAGCCTAGGCAATGGGAATGCCATCTTCCTGAAGGTGGCTGTAAGGAAAGGAGTTTGGGGCTCTTCACAAAGTAAGTGAAGAGGGAGGGAAAGGATTAAACCCCAGCACATAAGCAGAGCACTAGAGCAAACTTCAGTGATAGGTAATGTCAAAGGGGAATGCACAGGGGCTTCACAGATTAAAAAATGACCTCAACAAAGGCAAAGAATTCCTTGAGAAGATATATTTCCAACCTCCTGCATCTATTTTATGGCAAAGTGGGCTTGACACTGGTGTTTTCTGTATGCTATTTCAGCTGATAACAGCAAGGCTGATTCAAACACAGTTCAGAAAGTGTCTACACTTTATCCAAACAGCAAAATACTGAAGATCACACTGAGATCTGCACTCCCTTTCAAACAGCATTCACTGTTTCCCTAAACAGCCTGCTCTAGTTCAGGTAGAAGTGATGGGCTGGATGCAGGAGTCAGTGCCAAGTAACCACTGTGTTAAGCAAAAGGTTACAGAATCATAGAATGGTTTGGGTTGGAATGGACCTTTAAAGGTCATTTAATCAGTCCCCGCCTCCTGCAATAAGCAGGGTTAGTCTTGTGAGTCATACCCTGGCATTAAAATCTAAGAAACTATGAGTTGGCTGATATCTCTATGAACCTTCTTTGGTTTCAGTTTGGGTTTTATGTACTTCTAGACTAAAAGTCTCTGGCACTGGATGAGAAACTGCTGCTCAGATGACCATTATTGGGTTGAAGAGCACAAGCTTTCACTAGCCTTAATAACTTAAGGGATCTTCTGGGACCTTTAAGACCCCAGTGATCTTAAGAGGGTCCTAGGGAGGGATGCAGTCTGTGGATTTAGACATCTAGATGTGCTCATCTGTACCCTCAGTGTCCAAGTAGAGATCCCATCAAAATATTCATCAAGGTCTGGAATGTCGTTCAGCTCAAAGGTAGGTGTCTGAGTTTGGTGTATATTCACTAATGCCACTGGCAGTTTGGGGCAAAAAATTCAGCTTCAGAACTCACCATGATGCCCTTGAAGAATGCTCACAAATTTCCGAAGCCCATAAGGAAACCTTCATCTGACATCTAGCTCCTCAGTTTAAAAGTTTGGGACAGTTCTATTGTCCATTAATGCATTATAAGGCTGAACATGTTCTATTCCTGTCTGAGACTTTATTCTAGATTTATCTCATGTGAGATTAGCATAGAAATTGGTTCTTTGTGTCTTTTAGCTTCCAGGGTATTTAAGTGGAAGATTCACTGATTGAAGGGCAGAAACCTACCAGCCACATTGGCAGTGCAGGTTGATCGCATATTGTTTGTCCTTGAAAGAAGCAGGAGAAAAGAAAAATGCCTTTGCACTGGAATTCATTTTCTGGCTACACCAATGTGAACAAAAAATTAAAAACAGTCTCATGCAAAAGCAAAAGCAGAAACTTGTCTCCAGTTAACTTGGCTAGCTATAAATATAAAATCACTTTAACAGAAACAATATCACTCACAAATCCTCACTAGCTTCAGTTTGAAGGCAGCGGGCGATGAAGCTGTGTGTGCAGCTGGGAGGTGATACACGTGAGCAGAGCACAATGTAACTCACTTTTATCACACATTATACTTCAGAGGTTTCAGCAAAGCCAATCTGAGATTGCTACACCTGAATTACATCAAATCCTCGCAGTTCACCAGAGCATGATATGGGTTTGGTTTTGTGCAGCACTGAACACGCACAATTTTCGTCACATTTGGTGAAAGGTGACACCACCAAGCACCTTGCAAGATCACATCCTGGAAACATAGTAAAAATAAAAAAGAGCTGGGAACGCATTCACTGTAAGCTGTGAGCATGTCTTTACAGAAGTGCTTCTAACTTCCCTTTGTACCTTTCTCTGAAGTTATCCAGACACTTTCAAAGTTTCACCCACCCGGCCAGATGAAATTTTGCATTGAGATTACTTTTGGTCTGTGTTTACAGGTGCTTTTCTCTTACCTATCAAAAACCACGGCTGCATAGGCTGGCTCCGCAAAGATGACATCCCCAGGCAAGAATTCCTTCTGGGCTTTCAAGCCCCTGCCTTTGCCTTCAGACGTGAACACTTCAACTGATTCCATTCCCCCTTTTGTCATCCCAGGGATCCCAAGGCTTGAGCAGAGGGTACCTCAGAGTGAGCCAAATCTTCCGTCACTCCTATCAGCTTTGACTTGCTGCAAGAGCACACTTATAAATGGCCTGGCCTCCCCCCACCCCCAGCCACACTATTTCCCATAGGAGGGTAAGGGGGTGGGAGCAAGAGAGGCAGGAGACGAAGATCCTCCACACAAGATCACCAGATTACTCAGGGAAGGCACGAGGTTGGTTGGGACTGCTGCTTCATTAGGAAACCCCTCTCCAAAAACCACTTTTGGAATAATTTCTCTCAACCACAAGCAGTTGTATATGTTACAACCCAAATTAATTTATACTCTCTCATTGGAGAGAGAATGTATTCTCTTTGCAGGGTATTTTTAGCAACCACATGCTTCTGTCTCTCAGGAAGCAACAGCTGAGACAGTGGGACAGGGAGGGCTGGTATGCTTGTTTCTGACCTCTTCCACTGCCATCTGGCTGTTTCCAGAAATTAAACAATGCTGCTTTATTTTTACCCTCTAGGAGATGGATGGCATATTTAGAGGCAGGGATAACAGCAAAATACACAGCCTGAAGTTTTCAGCATCCTCTATTGCCAACAGAGCCTGGAAAATGGGAGTCACTTCCCAAATGCTGGCAGAAGTGGTTGTACCAGTGTAGTACACAGTGTGGAAGGAGCTGGAAGGACAGCAGTGCTGGAGCACAGGCTGTGGAAGCAAGCAGGATATCTTAGATATTCATACAATTTTGGATGTGTTAAACCTCTTTGAAAAGACACTGCTTTTGAAAGCTCTCCCCATCTCCAGTGCTCAGCTGCAGAAGAGATGGGGGGATTTGAGCCATCTGAGTGGAAAAGGTGAGTCCACCAGAGAGACCAAACCTGTGAGAAGCCGGGTCCTGGCTTTGCTCTCCGTTCCCAAGAGCAAGTACAAGTTTAGGGCAAGAAGTTCCCAGGCTGCCCAGAGAGGTTGTGGAGTCTGCTTCTCTGGAGAGATTAAAAACCCACCTGGATGCAATCCTGGGCAACCTGCTCTGGGAAGTCGGACTAAATGATCTCCAGAAGTCCCTTCCAACCTCAACCATGCTGTGATTCTGCCATTCTGTGAGACACAAGGAAAGGCCTCTATGTGTAAGAGTGAACCCAGTCCAGGCTGTTCAGCATTTTTTACCATTTAATAGCACTTTGTGGGGCTCGTTGCTGCTAATCTCATCCTTCCACCCCTAGGAAACCTGATGCTATTTCCTCCTGGATCTCTAAACATGGTATGGATATCAATATTTGCCAGCCACTTCACAGACCTCTGTGCTGCACAGAAAATCCTGTCTGTTTTACAGGAAAAGTAAGGTGCGGAGAAATAAAGAGGGTAATTCCAGTCCATCTCTAGATTGTATAAGAAATGCTTTACTATGCCAAGGCAGTGGGAAGTATTGTTGTGCTCTTCAAGACAGTCACAGAACTATTCAGTATCTTCTAAAAGCTTCTGGCANAAGACAGTCACAGAACTATTCAGTATCTTCTAAAAGCTTCTGGCAATTTTCCTTGCCTGCAAATGAAGTATGGTATCATGCTTCAGCAGAAATACCCTGTGTTACAGTTTGCCTACATGTGCCAAGCCAGACGACATCAATCCACAACTTCATAAACTCAGGGTGATACAGATGTTCATATGATTATGAGCAATCTTTCCCATGCAACCAGACTGCTCTGCTCATCCTGAGGAGAACCAGAGCTGTCGCAGAGCTGTCAGCACAAACTTTCCAGCATTTACACTGTGCAGCGTAGAAAAGTCACTAAAGGCAATTAGACCCTACGAGCAATTAAAATTTTAATTCCAATGCTCTACTTGTGTGATATGTGACACCAGGATGCTCTGGTCTCATCTGTTACCCATGTTTAGTTCCCCTGGATGTAAGTGCCTTTTCGATACACTGGCCAGCAGTACATAAAGGGGCTTGTAAGAAAGATGAGGACAGAGTTCTTAGCAGGGTTTGTTGTAACAGGACAAGGGGTGATGGTATTAAACTGAAAGAGTGGATATTTAGCACAGATATAAGGAAGAAACTTTTTATACTGAGGGTGGTGATATACTGGAACAGGTTACCCAGAGAGGTAATAGAAGAAGCCTGATCCCTGGAAACATTCCAGGCCAGGCTGGATGGAGCTCCAAGTAACGTGATCTAGTTTACGATGTCCCTTCTCACTGCAGTGGGGTTGCACTAGATAACCTTTAAAGGTCCCTTCCAATTCAAAGCATTCTATGAAGCTGTGAATTAGAGAGTAAAAAGAGATGGGTGCTCCTTGAACTCATTCTGTCATTATATTTGGTGCTAAATGTTACCACCTGCAGGGTAAGGGTGGGCCCTGCATCCCAATGAAACTCCTTTTGGGGCAACAGCAGGGAAAAATTGGGGGAAATTAGTCTTCCTGTTCTACTGGGGATGGATGTAATGATGGCTGAGGTGAGTTCAGTCCTGAAGAGGCATGGATCAATAGGGTGATGGAGGGGAGGGACGGTTGGCTAGCGGATCAGCAGCAATTCTGAGAATTTTGGGGGTGTTTTGGATGCTACAGGCAGTGAGGAAAAGCCTGCCGTTACTATTAGTTGCTATGCAGATATTAAGCTGTTACTAGTAGTAACTAGTTGTCATCAGGGAATTCTTACAGTGTTACTAGACTCTTACTAGTAGCTATTGAGCAGTTGTTAAAGAGTTACTAGGCTCCTAGCAGTACTTACTAGGAAGTATTAGACAGTTGTTCCAAGACAGTTATGAGGCCATTTCTAGTAGCTGTTAAGCATTTAGGGGGGTATGGGGGGTGTGTATCTCCTTCCTAATACGCACACCGAATAACAAAAGCATGTCCAATATATTCATTAAAAGAATGAATATTAAGTCCAAGAAGTACCCGCCGATTGCCAGGAAATCTAACACGTATGCTAAGTTAAAGGAGGTTTCTGGTGGTCTCTTGTGGCCGTTTGAGGTATAGACCTAATGCATCTTTTGGTGCAAGCTATCTCCTTGGGATGCAAATCCTAAAACATTGTTTCTTACAAAAGAATGCAGGGAGGCTTATTTATACTGCTCAGATTTTCTAGGCCTGGGTATCACAAAGGAATGGAGTTGGGTCGGTTCACATTGATGAGATTGTTTGTGGTTTCAAGGCACTGGCTAGTCCTTTGAGTGGAATTTTCTGATAAAAGTTAACTAATTCCCCAACGTTACTACTAGTACCTCCTCAGCTGGGAGCGCTGCGCTCCTGAGGGGAACGCCAGGGGCTGGCTGGGCGGGGCAAAGGCCAGGCCGGGCCCGACGCGGGAAGCGCCTTCAGGGCGGGCTGCAGCTGGCGGGAACTCCTGTGGCTGTTGAAGTTGCCCCGAATGGGTGGTGAGGGAGGGGGTGAAGCTGGCTCTCAGAAGGAGTCCTTTACAAGAGAAACAGCAGACGGCACTCGGTTGAGGTGTCCCGGGCCGGAAGGCTCCCACATAGGTGTCCTGCTGCCCCTTGAAGGCGGCGGCTCCGGCTCTCTGCTGGCAGTGTCGGGGCCATAATGGCGGCGGCAGAGGGGAGAGGTGAGAGTTCCCTGAGGCCTCTGCTCACTGCTGCTTGCCGAGAAGGTGAGAGGGATTCGGCCCGGCGGAGCCACACGGGCACCCGTGGACCCCTCGGGGCCGTGATGGTCGTGATCATTGTGGTGGTGGTGACAGAGTGTCAGAATATGGTAGAGGCATGGTAGTGCCGTTCCCTTTGTGAAAGCAGTAGTAGGAATTTGTTACCAAAGGCAGAAATTAATGAGACAACGCAATAAGAGTCATATCTGTGTTTTGCATGTAGAAGGAGCAGGTAGGGTATCTGAAATTGGTCCAAACTGTTAAGAAGCTTGTAAAAGGTAGTCTTATATTTAGTTCTTCAGTGCAGAGAGGTCTTGCTATGTCTTCATACAATAATCTCATACTTCTGAGATAGGAAGATAACAAAGAGGTTATTTTTTTACACCAGGCCTGTGACGTAGAGCCCTGGAGTTGAATCTTAAAATTGTGGCTTAGAATTGAGGGGAACTGTCTGTGCCCTGTCCTTCACAGGTAATCTCTCATGAGAGATATAATCCTGCAGAAATCTAGCAAATAGCATCCCCCCAAAAAAGTGGGGATTCAAAAATGGGTATAAAATACTTGCATGTTGAAAGGCTTTGGTACATGCTTTATAACCATTAGCTATTCAGTTGTATAATGAAAATAAAAGCTTTTAAAAAAAGAAAAAGCCACACAGCAATGCATGAACGTGGGCTTTTGTTAAATATGTGAAACATTCATTAACAGCAGATTTCCCCATTGTCAGTTAAATTTAGTAGTACTCTTGAACAGAAATAACTCCATTGGAATTAATCCCTCTGTTTAAAAAGCTGACAGCTATTTTAAGCAGTAAGCTTTCTAGAGGAAAAAGGCAACACCAGTATATATGCTCATCAAAGGAATATACTTGGGGAAAGTTTGGAATGCAGTCTTGCTATGTTTACCTTTAAATTCCATTTTGCATATATATTTCTTGAAGTGAATTGTCATGTTTCTCAACTCCAAAATGTACTTTGGGGCATTAGCAGCATTTAACTTTAGAAGTACTTTGACCTTCTCAGAATTTCAAAGGATTTTAAGGGTCTGAAGGTTGTTTCTTAAATCCTCAGTGTTGAGAGATAGCTTACACCCTTATTTTTAGTGCGCAGCTGATACAGGTTTTGCCTTGAGAAAGACACAGCAAGGATTGCTGGTTACACTTTTCATACCTGTGCCAAACAGAGCTGTGGAACTGGATGTTATGGATAATTTCTGGTTTGATAGCCTGCTGAGGAGAGAGAGAATCCTTGTTTTAAATACAGAATTAGCAGTAAATTTTGACTTTGGAAACTTGTTGTGGAAACAGAATTTGCTAATTTCTTCTCACACACGACCCCCTCAGGATATTGTTTGTTTGTTCTGGCCTAAGGGATTTCTTTTGACTCAGTGGCTTCAAGATAAAACCCTTTGATTCCTGTAAGAGTGTAGTTAATCTGTAGTTACAACCATGCACCCTTTTTTCAAGACTCAGTATATAGCTCTCATGTAATAAACGACTAATTTTCACCTCTCTCTCCTTTTCTATTCTGCACGTCTTCACTTACTGGAGGCAAAAAACCAGTCAGGTATGAATTCATTGATGGTATGTTTCTCACTCAGTGTTCCACAAGCCCTTAAATCTTAAATATTGCTGAGAAATAACATTGCACAAACTGAAGTGTATACAGGCAATGAGTTAACTGAGAAAAGGGCAAAGAAAATGAGAACAAGCCATTGGAGGAGTTTTCCCCCAATCAGTTAAATTGTTATAGAGGACATGGGTACAACCTTCCTAAGCATCTGAGACTTTCTGGCCTTTCTTATGTACTGAGCTACTTCCAGACTTTCTTTAAATCTTTTCTTTAAGGAGTATTCCCATATTAACTAACAATGTGATCTACTCCAGTTAAAATCCCTCTAGCTGGCTGTTAGTCAAGTATTCATGACATTGTGGCCTATGTGAAGTGGACTGAAAATCCAATGAAGAGTCTTTGTTTTTAATCCAGGTACTCTTACAGCAATACTTCTGTAAGTGGGAAGGTTTATGTGGCTTTGCAGCATTGCTTTGAAGCCACAGTGAGGTATGGTGTGACTCAGTGGGTGAACATTGGTTCCTTCATCCTGTGTTGCTTGTGAATATTCAAGTGGTCGATGTTTTGTGTAAGCAAAAACATGCAGATATGTCTTGTCCTTACTACTAGCTAATTTTTTTCTTTTGATCCTTCCATTTAGATGACATTTTGGATGAGGCAACAAGGAAAGACCTTTTCACCAAAACTTTCTGTAAGCTTTGCAAGGCAGTGCTGCAGTGTGAGTCTCAAAGGACATCACACTATGAGGTAAGCCGGAAAGGAGAATTTATCCCAGCAAGGACTGGGACAGGGCTTTGGTTTAGGGTTTCTGCATAGTGTTATGAAAGACTTTCTCAAGGCTTGTGCTAGGCTTAGACATTAACCAGAGCGGAATGTTGTGAAAGCTGTGGGTTCAGTGATCATGAAGGGTATACTTCTTGCATCATGATTTTAGAAGAAACTGAGCAGGTTCAGGCCATGCTTTGTATGGCATTGAAGTAGATCTGTACCACATGAGCCACAACATACTTACGGCGTGGTGCTAGCTATAGAGAATCAAGGTGATGCCTCCTGATGTTTCACACAGCAATACACACGTGCTGCTCTGTGCGCCAGTGTCTGCTTGAGGCAGGCTATGTGAATCGTGATGAAGGGATTTCTTGGAACAACTGTGTGCCTTGGGATATTGCTGTAGGCGTGGGCAATTATCAATTTGAAACTTGATATTGAGGCCGTGCAGGTTTGCAGACACAGGCATTTCTGTCTTTTTCTTCCTGAAAAAAATGAAGTTTAAAATGACATTTGCTGTGAGAAGTCTTTCTTGCTATTCACATTACTAAAACTCAGGTCTTGCAAGGTGTTGTGTTTACTTACTTCAACTTAAGCTGCAGTTGTGCCATTAGAACTTCACAGAGTTCAGACTTTCAATTTGATGTTCTGTTTCCTGGATCCAAATCCAACTGAGAGTAATAGATGCAACTATGAAGTTACCTGACTTCACCATTACAAATCAAATTGATGGAAATAGCTGACTCTTTTTTTTTTTCTCAGTTGTATTATCTAGCCAGGTATTATAGGACCCCTTTTATTTTTATAATATTGTTATAATATCCTGCACTGCTCCTCAGAATCCTTAAAAGACATCTGAAAAGCATCAGATCAGAGAAGGCAAGTCACTTCTTTTGCTTTGTAGGTTATCACTGTATAGAGTGATATGTGGGTAAGTGTGTTACGAGTGCAAGAGTTTGAAGATTATGGGTTGAGAGAGTATCTAAGAATTAAAAACAATTACGTCTGACAGAAGTATACATTAACATCCATTTTTAGTTACCTGGACTATTGTATTCTCAGTAGAAAGGTGTAGAAATCTCCATATACTACTGGTTAAAGTATAATATTGTTACTTGATCTGGCATTTGTTGACTTGTGGCTCTGCTTTATACAAATACAATTTGGCAAGTGTTGAAAACAGGCTTTGATGAATGAAGTCCCAGTCATTGGATATATCAGTGCTTGGATCCTTATTGCTGAAACAGGAATAATTCTGGTGTATTTCCAGGGCAAAAAACATGCTCAGAAAGTTCGTCTGTACATCCAAATGCATGGTAAGAAAGATGAGAGGCAGCAGTGTGGCAAACAGAAGAAAACACATTGTGTCAATTTTCAGGTGACTGTTCTTCTTCATGGCTAAATGAAATGCTTCCTTTTATACTGCAGTGAATGCTTGTAACTGAGCTTGTCCTTGTCTGGTTTCAGAGGTCCAGGAGACGAGTAGTGGACAAATACAGATACTGCAATCCCGGCAATGTATTTTTGGCTTCCCCAGTTGATGCTTTGTATCACCACTTAGGAAAGATCCACACTAAAAAGTTGAAGCAATTATCAGGAAAACAAGCCTGCATGCAGCCTGTTTCTGGTAAGAACTAAATAGTTTCTTTTGCGTGTGTTTTCCTGTCATTTGTTAAAACAAATATAGAGAAGTATCTTCCTACAGTTGCCATGTCTCTATTCCTGTCTAGTCTGCCTGGGATCTAGGGTTACTCCCTGGGTGAATAAACAAGTATACTACCCTGTGCAACTCTGAAGCCATGGAACCTTGCTTTCAATTTTCCTATCTTTCAGTGACTGAAACTAAAGGCAAATATTTCTGATTTCTTATTAATGAAAGGTGTTTATTGTTGTTTGAGAATTCACTGCAGTCCCAACAAGATGTTCCTGTGATAAATTAAAATAAGGAATTGAAAAACAATTAGTCCATGAGCAACACTTAACTGGTGTTAGTCCTGTACAAATTGCTGGACTGTGAAGATGGAGCATAGTGTATGTGCTTTGAATCACCTTCTGCAAGGTACACCTCTCTTCTTGGACTGTGTAAGGACCTTAGAGTGGCCGGCTATCAAACACATGGTTTTTAATTATCTAATAGTGGGGTTTCTACTTATTCCAGGGTGTGTTCCTTTTCAGTCTGTGCATCCATATCCTTGCAAGGATTAAGATATTTTATAGCCTCTTGCAAATAGTTCATCCAGTAGACTGTTCTCCTTTTTGGCTCTTTAGTTCTGCAGTCACCTGGTTTGCTCCATGAATTTGTTTTAGCCTTTCTTTTGCTGTCAGCAGATTTATCCTCTACCTCACTGTCTCCAGCTTTACAGAAGCCACTGGCTGAGAAGCCCTCGCTGCCTTCAACAGCTGAAGAGTCTTCAGCATCCTCCAACACAAGGTTGGAGTTAGATGCAGACAAGTACTGCAAGCTCTGCTGTGCTCCCTTCAGTAATTCGCTTGTGTCCCTGGAGCATTACAGTGGTAAAAGACACAAAAAAAATGAAGCACGGAAAAAGATACTGGAGGAGCTAGGAGACAAAGGTGTCCCTGCAGAATTCAGCACAAATGGTAAGCAGACCTCCGGAGGTCCCTTCCAAACCAAATGATTCTGTGAACATGAACAAGGGCTGCAATCTCCGAGTGTAGCTTGGGTGCTCAGTTCTGATTTGTTCAAGGAGCTGCTCGGGTGTGTACAAGGAAATTGTAGTCTTCTCCTGTGTTCCAGAATGAGTTCATTTCTTCCTTTCTATTTAGTCTCTAAACTGCTAAAGTTCTGTCATTGACAGCAGTAGACTGGAAAATATTTATTGGCTTGGAGACCCAAATCCAGTCCTCACCAAGTTCTGCAGTCAAATTTGAAGTATCATGGAAAATAGCCCAGTCACCTAAATCCAAGGCCAGGATCAGATGTAGCTGTGTCATTTTTAAGATGGTTTATCCACCTTGTTCTTAAAAACCATCTGTACTAGAAACTCCACAACCTCCGTGAGGAGCATCACCCAGACTTGATCTTTACCGTCTTGAACTTAAAACCTTCTACTGGCGTTGACCTTGGCTCTTTCTGACCACAGTGTATTTCTTCACTGTGTACAGAACAAGCAGCAAACACAAGAATTAAATGATTTGTTTCCTTTTTGTCACATTCTTTAAATAATTGAAAACAAAATGGTATCATGTCTTCCCTTAGTCTTTTATTCATGAAACTGGTTGTCAAAATTATTTCAGTCTTCCCACATAAGGAAATCCATTTTTTAAACAGTCATTGGTCTCTAGCCTCCCATCAGGACTGTCTTCAGCTCAAGCACTGAGCCCAAAGCCAAGGCTTTGTTGCTGTGCAACTTCCATTGATTTTAAAGGGGCATCATCTGGTTCTGTGCAACAGAAATATCAATCATTTCTTTAGTAGGCAATTAGAAATCCAATCGGATATCAAAAAGTCATTGTTAGTATAAAACAACTCTCATTAAGTCATGCTGTAATTTAAACTAAACAGTACGTTTTGATGCAAAGCAAAAGCCCACTGGAATTATTGGGCCATGGGGAAAAGTTCGTTGACTGGTTTCAGAATACTTAGCTCTATGGATGACCCAGCCTATAGCAGAGAAATAAATTGACAACCTAGAAAACATAAGGGTTTTCCTTGATGAGGGTTTTCCTCATCTAAGCTTACCTTATGTTTTCCTAAGGCTCCATGTACCATATTCATAATGTCTTGTATTGACAATTCCCTCAGCGTTTTCATATTGTTGATCCAATGCTGCATGAACATTCAAGCAGGTGATGTTTAAACTGATGTTATTTCAATTGATAGATTGATATCTGTTGTTGTTTGCTTTGGGTCAGGTACTTACAACAGTATTTAATTTTTCGGTACAGTTTATTCTCATCATAATTTGGCAACAGTTTACTGAAGTGATCTCGGATCACTCCAGTCATCAGAATGGGAACATTATGTTAGGACTCTTGCACAGGATGGGATCATGATGGGCTTTGAGTTTTGCCTTTCCTTTGTAGTCTGTCTAACATACAGGTTTCTTCTTTTCAGCAGTTGGGGTTGGTTATTACATGTGCCACGTATGTAACGTTGTACTTACATCTATAGAAACGTACCAGTCCCATATGCAAGGAAATAAGCATTGGACTAAGTAAGTCCATAAGTCTTTTGTTATTATTCCTCTGTTGTTTGTACTTTCAAGCTTTTTCATTAGCCCTGTTTTCTGCTGTTAAGTGACTTTCACTAGTTCATGGTTTTTTGTTCTAGTTTGGGATTTTTTTGTTGCTTGGTTTACTGGTTTAAAGGGGCACTGTCTGTTTAAACATCATTTTTATGACTTAGTGTACTTTCCATTTTACCCAGAAGACGGCTTGCAGACTGTTTTAATTGCAGAATGGATATTGTGGTGATTTAAGATGTACTTTTTAGAGACTGCTGTGCAAGTAGGCTAAATATCAAAACTGCTTCCGTGTTAGACATTTTGCTAAGACATATTT
The DNA here is from genome assembly GCA_013396975.1 of Bucco capensis. Classification (NCBI taxonomy): domain Eukaryota; kingdom Metazoa; phylum Chordata; class Aves; order Piciformes; family Bucconidae; genus Bucco; species Bucco capensis. The sequence continues at coordinate 292,228 of VWZO01018461.1, read as the reverse complement.
TAAGTGAAGACACAATAATAATATCATTGGAAGAGACTGATGTAGAACTGATACAATTTAAAATATTTGTTTAGTCAACAGAATTAGACTCCCCAAGAAAAGGAGTGTTGGCAACTGCTACAGGCCTATCTATGGTTTAAAAAATGAATTTATGAAGCTAGTGAATTAAGGCAGAACATGATATGTTTAAGGGATGGGTCTTTGGAACTGCTGTTCCCCCAGGGGATATCTTTGTCATCTAACTACTTTATCTTCCAGCCTGAGGAAAGGGAGAATAGAACATAAACTGGTAGGTAGTTTTGTCCTGGGAGCACATTTCTCTTGTTTGGGGTTTTTAGCAATCCAGTTTGGGTTTTTTCTGTTCTGTTCTGTTTCTGCTTTGGAGTGACACAGTTTGCCTGAAACTGCTGTACTGCAACTGTTTAATAGAATGGATCTCATAAAGAAGTAACTTTATTCCTTGACAGTCACTGTGTAAAGCTTCTTACCTGCAGCTAATTGGAGATTAGTTAATAAGAAAGAATCTTTTTCAAAAGCAGTTTTAAAAATCTGTGCAGTCATTTTAAAAACATCTTATGCTTGCAGGACCCTAGGCCAGAAGAAACTTCTTTGGTCTTCATGAAGTTATTTGGATTTTCAGTTTTCACAAAGAGTGGAATCTGTTCCTTGTGACTTCAGCTTTAGAGATCCAATTATGTTTCACAGAGTCCGTGTTGTTACACAGAACAACACGTGAAACATGTTCTTTGTCTAACTCTGGAAATACAAATTCTTTTATTATTTTAACTCAACAGATGCTAAGCAAATTTGCCAGTATTAATAAGTAAGACTTTCTATCCAATTTATGCAGAGAAAGAGGGCTTGTCAATCCCAGGAAGAAATCAAAGAAAAGGCGCAACTCCTTTCAAAATAAATTAACAGATGACATTGAAGTTCAGAAAGCTGGAGGTCTAGAACCAAGAAAGTGGTTAGAAAAAGCAGAAGAGAAAGAGTTTCAAGATAAAAACACTGAAGGAGGAAGTAGCATTGGTGAGGTTATATCTTCAAACTTCAAATGTGAACAAGGCCAGCATTCCAGCCTTTTCTCAGAAACTCGGTCACCTACAAATACTGGGGAAAGTAGATCACCAAACTGGCCATCAGCTTCTGAGTGTGCACTAGAAAATACACCTAATAGTTGCTATAAGGAGTTGCTCCTCTGTAAAGAAGAGCAACCTTCTGAGGTGGCCATTGTCACACCTAAGAGTTTAAGCCCAGCAGTTGCAGAATCTAAAAACTACTGCAAACACATGCTGGCTGAAAACTCTAAAAGCTTCTACAGGAAGGAACAGAAATTTCAGATAGAACCTTTTGAGGAGGAAAAATACATCAGTGAAGAGCTGAAGTATGACAAAGAAGCCACAAAGCAGAAAAGAAAGAAAATTAGTGAAGGTGCAGATTTTGACAAAGAAAATGAGAAGCGAAAGAGAATGAAGGTTTAGATAGACTTAGTAGATGAGAAGAAGTTGAGACCTTATTAAAGACAAAAGAAACCCTGCTGAGAAAGTGAGCAGAAAGCATAGAAAGCATAAAAAGAGCCACAGACAAGTCACAGAAGGGAAGAGGAGATACTTTTAGATGAATCTGTCTTGGTATATTGATAGTTTTTGCATAGCTTTAAGGAGTTGATTCTGTTTGCAGGCTCACTTGGCCATTTTGTACTGTACTATGATGTCTTCGTTTAAAGCAGAGTTTTTGTTCCAGTCTTGATGCAAGAAAAAGCTCATCTTAAGTTTTTGAGCAGTAGGTTAGGCATCAAATTTTTATCATCTCACACATATAGCACCCATTGCAGTGATCCAAGTTTGAAAGTCTGAAATCTCTTCTGGAATACACAGTAAGGGTCATTAGCTTACACAATACTGTTGGAATTTCACTAAAATATATAGTTTCTTTCTAGTATTAATAGTGACTACTATTGATGTTTCTATTATTATTCTAGGAAAGTACATAAACCCTACAAGTGTTCCTAGCCATGTCTGTAACCATTTCTCTGACAGATTTGAAAGGAGAATGTGAAAGGCTTTGGATTCCAGATCTTATGTGCTGTTGGTGTGTTTTTGTTGTTTTGGTTAGTTTGATGTTTTTGTCACCCAGTTCTGTGTGGAAAATGAGTCTATTAAACATGCAAATGGTTGTCAGATACACATTGTCTTGTAGATTTTGCTCATTGTAATCCTGATCTTTGGTTTAATTTAGGAAACACAGAAAAGGAGAATACCTCTAAACAAAGTTTATTGGTATCAAACATGAAAGATAACAACCCAGAAGAAGTGTTCTTGCCACATTTTGATTAAAAAATGATTGCTCTATGATGTAAACACCGTGAATGAAAACATAGTAGACTCTCATCTATCAGAAGTGATTTACTGTTCTAATTTAGATAAGTGATACCCAGTTTTCTAGGGTCATCAATAATGATTATTGTTTGTGTGAAAGGCTAGGAACATGGCAATCAGGAAACACATTTTTGCCTACAGTTATCTACATGCTAGACATTTTAAAATACTAGGCACAGAGACTGATGAGACTATTTACCCTTTATTGTAAATACATCCTTTTTTTAGTAGCAAAGCAATTGACACAGTCTATAATGAAAGCTAAAATCTGCTTATGTGTTCCTCCCATTAAAACCACAAAAGCACTGCAGTTCTGATTTCAGAAACAAATTAAGTCACGTATCTTTCTGTCACATCTGAGGAGAAAGACTTGGAGTCTAAGATGTTTTATACATGTACAAGGGTTCCTCTCTAAAGGCCCAACACTACTAAATTTCCTCTTTCAGTAAACTTTGTGCTGCTTGGCTTTATGAAAGAGCTGCTGTGCATCCAAAAGGCAACTTTAAATTCTGTACATGTTCCAGAGTGCAAAACCAAGGTTAAATCTGCTGTTTAAAACTGAGCTTAAAAGAAGAGTCCTCCATTCAATTTTGGCACTATCCTTGATTCACCAGCTCACCTGGATCAAGTACTTAATTATTCCAGAACAGCCTAGGCCCCATCGCCCCCCAAACCACAGCTCATGGATGCTGATCCCGTGGGCCAGAGGGTCCATGTGCAAAGGGTGAAACCTTTGCCCTCCAGCAAACATCACTGTGCCAGCTTTCATTGCATGATGTCCATGTCACTGAACTGCCCCAAGGCCAGCACTGCCCTGCCAAGGGATCTCCCAGCACTGCTCCCAGCTTGCAAAGCCCAAAGTAATGATGCCAGTCCTCCACAGCAGCACCAAGTGCAGCTGAATGGGGTTTGGACCCTCCAGCCTGCATGGATGTGTCGAGAGAAGGCTGAACATCTTGGATGCACTAAGCTCCTGCCTCGTCCTAGCATCATCCTCAAGTGGGGTTTCAGTACATTTCACTTCCAAGCATTCAATACCTCTCTGTCATTGGGCATATTCTCGGTGCTCATTGTCAGCTGAATGTCCAAACACCAATGATGCTGTCAGGGAGACTGAATGGCATTTGAAACCCTCAGGGGTGATGAGGGTGATGCTGGTTCCTCTGTAAACCATTTCTCCACAGACAGACATACTGAGACCCTTCACTCAGTGCCTCCACAGCCTCAGGATTTGGGGTCCAGGGTTGGATTTCCATCTCTCAGTTTCTCTGGATCTGCTTCCCAGGCAGGTCTGGTGAGGATCATTTCATCTGAGTCTTTTCCTTGTTCTGGGTTTGATTTCAGACACTAGAAGAGGACAACTTATTGAATTTTCATTTTAAATTTCATTTTTCAGGGCATAAATGGAAAACTTTGCTCTAAGATGACCCCACAGAGCTCTACAATAATTCCATCAAAAATATGGGATGAGGCTGAAACAGACATACCCAGGCATGGACCAACCACCCAAGTCCAAGCACCAGCCAGGCACTCTGCTGGTGCTATAATACAGCTGCAGCTCCAGGGGGCTCTGGGAATGTGCTGTCAGCCCAAGGAGGGGGAAAAGGTGACAAATGCTCTCAGAAAGCAGCAAACCTTTGAGCATGTGTGACACTCAGCCATGGTTATCTCGGGTGGGTGTCACACTGACCCAGCACCAGTGCAGCATGGTCCTGGAGGAACAGGGCATCACTTCAGGCCATCATCACCTTGCTGAGCAGTTGTCCTCACCTAAAAATCACTGCAGGAAGACCCTGCCTGAGGTCCTGCACCAATGCATCCCCATTTTGCTGAGTTAATTATTACAATTGGTCTGATTTTGGAGGCACTAGCACCCAGGCTATTGCAAGCAGGCCAAGGATGCTTGCCCTCTGCCCTGCCACCAGGATTAATTATTGACCCAGCAATTGGTCCTTCCTCCATATAAACACCAGGATGGGTTTCCCAGCACTGCTTTTAGGCAGGAGGAGGGAAACCAGCCCCAACATGAGGGTAGCTTTCGCCTTGCTGCTGCTTTTAGCCTCCACTCATGCCATGCACCGAGGTAAGGCTGTTTATCACACAGCAGGGGCTTTGCTCTGCTCCAGGGATGAGCGAGACAAGGCTGAGGTCTGCCAACTCTGATTTTGGTGGCTTCCTCTCTCCCCAGTCAAATGGCTGGGCAAGAATCAGAGAGAGGAAAGGGAAAGGTGTGGGTTGATGTTTTGGTACCTGGGATGCCCCTTTGGGGTGGAACTGGAGGGAGGGGAAGAGGCTGGGCTGGAGCTGGAGGTGGAGGGAGGAAGACAGGACAGTGGCACAGGGCCTAGCTTCTGCCCTTTGCAAGGGAAAAGAGATTTTCTGATCCCCTTCACAAGGCCATTTTGCTGTAAGCCCTTGCTGCCTTCACAGCTCCTTGGGGAGTCATCCACCTGCCAAAAAAAACCCTTGAAACTTGCTTCTTCCAAACCATTTTGTGAAAATGGAAAGAAATGCATCAAAGTAGCACTTAGAGCAGGACTGACAGCTGTTGTTCCTGTGAGGAAAGAAAATTGCTTTTTTCCACAGCTTCCTCTTTTTCCCGGTGCTGCCCACCGAGCAAAGTCCCTCACCCTTCCTTTCCCACCCAAGCAAAATGACCTTCAGTGTAACAACACATAACCCCTTGGGGCTGGGGAGGTGACCCTGCTCCACACTGCAATACCAGTAAATATTGCTATCAGTATTTACCTGCCAGTACCAAAGTCTAACCAATGCAGCTTCCAGCAAAAATCGACTGCATTTTTCCAGGGATGAGACAATCACCACTGTTGTCTTACTGCTGAGTGCTCCTGACCTCCATGCTGCTGTCTCCACAGGCTCCAATCCCTGTCAGAAAAACTGACATGACACATTTCAAACACACAGCAATGTCCATTTGGACAAGGGGAGAAGGCACCTGATGGTTTCCTATAGCTCTCCCAGCTGCAGGGAGGGGTTTCCTCCCTGCCCCTTCCTTAGACTGCAGAGCTATAGCAGCAGTCTGGGTACTGGAGATGCTTCTCCAAGACTGGCAGCACAACAGCATCTGTCCAGGGACTACCATTGAGTCTGACTTGAGAAAAGAAGTGAAAAAAATAACAATCCTCAAGAGAGTAAAGCAAGAGCCCCAGAGCCTTTGGATGTGTTTTGCAGTGTTGTAGCATCCCTCATTCCCACTCCACTGTTGCTGCCACCAGGAAACTAAGAGCACTGGGAGGCCAAGTGGGAACAGGCTTTTCCCCAAATGATCATTTTCCCTGGCAAAAAGCAAAAGACCCAAGCTATTTTCTGTAGGAAACTCAACTAAGCAAAGTTGTGCTGCTTCGGGGTTTTTTTTTCTGTCTACAAGAAGGAAGGTGGCTGGAAATGAGCTTTATTGCCCCACAAAGAGAAGGGCACAGGAGGAGAAAGCAAAGCCAACACTGTCCCAAAGCCTAGCCCCAGCATATCACTGGGTCTCAGCTCCCCAGCTGCCACCTTGGTTGCATGTGAGCAAGCCAAGACACAAATCCTCTTTTTTCTGCACTTACAGGTAAAGCTTATGTCCGGGACAAAGTGTGCCAAGAGTTCAAGACCCTGGGGAAGGAGAACTTCCGAACCCTGTAGGTAGCTCCTGCTCTCCCAGGACACTCAGCTCCTAAGCCAAGACAAAAAAAGAATTAAATAAAAAACAAATTTAGGAAGGGGAAGATTTATTCACTCCCTGCAAATCAGAATCCCAATGGCTCTTAACAGGAGAAAAGTTTGCCTCATTATTGAACTCCTCAAAACCAATTATGTGCCTAAATAATTAGGAATTCTGGCACATCATCCCCTGGAAAGGGCAGCCCCCAGTCTGAGCCCTGTCCTGGGGCTTTCCCAGCTAGTTTCCAAGCAGTGCACTGCTATTTCTTGCAGTGCTGCAGCTGCTCCTCCACAGCTGGCAGTGTTAAACCCATTTTAGCAGAATGATGCTGCAATAAGATGTTTGTTTCTTAAAAGAGAGAAACATGACACCAGCTCACCCTCTCCTTGCTCCCTACTCCCAGGACCATTATAGCCAACAGCAGGAAATACTCCAATGCCACCTTTGAGGAGATCAACCACCTTGTCCAGGAAATTGTTTCCCTGGCTGAAACCTGCTGCGCCGAGGGTGCTGACCCCTCCTGCTATGATGCTGGGGTGAGGCCAACGGAACCTGGGTGATGGACTCCAAAATGGGGATGGAGGGACAGGATGGCCTCCAGCACATAACTTCCTCTCCCTCTCACAGTCCTCAGCTCTGTCAGCCAAATCCTGCAGTGGGGACTCGCCCTTCCCATTCCACCCCGGCACAGCTGCCTGCTGCTCCCAGGAGGGGCTGGAGCAGAAGCTGTGCCTGGCTGCCCTGCAGCACCCACCCCAGCAGCTGCCCCGCTACCTCCAGCCATCCAACGAAGAGCTCTGCGAGGCCTTCAAGAAGGACCCTAAGGACTTTGCAGACCGGTAAGCTAGGCTGGGGATGGCACTCAGGCTTGCCAATAACTCACAGTTGAATCCAGATGCATGCTTCCCAAGCAAGCCTCTCCTGATCTCACCTCTCTGCCCCAGCTGCTGCTGGTCTTGGTGGCCATGGGGCTACCAGTGCATTAGAGCAAAAGGTCAGGGTGTCCTGCATCTGCACAGGACCAGGATCAGGGTTTGACCAAAGGGATGAGAGGTGCCATCACCTGTGCTGATGGCTGGAGGGGACCACCAGCCCACTTGATGGCTTGGTGCACCAAGCCAGCAGACAGGATGGTACCTGGAGAGGGCTCATGTCCCCAGCCAGCCCCAGCACCCCAAACCTCCCACATTTCCTGCACCCAAGCACCCAAACCCGGGGTGCTGGCTTTCCTCAGCCTGCCTCTGCCACAGGTTTCTGTACGAGTATGCCAGCAGCTATGGCCAGGCCCCTCTGCCTGTGCTCGTGGGTTCCACCAGGACCTTTCTCTCCATGGTCTCAACTTGCTGCATCTCTCCCACGCCCACTGCCTGCTTCCTGAAGGAGGTGAGGTCCTTCAGACTCCCAGACTAATCCCCACGTAAGCACCGTGCCAGTGGCCCAAGGAAAGGTGCCTAAGAGAGGAGTATATTTCCCTCAGAGGACACCTCCATCTTCTTTTTGTGGCAGAAACTGGAAAGGAAAAGCCTCTCCCTTCTCACCTTGATATCAAACCGGGCTTGCTCACGCTTCACGGCATATGGGAAGGACAAGGTCACCTTCAGGTAAAAGAGGGGAATGTCTTTTTGTCTCCTTGAACATGGGCCTGGCTGCCAGTGTGTTCCCATTTCAAGCTGTTCGCAGGCAGCATTTACAAAGACAAATTAAGATGTAAATCCAAGCGTGCTGCAGCATCTCATGGAAACAGCAGAGGTGCAGAGGGAGCCTGGTGGCTCCCCATCACCTCCTTCCCCAAAACCCTGCCAGCAACTGTGTGTAAGGGCAGAGGTAGCTGAGCTCCTAAGCCCCTTGTATACCCTGTGCTGCCCAGCTACCTCACTTCGCTTGCTCAGAAGATGCCCAGTGCTTCCTTCGAGGACATTTTACCCTTGGCAGAAAATGCTGCTGAGGTGTTTTCCGAGTGCTGTGACTCAGTGGCTGAGGACTGCATGCAGAAGAAGGTAGAGGAGCCAGGTGCCCACCCCAAAAAAGCCTCCTGGGACTTGGCAGGGGGTTCAGGAGTGAACCCCATTACGGTGAGGAGTTCCATAGCCTCTGCTCCTCTTTGCAGTTATCAGAGCACACGGCAAAAGCCTGCGGAGTGCTGTCAGCCCAAGATGAAAGATTTGCTGACTGCTGCAAGGGGAAAAACCTCATGCAAAACTATTTCTGCATCTCAGCTTTGCCACCAGCACCCACTCCCAAGCTGCCTGAGGTACCAAAGCCAACAGATGAGCAGCTCTGTGGTGAGGAGGGGGCTTACCACACCAAGAGGTAAGCAGTGCTCGCAGCAGCCAAGTTGCCAATGCTTCCTTCTTCCTTTGTCTTTGCTATATGGTTTGGTTATTATTAGGATAACCATGGGAACATCCTCTCTTCCCTCTGGGGTATTGCCCCCAGGGGCTGCGCAGAGATGCAAAACGCAGTCTCCATCCCATGCTGAGTAACACCAGTAATAAAGACCCATGCAGAGGCTGATTTTCCCCACTCCAGGTACCTGTTTGAACTGTCACAGAGGCACACCAACATCCCTGATGTCTTCCTTGGCAAGCTATATGATGCTTCTGGAAAAGTCAGGGAGGAATGCTGCTCTGCCAAGGACCCCTCTGCCTGCCTGAACAGCAAGGTGAGTGGTGGAGATAGCTCCACTGGATCATCCTGCTGTCCCACCCCAGCCCTGCATTCCCCCAAATCCCCCAAAGGCTTTTGCCAGCCTAGTGACATCATTCCTCTGCCACCCAGCGCCAGCAGATGGGACAAGAACTGCCTTCCTTCCTGGAAAGGGCCAACCAGCTCTGTGGCCAGTACACCCAGTTAAATTTCCTCGACTTCAAGAAGCGGTAAGTCTTCACCCTCCCCCCAAAACTGGGTCAGCAGATGCAATCAAAATTTGTCCAAAATTCTGAGGATGCATGCAAGTGGTTTGGAGCCTTAACACCAGCAAAATACCCTTGCAGGGCATCCCACTCCACTCCCCCTGCCATCTGTGCATGCTTCCCCCCAAACAACCCCACCATATGGGTATTTAACACCTCTGGGTCACCACTCAAACCTCCCAGTCTCCTTGCTGCAGGCTGCGGGAGAGCTTGATGCAGACAATGCCAGAGGCGAGCGCTGAGCTGCTGGGGCAGCTGGTGGAGCAGCGAGCTGACTTTGCCTCCACCTGCTGCTCCCCCAACTCACCTCCTCTCTACTGCTCCTCCAAGGTAAAGCCATGCCCCCCACCCCATGTCAAGTCAGTGGCTGGCCCCTGTCCCTGGGGCTGCCTCTCAGCTCCTTCTCCTCTTTTGCAGGTGAGCTCAGAGCTGGGAGGGTTGTGTGGTGGAGGATCCTGCCTCCTGGGTTAGGTGTCCAGAGGTGAGCAGCCAGGTTGGGGGTCTGGCATAAGGGACCCCTTCTCTGGTCATGCACAGATGAATGGGAGAGTTATGGGGCTGGGGAAAAGGGTGATGGCCATGAGACTGAGCTCTGTGGGGCACGCAGGGAAGCAGGATGTCGAAATGGAGGATGAAGGAACTGGGCTGGAGGATGCTCAGCAGACAGATGGTTTTCCTTGCACCCAGAGAAGAAGGTGCCCCTGAGCTCACAGCTCCTTGCTGCCTGTTGGCATCACCACTGATGTATTCTTGTGGTTGCAATAAAGACTTCAAAAAGCATCCTCGCTGCTGCTGGAAATGCTTTCTGCACCCCCAGCGTGGTGGGGAGGGCTGGGAAGGGACATGGATCTTGCAAGGAGGAGGAGGAGCAGGTCTCAGCTCTAGTCCTGGGAGCTAATGGTCTAAAAAATTAAGCAAGAACAGTAAAATATCCATTAAGTGCCCCCAAAGACAGGTCTTGGTGAGTATTTTGGTATTCAGCCAGCTGGAGACACCAGCCCAGTACCCAAGATGGGGCCATCCCCCCCCTCTCCTCCAGCCCCACCTTCCCTGCTCCATACCACAGACCCACTGCCTGCCTGGATGGGACCTCCAGAGCTTCTCCACCTGCCTAGCTGGGCCTTGCCAAGCTGAGTTTTGGGGATACTGTAAGTGAAGTGGCACTCTGTGGGAGGCTGGAGGATGACAAACTCGGCCAGGAAAATCCCCTGAGCTCAGATTTGGCATTTTTTGTTTTAGAGAATAAGATCTAAATATACCAAGGAAAGCAGATAACAATACCTCAGCACACAGAGCTGTGCTGTGCAAAGATAAACCAACAAATTCAAACAGCAATAAAACATGGATGAGCTAAAGCAACGGCCAAAAGAAAGCAACAAATGGAATAAAACGATAGAAAATGAGCAATGGCATTACCAGTGAGGCAGAGGGACCCCACCCAAAAAGGGAAAATTCCAAAAGGGGCAGAGGATTAATGGGCAGAATTCAATTTTCAGCTAATGAAGGCCCCAGAGAGAACCTCCACCCAGAGAGGGCTCCATGAGCTGGCAAGACATTATTATTTTGGGGAACAGAGCTAGAAAGAAAGGCTAATTTGGGGGGTTTGTGCAAGGCACATGTTACTGGGCCAGCTAAACACCATTTCTCTGCCTCAGCAACCGTATGTGGAACACACTCTTGCAGCATGGTACCACCAGATGGTATCACTAACCTGGGGCTGGAGCTCTGCAAAAGCACAGATACTGAGACATCAGTTTCTCCCCTGCCCCCTTGTTACATTGTGCTTTTGGCATTGATTCTGTTGCTGTGACACCCACACTGGCATTGCCAGCACATTCTCCCACCTCCTCTGACACACCAACAGGAGCATAGATATGCTTTTGATTCAGCTTCTCCAGGTGGTACCCAAGGCAGCAGCTCTGGGCACCAACCACGGTCACCATGATGTCTCCAAATCCTGACCAGACTGTCCCACTGCTCCCCTGAAAGCAGTTTAATCTCTGCCAGGGTGTCAGTGATCAGCCTGAGCTTTCACTCTCTTCCAACATCACATTTACATCCATCCAGTTCTGGATGCTCGTGGTAAGGGCTAATGATTACAGCAACTCTTTGGGTTTCCAAGAAAAACTAGAGAAGTACAATTTAAGCAAGCCAAGAACATCTCCTCTGCTGTGTGCCAGTTTCCAGGAAATGTGCTAATAGATATAAAAACAAAGAAAAGAAACCCGCAGTGCTTATTATCATTGCAGCTTTGGGGGCATAAAAAGCACACGCAGTGATACCCCAAGGGTGTTTCCCAATGCCGAAAGCCTGGGCAAGCTGAAAGGAGCAGGAAGCCAAGTGCAGGGTCTCTCTGGAGCAGTTAGCATCTCTCACCCCTTCACACCCAAAGCACAAAACCTGCTGCTCAGTTGATGCATTTGGACTCTAAAAGCATGTGAGAAATACCCTGGCAGGAGGCTTTGGGCAGTGGCACAGTGCTCTGCCCTCTGTATTTACTTACCCAGAGTGTTTATGAGTGTCTAGGCTCTCGTTGGCTTTAATCATATATGTGAAAGCCCAATTCTGCTGCATCCTCCTCCCGACCAACTCATCATAGAAGTGATCATGCCAGCCGTTAAAGAGATTTAATCTATCATTAAGAACTTAATTTGAGCAATGGGCCACTTCTCCAACACAGCTCTTGGGACCTTCCCCATACATCTGCCCCGGAGCCAACAGTCCTCTCCATCCCAGCCTGGCACCAAGGATGTGTCCCATTTGCTTTGCTCCAGAAGCTGCCCAAGGCCACCTGGGGACCTTCCACTTTTCTGGACAGAGGAGCTACATATTTCACCACACCAGCAGAGGAAAAATAAACACAGAAATCCCCTGAGTCCCTACTTTGTGGAAACAAACCCTTTGCCAGCAGCAGCCGGCACAGCACCCAGCAAGGGCTCCTGGGAGCAACCTCATGACGGCAAAGCCTCTGCCACTGTCACTGCTGACGTGAGGGGAAAAGGAACATCAAAAAAAATGATCAAAAACCAAAACAGAACAACTTTTTAATTAAAACCAACTGGCTTCTGGGAAAGCCCAGGCTGGCTAGTTAGTTTTCCTAAACACTGGAATTGCCCAGCTTTTTGGGGGAACACAGAGTGTTTTTTGCCAGACACCTAATGTGTGGGCAAGTAAGTTGCTCCTGAAGAGCAGGTTAACCCAGTACAGAAGCAAATAAGCTGGCCAACTTCTCTTTTTAAATTATGGCTTAAATCAATTACCAGATCCACAAAAGCATTTTTAAAAAGGTTAAAAGTATTCTTTTTATCTGCCTCTGAGACCTGCAGGACTGCTTCCCGAGGCACTCCTTTCCCCACCAGCAGCATCCCTGCCATCACCTCCAACTACACAAAACTTGCAAGTTAACAACAGGCTCCTACCTCCTTTTTGGTTTTACTTTTCATTCATTCTGTACACAGTGCTTTCTAAAAACAAGCAGCAAGTGTTTTCCTCCTGGCTTGACATGCCAGCACCCCCCCCCCCAAAAAGACTCAGCAAAGGTTTGAACCAGGAACCAGCCACTTACCAGGGAGGGCACTTAGCTCGCAGGTGATGCTCCTGGCACCCAGGGAGCTTCCAGCAGCTGCAAGAAGTATTTCATTGCCCAGGGAATAATCCTGGTACCACAGTGCAGAAGTAGCTGCCCAAAAGGAGAGTAACAAAATACCACTACTTTCCACACTGAAAAAATGGGTGAGATGCTGGATGACATGGAGATATCTGCTTGATGGGAGCCGGACAAGGAAATACTCCAGCTGCAGCAAAGCTATCTCCCACCACCACCTGGGACCAAGCCCATTGGGACCACCATGGTGCCCATGATCCCTGGATTTGGAGTGTGAGAGGGTACATTCCCGGATCCATTTTTCCAAAATCTTGTCTAATGCCAGGTTTGACTGAGGATCTCACAGCACTGAGATTCTCAAGGGCTCTCTCCATATCCTAAACTCCTTTGTGGTTTGTTAAGAGACTTTCCTTACACTTTTTACATGTATTTGTGGGACCTTTCCTAAACATCCTCTCCCTCCAGAAAGCTACCAAGAATCTTCCCATGGTAATGGGGATTATGACAACAGTGATATGGGCAGCTTGAGCCAATCAAACAGTGCTGACTATATAACAAGGAGAAACAAACACACCAACTCTCTGATAAATGCATAAAGTTACTTTATTTTCAGTATACATTTAATTTTGAAAAATATAAATGCTAAAATATCTCATCATCTTCATCTTTTGATTCCATAAAAGTCACAATAGAAAGCTTCATAAAACTGTAAAATACTATAATGTTATAAGGAATTTCATGGTTTATATTACTGGAAAAAAATCATTTTAATATATTGAAATGTTTTCTGTTTTTTTTTTTTCCTTTTTTGTTCCACCATCTTGATCCACTTCATTTTACACTGAGTTTTTATTCTTTCCTCCAAAGTAAATACAGACTTACAAGAATTAAAAACAATAATAAAAGTATCTGAAAGTGCGTGTTGATTCAAAAAAAATACAATAAAAATACAAAGATGTATCAGCCACGATGACAAAGAAGCATGGGCTACAGAGGCAGACAGCCACTGCCTTCCCAGGGCTGGGACAAAGCTGGCTGCACCTGGCTGGCTGTCACAGTCCCATCTAGATGGCTCTCATGGGGTCTCACCACAAGGTGGAACTTGGCTTTGTTCTGCTCCGGGAAGCTCATCCCTTGATGGCAACTTCCAATTCCAGCAGCCTTTGGGTCAGTCTCCACACCTGTTCCCAGCCATGCTCACCCAGCTTTTTCCCCCAAAATAACCAATTCTGATCAAAAAGAAGTTTTATCCTCCAAATGAAGTGCAGTGGAACTTTCCTTGTGCCTCTTTTCCTGGCTCCTGGGGCTAGCAAAGCTCTTGGTTGTTCTCTTGGTGTTGGGTTTTGGTTTGGTTTTTGAAGGAAAACCCAACAAAAGAGACACAACCATCAATGAAGTGCTAGCATCAGGCACCAGGAAAGGAAACACATCCAGCTCCTGTCACCAGAGCTGTGTGTTTTTCATGGAAAGCCATAGAAACCTTTGTCCCATCCCTTCAGCAAGGCTACCCTCTGTACAACAGCTCCCCCAGGTTGAAATAAAAAATGAGAGAAACATCTAGATCAGCAGTCAATACATTTCAAGTACATTTAACACCGTTTGGAAGTGGAAGACCTCAATTTTGTGGAGATGCATCACTGGACAGGAAGGTGCACACAGGATGTGGGTGTGCATGGGTGCAGTGCCCTGCCCACGGAGCCTACCGGGAGCAGGAAAGCCACTTCTCTACTCATCTGGTTTGATCTTTCCTCCATCAGTTACTTGGATTCCTATAAAATCAGCTCCCATGTATTCTGTAGGTGATGCTCGAATCTGTTCGCCCTTTGGGAGGCAAGGATTTGTGCTCACCAAGGGATGGAGACCATTAGACGGCATTGTACTTCACAGGTTGTCCATCCTTCACGTAGTGGAAGGGATCACAGAGCCACTCCTTTCCTGGCTGTTTCCGACATCTCTCCAGCTTTTCTGAAGTGAAAGATTCCCAGGATGCCTATCTGACAGTCAACACACATTTCACAGAAGACCCCTGAAGAAGGAGTGGGGGAATGTAGGGCAGCGTGTGCACATGTGATGTGTAGGTGCCTCTGCAGCTTCATCATCTTTCTGCAGCAATGACCATCTGCAGCAGATCAAGTTCAAACTAGCACAGTGCTTACCAACTCATCTTTTAACCAAAGGGAAAGGTGGCCAGCTTCTTCTACAGTACATCTGGGGAAGAAAAGAACAGCCCTACTCATAGAATCATAGAATAGCAGGCTGGAAGGGTCCTCAAGGATCATCTGGTCCAACCTTCTGTTGTCAATATGGTTCTTGTGAGTAGATGCTAAAATTTGGCATACAAGGTCTCAGCACCATCATGAAATTCTGTTTACTTAACCAACATGAACTTTGGTTTCGCAAGGACAACAACGGCAGCAATGTGCCTGTCCTCTGCGGGGGGATTTTTCTCCACTGGGGAATCAGCTCTTGTAGATGGGCTCTATTTTCTTCCTTTTTTGCTGAAGCTTTTAGTGAGTTACATGTAGTCCTCATGTTTCATCAAAGAAATGTCTTGGTGAAGCTGAATTTCCCAAAGGCATGTTCATATGCACACACAAGCACATATGGAGATATGTGCCACAGAGAGAACATCAACTTTCCCAAGGTGGCATTTGCTCACTTGGTTTCAAACCAAGCGTGCCCATTCCTCACCTGCTTGGTACTGATACATCACCATGTTTGAGAAGGATTGGTGGGACTGTGACCAAGGAGTCGAGATTGAGGATGAATCCTGTAGAAGGATGGTAAACAGATATGGGATGCTGGAGGACACAGATGTTCATGAGCCTGATAAATATCCCAGCCAGCCATCTTCAGCTGTCTTTCTCCTCCACTGCACCATCATCATGCCTGAAGTGCACCCAGGGTCTTCTCAGACGCACACACACATGCACACACTCATGTTTCCAAAGCAAGAATTTGAACAACATCGCAAAGGAAATCAACAACACGAATACAATCAGCATCTGTCCACTGACATTGGTAGCTGGTCAGGATCGCGCTTACCACCACTACATTTAAGACTCTTCCTAGATCGCAAGAGATTTCAGTTACATCCCATCTCCTTCATTGTAAAGTTAGATTACTTATAAAAAATAAAATAAAATAAAATAACCTTAAGTAAAACAAATGTTTCAGAGTATAAGGTGTTAATCAAACTGATCCAGCCCTACGCCGTGTCCTGGAGATTGTGGTGTGGTGGTGTGGTTTTGTTTTGTGTTTGTAAAAATCACATTATATATGGTACAATACATTTTTACAGAAAGCCTGGCATCTAGAAATAAGAGGTAGAACTACTCAGAACTATATGTTTCCTGCTGCAGGAAAAATTCATTTTTCTTTACAGTAATTAAAAAAAGGTTAAAAAAATTGACAAAAAAAAAAGTCATAGGTTAGGCCCCCATAATTTAAACAAAATAATCTAGGAAAAATAACACTCTTCAATGTACCTGACAGATTAAGTCCATTAAAGTGTTTCCTTAAAAAAACATTGCATAGGAAAGGGACATTTCAGAACACACGCTAGAGCAATGGCAATGGTTTGTCTGTGCTGGGAGTGAAGTACCTTCTCCTTTTCCTTCCTGCATTACCTACAAGCACAGGCTTTAAGAGTGAGTTAGTTATTAGCAGCACTTTCCAGCATCTTCAAGCAGTGTGAGCGAGACATTGAATGAGCCTGGAGGTCAGTTTTTTTCTGCCAGACGACAGACAGAGGCCAATGCACACTAACTACAGGAATGCAGCTCCCCTGGCAGCTCCCACTGCTATGGTGTGACATCCTCAATACCTCTCTGCTTGCAAATGAGAGATGTGCACAGGTCAAAGTGACAGAGAAGGCAAACCAAGTCTTGGTCAGGATGGGAAGATGGGGTTGAGGAGGGATAGGAGGAGATCTGTGGGGCAAGGATGGAGGGGCAGTGTGTGGGGCAGCTCATCTACTGGTTCAGGTGGGGAGCAGAGAGCATTTGAATATTTGGCTAGCAACAAAATAAATCCCAGAAAAGATTTAACAGACAGACAAATTACAAAGAAGTTTCTGTTCCCTTGCTCCTCCAGAAATAACCATTGTCTTCAGGCTCAAGTTCTATTCTAATTTGAGGCACAACTTTTACTGGAGTTCGTGGAGGGCTGCAAAGAAAAAGAAAAAGACCAGGTCAGCATAGGGACCACCTTCAGGCCTCTCTTAGTGTGGTCTGCTGTGCTCAGGACTTCTGCTAGAACAGCTTCCCAGTGACCAAATTCTGAGAAAAATAATAATAATTGACAACTTGCAAGAGAAAACCAGTATTTTTAAAAAAAAACAGAGGAGCAACTGCTATAAACTGAGAAGTGCAGATCCTGGGGCTTACTGGGATGCTCAACAGTGTCACAGCTAGAAAGAGAACAAAAGCTTGACTCTCAGTGTGGGTCTCTAGCATTAGCTCATACAATTCAGCTTTCTGAAACATGGATACCAAGTGAATAACCTTGACAGGCAATGGTAATTCATAGCTGGTCTTCAGATAAGGCCTGTACATCATATGAGGTAATTTTAATGAGTTGATCTGAGCTGTGTTCAGATCAGAGACATCATTCTATGATCTGAACATAGCTCATGTCAGGAGGTAAATCCAACCAGTTTCACTGACTGAGGAGCTCCCAAGAATCCAGCACTTGAGCTTCACTCCACACTGTGGCAACACTCCTAAACTGCCTTTGAAATAATCTGGTTATGGCCACTGAGATTAATTTCACACACTCTTTGACACCTAGAAGTGTAGACACTGCTTTGACATTTCAGAGGAGTATTGCTGCCTTGGTCTACATCTTGCTCCTAGCACTGGGAGATCCAAGGTGGTCCCAAGCTGGGGCTGAGCTCTATGAAACTGTTACTTAACCTCTGCTGCAATTTAAGGTTATTATTAACTCTATTTTCCACCACAGACACAGGAAAATGGATTTTCTCAAAGTGCTTTTTAAGAGTTTCCTATATGGGGACAGAAACTTTGCCTTGCTGACTTTTAGTTTACTGCCAGGTGGCTGAGATGCTTTTGAGGAATTGTCATCAAGTGCATTTTTGGGGTGCTTACCTTGGCATGGTGTGTGACTGAAGGAAAGGAATTGTATCAGCACGACGTATGGCGTTCAAGGAATGTTGGTGATTTTTCTCCTGTTGGGGAGGGAAGAAAGTCTAGTTTGTCATTGCCTCCAGCACTGGTGGCTCCTCAAGCCCAGCCTGTTTCTCCAGCATACTCTCATCTATTTAGCAAAGCTTTTTGATTGCTAACTCCTTGCCAGATGGATTTTACAGCTTATAAATAAAAATACTCAATTTCTTTCTCTCTCTCTCCTCCAGGATACAAACCAACAGGACCAAAAGACCCGTTTTCCAGGACTTTCACCACCTTTAGATCTGGACACTTACCTTGTATCTACACCTCTTTAGCTACCCTGTGCTCCTCACTGTCAACATCCAATCTCCTGGTGAGAAAAGAGGTGGCTTGCTGCCTGTAATGGCTTTCCTTTCCTGACCCAGTGCAGGGAGGTATCCTCACTGTTAATAATAATCATATTCTTGCTACTGCTGAAGGAAAACTCATCAGTAGTGTTATTAGTAATATATTTTGTATCACTGGGCACAGTTGTATTCAAGGACAATATCACAGTGTTGCTGGATCACAGCTACTCTTCTCAGTCCAAGGGCATGATTTTTATACATTTTTCATGGTTTCTAATTAAAAACCTGCAAATCAACTAGTGGATTATAAAAATGTCCAAATAAACAAAGCAACTATTGCTCAGCTCATGAGGGATTTACTCCGTGTTGTCCCAGAGGGCATTCCAACAACCAGGTTTGGGGCAGAATTAACTCTTCTTTATGTATTTCAACATTAAAGATATTGAAAATGGAGCATCTGATCATAAAATCCTGCATCACAACATCTGGGATGCAATTTATTTCTAGCACATTGGGGCATTTTCACAGAAAAATGAGGAGCTGTTTGGTTGTTTGAGGCTGATTTCACTCTTATCAGCAATACACTGAGAATATCTAAGCAGTCAGAGAAATGTCTCTATCCTTGGTTTTATTTTATAATGCCAACCTCTAAGTGTTCTTGTATCTAAAAACCACAGAGCAATGCTTTGGATTGCCATCAAAAGGCAAAACACTTGGGTACCAGCTCTTAAACTCAAACAATAATTTAAAGACCTAAAGATCTGTGGGTTTAGGTCCTACTCCTACTCCTTGCACTAGTACTAATTTATTACTATCATTTGCATTTCTCCCCTCCCATCTCACCACCAACCAGCATATTTATCTCCAAGTGGCACCCACTGCTCATAGTGTTTGAAAAAGTCAGCATCAAGGCAAAAGAATTAAGGTCAGTTGTTGTTCCTCACTTAAAAGACTGTAATATGACAAGTGAAAATGACTGAAAATGAAGATCATCATCATCAATGTAAGGAACCAAAAGGAGACAGAATAGCACAAAAGCAAATCACCTACAAAGGGAAATAATGGTCAACTGATTGCTGCCTTGCCAGTTTAATGTGCAATGCAGATCAATGACAGCTTAATTACTCTTTTAAGTGCTGATTTTTGCAACTGCTTGGCACCTAAGGAAACAAACAGTAAGGGGACAACAGTGCAGTTTAGACATGCTGCAAATCCAGAACACTAGGCTCAGAGGGGAAAAAAAATCAAACAATCAGCAGGGTTAATGAAGAAGGGGAAAGGTCGGAGAAGAGAGAAGGAGAGAGTGAGTGGCCAAGAGACCTGTTAGGAGCTGGACAAAAGCACTTAAGATGGAGGCACCAGAAGGAACAACATCGATTTGGTAACAAGCAAAGAGAAAAGCTCACAAAACCAAAATCTGTCCTACACCAGAGGCCTGGAAATTAAAAAAGAGAAAAAAAAAAAAGAAGAAAAATCAATTCTCAAGTAATAGGAAAGGGTTATTGAAAAAGGAATCACTCTATATATGTATTTTTGTAGTGCAAGTCAGAGTCAAGCAGGCATGCAAGAGGTTAGTTCTACTCACTGTCGGCAGGTTTGCTATCACTTAGGAAAGGTTCCTGCTCCATGATGTCCATTGGGATTTTAATACTTGGGACTTTTTCTGAGTAAGGGCAGTCAGACTGTGAAAGAAACGTGTAAAAGGTCTTAGAATATTTTCATTGCTCACTCTTATCGCCTCCCACAAATTAAAACTATCAGCCAAACAGTCTCTGTAGGAATGAGGAAAAGAAGAAAAGCATCATCCAGCTTAGCTGCTGCTGGTTTCCACTGGTTCCCCACTGCACCCCACCTTCCCTCTTCCTTCACACTATGACAGAAGAACAGATTGAAAGGATAATCTTGTTTAGTTTTTATCTTGCTGTTTCCCACCTCACCAGCTCCTTTGCCACCAGCTTATAAGACACCATCAACTCCAGTTTGGAGTTGGCTGCAGGAAATACAGATGGGAAATGCATTCATAGCAGAAACAGCAAGGTGTTGGCTTCTGTAGAAGCTCACCAGGATGTGTTATCCTGCTGTGATTTCTGTAAAACCCCTTTTTTTGTCCCAGTTTTACAAAGGTCAGACATGACATGGCAGAGGCTCCTTAAGATGGACTGTCTCAACTCCCCTTTTATTGCAGTCCAGTCAAGCCTCAATTACATCTCTATTTACAGTAAAATAGTTCATCAAATCAAGGGTCCATGTAAGAATTCAGTGCTCCCTGTTAGGCAGGAGAAACAGCAAACTGGTGAAGGTACAGGGTTCTCCTGGAGTTGGGATACCATCAGGGTTTATACCCCACTGGCTTCAATAGTCCACACACTTAGGCTGAGTAGAAAGTACTTGGAATTATTTTGCCTTTTTTCAAATAAAAGGAACTTCTCATAACCAAAGAAAATGTAAAAGCAAGGTAACCTCATCAACTATAACCCTTTTCAGTGCTAATAAAGAAATGTAAGAGGTCTGTGGAATAGCAATGCTGATACTGCTTTTTAAACTTCACCATCTAACAGGGAGATAGAGAAAGTAGCTGCAGTTGTCAGAAGTGCCCCAAAAAGGGAGGAGAGATCACTGAACAGCACTTCTGACTCTCAAACTAAACATATTAGCCCAAGATTTTTTTCACAAATAACTGTCTGGTCTTTCTTGTATCATACATTTTTTAACATAAAGTTGGAAAGAAAACCAAGGTGCTTGAGTCTTCATTAAGCAAATGCAGTAAAATTAGTTGCACTAGTTCATACTTTGTAAAGCAAACTGGAGGGAAAAATGGTGAAATTATTGAAAACATGTATTTGCAGCAACTTTTTTGCTGCTCCTCATTCTAACACCACTTGTATTAGCAACATCCAGCAATGCTCTCTGCTGAGCTCTGATCCATGTATTGCCCACCAAATCCCACAGGACTAACAGGGTGGGAACATATTTCTGGAAGGGAAAGGGTGAAAATGATCAAACCACTCATGTCCAGTTCAGGAAGCTGGTAAAAAAAATGTACTGTAATAAAACCAAGAGGAGTTAAGAACCAACATTTTGCATCAGTTCTCATAAATCAATTACTGTACCTGAAATTCAAGAAAAGCCTGAGAAGAGAGGAGATAGCTTAAAACATACTGGAGACATGGGAGCTGTGGCTCAGGATACAATACTGCTGGATTCAAAACAGTCAAGAGATGGGGACAGAGTCAAACCTTTGCCAACTATTCACTGTGGGTGAGTTTTCCCTCATTTCAGTTTGCACAAAGTTATCTGCTGAAGGAAATCCTCACCCTTATCCTCCCAGGAACCAAAGGAATGATGGGAGAGGTGAGCTGTGTCTGAAGTAAGAGCCCATCTTCCCAGATGGGGTTCAGCTTGATTGACTGCTGTACCCTCACCTAAGAAACAACCAGTTTTGTCTCTGGCTGTGAACATGTTCTACTTTAGACACCAAATATTCTTTATAGAAAGGCCTTTTCTCACCTGAATAGCCTGAATTTGTTGCCTCTAACACAGATCTGCAGAGGTGTTGTATAGCTCTCACATAAAGGACAGCAAAGTGGTACATATCTAGCACTTCAGAATAAATTTACAGGATTTGAGTTCATGCTAGATCTGCATATGAGAACATTTAAAGACACAAGGACCACATTTCTTCTTATAAAAAATAGGACAGCCCAAGGAAAGTGGACTTGGTCTAGTGAGGTCACCACATGTCATACTGACACAAACAGCAATGTTTCACTGGTTTAGGGCATGCTGCAACCAAAGAGTATACTGCAGAAGGGTGTGCATGCTTTGAAAACATTCTGTCAGGCTTATAAAAAGAGAAATTAAAAGAACATCAAAAAAGAAACCCACAATGTATTCAGGAGTAACAGAGCTGCTGGCGAAAACCATTCTCCTCCTAAACTGTAAAAGACAATGACAGGGGAGAGAGGCAGAGGAGAGAAAGAGGAGCAAGACAGGGTGCTGAAAGGCATTCTAGCAAAGGGCATTACACCTCAGCAGGTACCTAGTGCTCTCGTGAAAAGTGTGATTTCATTCTTGTCAATGCAAGTACCACCTACCACAGGCTGCTGACGTCTGGAAAAGGCAATGCAATGTAGAAAAGAAGTTTTGTTTGGGGTTGATTTGCTGCAGCAGCAGAAGACCAAGCTGGTCAGCTTCAAAAGAGGCTAGGAAATGACAAGGCCTAGAACTGGGGAGGGGCATGGACCATCCCGAGGATTAGCTAGCTAAAAAGGAGTAACCTGACAAGAGCAGAAAGCTCCTTACATCATCATTATCACTGTCCACACTGCCCTTCTTCTTTTTCTTCTTCTTCTCATCCTCTTTCTTTTTCTTGTCCTTTTCTGGAATGACGTCATCAAGAAAGCTTAAGTCATGCTGGGAGAAGAGGTAGTCCATGGCTTTTCTGACTGCTACAAGCGCCAGGATCTGCAAAGGCAGAGAGGGACTGCTGAGTCACATTTAAACTTTAGTTGGCAACAGTCAGTGTATTCCTCTGGATGCTGCTTCTTAATGCCATGCACTTTAATTCTGGTTCTAAATGAACACACAGAGAACAAGGTGAACACCTGGGATACTTCTATCGATGTGCAAGTCTGATCTGTGACTTACTCATGTCAGAATAAACACGAACATACAGAAAAAAGCATGTCACCACTTTATACTCCTGGTAGAAACAAAGGTCATCTTTAACATCCAACTGACAGGCACCAGGCAAAATAATACAGAGCCAAAGAAGAAGTATTTTCATTTATTTTCCAATTCAGCCTAGATATGCAGGGTCACAGGGACAACCTGACTAACTGTCTTGACTTTTTTCTTGCCACTTACCCAGAGGTAAGAACTCTTTATAAATTAGACAAGAGCCAAACTGCTCTCTGAGTTTGCAGAATAAAGTTTACTAGGATTGGTGTTGCAGGAAATTGGAGGAAAAGCATTTTCTGTGCAAGACTACAACCAAAAGCACTGGGGGAAAGAAGAAGGGACATGTCTGAAATAGGCATTTACATCAATGCTGTACAGACTGAGAGCTCAGCTTGGCTACCAAAGATCTAACTCACTCCCAACAACTGACTGCCTTTAAGATGAAGAGTTTGTTCTGAGCAGTGATGATCAGCAGCACAAAAAACTCTTAGGAAAGAATTCCAAGCTTTGATTGTGTAACTTAGGATGTGATTACGGAAGCGAGAAATTACTCAGGGGGTGGAAAGATGCCCATGATTATCCCATTGTGAATTACTTTTGTATTAAAAGTGCTTTCCCTTTAAATAAACAGAGGTTTGGCTGTTGGGCAGGCCTTCACAGATTAGAAATTTCTAGTCTTTGTTCATGAGGGCAAATAATTGAGGTTTTGTCATTAGATCCAACTACATCTGAGCTGGGACTGTACTTGCACCAAGTTTGCACCATTATAACTTAAGGCTTGGGTTCACTCACATTTTCTCTATTACAGGAAAAGACTGCAGATCTTAGATTCAGCTTTCAACAGCAGTACAACACAGCCATGAAAATGCAATGAAACAGCATGTCAGTGGGAACTGCTGATTTTTAACACCTTTAGATATGAGCATGTGTTCCAGCAAAACATTTGGAGGATTTTTCTACTTCTCATTTCACCAGCATCAGAGAACAAATGCTTGTCCTTGATCTGTTTTCTGTTTTCACTCCTTCTTTCCCTTAAATAAGCACTGTAGTTTGTAACTGCACCCACAAAGGAAATTTTACTTGCCTGTAAGGCTGCAATGAGGTGACACTGGGACCAGATGTCTTTAAGGAGTTTCATGAAGCTTTAACTTTGCAGCATTCTGACTTAGGGTCAGGTTTCAATGCCTGAGGCAAAGTGTACATATAAACTCCCCTTAACACTTGTGTGGTTTTTATTTGCTGTGTCCAGTTGTGTCTATAGCTCTAGTAACAATGCACAGAAAGCTGTTTCCCTGTTTTTCTTGATGGAGATGTACTTCATCAGGCTGGCTGCACAGTGTACAGCTAAGAATCAGCTTTCTGTCATGAACATTTTCTCTCTCAACATCTAAAATAAGCTTTAACATGACTCTGAGGTGCATTGGTAGAAAAAGGACTTGAACCCTACAAACTTACATCCTCTGGTGTGAAACACATGAATCAACATTATTGTCTTTTTCCTCAAGTTCAAGGAAAAAGACGTTCTTACTTTTGCTCTTGATTGAGCTAATCCTTTCCCTCCATTTGGAAAACCTCTTAGAAGTGAGCCTCACTCTTAGGTTTGTCAATTCATGCTATGTAAAAGCCAGGGAGACGTGTTCTGTATGATAATTAGTGTGGGCTAAAAAAAGGCAAGCTATGCACCTCTCATTTGTTCATGCAGCTCAAGGAGAAAATACAGCAAATCTAACCTTGGCAGCCAGGAAGGGTCAAAACTAACTACATCTTTCTGGAAAAAATTAACTCCCAGGCTCCCTTTCCTCTAGAGGATTTCAGGGAAGGCAATACTGACACATAGACAGGTTGGATTTGCCCATTTGTGGGAGGGTATGACCCTGGGGGGAAGATACAGGTTGTGAAAGGGAGGATGTGAAACAGAATGCTCCCTACCATGACAGGGAATATGATAGCAGCCACAGTGGACTTGAGGATCCAAAGGAGGGCCAGGCACACCACTTGCAGGAAGGTGAAGAGATGGACCCTGCGCAGCGGGACGTGGCGCAGGTAGATGAAGTCAGGCTGGTGTTTTAGAGGCATCAAGAGCAGCTTCAGACGATCCATGAACTGGAAAAGAAACAGACACTTCAATGAAACCCAGGATACATAAAAAAGAGATACAGAAGCATTATTCCACTATGAAATGTCACCTTGAATCCATCTGCTTTCCTTCCATAAAAGAAATCCAGCAGAAAAGCCAGCACAGCTCCTCTATCCTGACTGACCTGTGCATAATGCAGGGTGGGCTAAACATGTTAACTTAGCTATCTCAAGTGAAGGTCCTCAGCAACCAAGCAGGAGTGAAGGATCTCTCCAAGCAAGGCCTTGAGGTGGCTTTATTTTAGGGAGCAGGACTCCACATGCTCTGGTAACTTCTTTGTTGTGAGAGTGATGGAACAGGCTTCCCAGAGAGGTTGTGGAGTCCCCTTCTCTGCAGAGATTCCAAACACACCTGGATATGATCCTGTGCAACCTGCTGTAGGTGACCCTGCTTTAGCAGAGGGGTTGGACTAGCTGATCCCCAGAGGTCCCTTCCAACTCCTACCATGGTGGGATTCTGTGATCTGCGTGTAAGCCAAGGAATGAAGGTGTCAGTGGAAACTGCTCTGCTGGCTTCTAAAGGATGGGCCTGAGCTGCTGTGGACACAATTTTCCTCTTGAAGGGAACATTTCATTACCCACAAAACAGAGAAAACAAGATGAATGCTCAAAGCTACGTTCAGCACCAAACTCTGGGTCACTTTTGCCACCCTCTCCTGCCCTACTCCTGCCATGGCTAATGTCCAGCATTTAAAAAACATTTTTTCCCCCAAATAAATTGGGAGCAGAAGTTAACAGAGGTGAGGGCAGACATCACGTTAGTGGAGAACAGAAAGGCACCTAAACCTGAGGAGTGGGGAAGATGAGCAGCTTTTCTGGCAGTGTCTCTTGCCCCATGCTGGATCAAATGGACTTGGAAATAAACCAGAACTGGGATTCTCATGGAATGAAAAACATCTTTGCTCAGGGAACAACAAGCTGCCCAATGCCCTGATCCCCTGGGCTAGGAAGCAGGGGAAATCCCTTCCAGGGGAACCAACCCCAGGGCAAACAGGACAATCCCCTCACTGTCCCCTGCTTGAAGGCAGGCTTGCTCCCCACTGCCAAGACCAGACCAATCTTCCACCAGTGAATGCAAGACAAGGAGGTTTTAAAGAATACCCAAGGAAGTTCTCATGGTGCTCACAGAACAGGCAGTCTTTTCCCGTTAGAGCACAACCCAGTGCTAGAAAGAAAGGCCACAATTAATAGAGTGCCAGAAAGCAACAAAACCAGCTTCCTAGGGCCAATTACAGGCACTGTGCTGGGAGAAAGGCTCCTTACGTAATATTTCCTCAACGACAAAGAAAAGGGCTTGGCTTCCCCTCCCTGGCAAACAGCAACGTTCCTGCTCGTTAGCACTGTGGAATAACCCTGCCATCATAAATCACCTTCCCTTGTTTTCCTTCTGTCTGTGACAGATGCCCCAGAACCACCCCAGGAGCAAGCCTGGAGCGTCTGCAAGCATACACTGCCCTCAGCATTGCTGAGCTGAGTAGGGAGAAGATGGACCTTGGGTCTTCCCAAAGCATCCCCCGTTGCTTGGTGGGCCCAGACTTAGCTGTTCACCTGCTGAGCAGATTATTGCCCTTTGGTCTCCACCTCAGGACAGTCAGGCTGCAGCAGTGTTTGTAAACAGTGCCTACCTTCGCTGGGGTTTCTTGGGAAGGGAAAGGAGGTGGTGGAGGAGAAGAGGTCACAACAACCCCACGCAACACTCCAGGCTTGTGGAAGAGTGACTGGAAAGCTGCAGCTGAATATGAGGCAACAGTGTGCCCAGGTGGCTGAGAAGGCCAAGAGCATCCTGGCTTGTATCTGAAATAGTGTGGCCACCAGGACTAGGACAGTGATTGTGCCCTTGTACTCGGCACTGGTGAGGCTGCATCTTGAATTCTAGGCTCAGCTTTGGGCCTCTCACTATAAGAAGGACATCAAGGTGCTGGAGTGTGTCCAAAGAAGGGCAGCAAAGCTGGTAAGGTGAGAATAAGTCTCAAGAGTTGTGGCTAAGGGAACTGGGCTTGTTAGGCCTGGAGAAAAAAAGGCTCAGGGGTGACCTTCTCACTCTCTACAACCACCTGAAAGAAGGTTGGAGTGACGTGAGGGTTGGTCTCTTCTCCCAAGTGACAGGCTGAGAGGAAACAGCCTCAAATTGCACCAGGGGTGGTTTAGTTTGGACATTAGGAAAAATTTATTCCTGGAAAAGGCTGTCAAGCCCTGGACCAGGCTGCCCAGGGAAGTGGTGGAGTCACCATCCCTAGAGGGATTGAAAAGATGTGTAGATGTGGTGCTAAGAAACATGGTTTAGCAGTGGATTGGGCTGTGCTGGGTTAACAGTTGGACTTAATGATCTTAAAGGTCTTTTCCAAGCAGAACAATTCTGAGATTCTAGGAGAAAGGTGGGAGGGTTGTAAAGGAAACCCTGCACTGGTTAATGATTGCCATCTTCTGGAGAAGGCCTGGTGGGGAGCCTGCTCCCAGCACTCACCTGCACACCATTCAGGGAAGCAACACCCATGTAGAGGAAGACACCGTAGAGCACTGGCATGGGAATGAACTGTGAGAGGAATAGCAAGAGAAATGGATCGAACAATGGATTAAACCAGTTAATCAGTAACTATTCACTAATACAGAACTGCTAGTTACTTTCTTCACTGCCAGGAACTGTCCTTTCAAACATTAATTTCTGCTCACTCACCATGGTAAGCACTGCCCTTTCCTCCATCCCTAGTCCTGCCCTCAAGGACATCTTCCCTCAGAACGGAGGAAGGCACACAGTAACAGCACAGAGGCTCTCCTGAATAAGCATTCAACTCTCCAACCTGAAGCACAAAGCTTTCCTCAATGGCAAAAGCCACCACACAGCTACCAAGACAGGGGAAATGCTCCTCATCCCAGCAAAAAATTATGTGCAGCCAGTGTGGCATAACGGGAAAGGGAATACTCCAGCATGGACCACACACAGGAGCTGAATAAACAGCCTTTGTGTGACTGATTCGAACCCAAGGAGGATGGAGAGCTCTGTCCCCAAAGGAAAATCTTCATGCAGTGGCAGGTGGCTGCCACTGAACGGCAGCCGCAGCTCAGCCAAAGCTCCCCCGCAACCTGCTGCCCGAGCAACCTTTGTCTTCCAACCTGTCCACAGAACTCATTAAAGAGACAAATAACTCAGCAGTTATTCAGTGTTTCATCATGTTCCCCAGCACATTATTCATCATTTATAACCCTGGAGGCCTTGATCCCAAATACACACATTTCACTTGGGGCACCAAGTGCCATCTAAGAGCAAAGCCTCCCTTTCCTTCCCTGAGTCTCATTCCCTATCACCTCCTGCAAGCTTCTTGATTGCTAATTCATCCTTCCATTGGATTTATTTGCCTCCTTGAGTGAGCTGCATTGGTATTTCACATTAAAATCTGCAAGTTTTTTCTGTACTCTGGGTTCAATGGTCTGCCATCACTGTGTGGCACTGCAGGGAGGGACAGGGAGCCAGCTCATAGTTCATAGAGTTGTGGGAGTCCAAGGGATTCATATTCCTCACTGGAACTGAGGGATTAGAGGAGACAAGATAATATCTCCTCCAGCAAGCTGGGTAGGAGGCTTGCAGAAATTAGCTTTCTCATCTACATTGCTCTCTTTACCTTCCTTTCCGTTTCTGTTTTTCAAAGAAAAATGTCCAAATATTATTTCCACAATAATTAATCCTGTAAATCATCCCTGAGTGAAACTTGAGAACATTATCTTGCAGAGTAGCAAGTGGTGCTTTCATTCTGGAAGACTTTCTTTTGGCTGAGTATTCACTAACTGTGGGGTTGCTGGCTTCAGTACGCTGAGCAAACCTGCTGCTAGCCAACAGAATTAATGCTGTATTTATAGGAGAGCGCCTGTCATTCTCCTCACAAGGCCAAGGATGTTTCTGTGGAGATCTGCCCTAACTAAGCAGAAACTTCAGCTGATTCAAAACCAGCACAAACACCCCAAAACCTACACAAACCAAAGAAGAGATGATTCTACGGATGCCCTGTTTTATTGAATTTGGGATCGTTAGTGTTCAATTTGCCACAGGCATGGGAAGACTTCACTGTTCTGCAGTGCATTTAGCAAAGCTTTTCTCTGGAGCAGGAGACCCTGCCACCAGAGTTTTGTGAAAGGTCCTGAAATGCTGCCAGGTCCTTCTTGCTGGCACGTGGGTGAGAAGCGTGCCGACTTATCCTCAGGCGTCCTCCCATGAGGATCGTCCCCATACTAGGGGAAGCACAGGCAAGTAATTGATGAATGAAGCAATAACAGGGGAAATAATAGACCCCAGTGGAATAGAGGAAGAGAGATCTTGCAGGGAAAGGTCACATGAACTGACAAACAGGATTATTATAAACAGGCATTACATTAAGGACACGGAAATGCCTGTTTGTGCAGAGGAGGAAACTGTTACCAAGACACAAAAATTTGCTAGTTGTAAAAACAACCTTAGAAATCAAGAATAGGAACACACTGACTTTGTAAAGCCACTTTCTCCCCAGGCAGCATCATTTCTCTCTGCCAGTCTCCTCTCCTTCAGGCTCCTATCTAATTGCCCCACAGCCCCTGCCACTTCCAACCTCCTCATGATCAAAAACTTATTTGCCTCCTCCAGAAATGCTTCACCAGACACTTATCTGCTCCATCATGGAGTCATGGTGCTGCTGTTTCAGTATGTATGTGACTATTGTGACATCTGCTCAGACCATCGGTCTATGGATCCGTGATGATGGGCTTCCCTGGCTGGCATCTCCTGTTGTGCAGTATGCCTGTGCTTAAATCACCATCCCCTGAGAAGGCAGTATCCTCCACAAGACACAGATAAGCTGGTTTTCCGGTTTTGTTTTATGATCTATGATTGACTAAGGATGTGTTTCTTTGCAGCTACATTCCAAGAAACTTCAGGTCTTGTAAAATCACTACCTGCCTAGATTAAATGGTACATCAACAGCACATCCGGCCAGAGCCTTGCCCAAATTCACATGGAAAAAAAATCAGGAGATTGAGAAATCACATTTAATTGCACTGCTTCCTCCAGAAACACGTTTCCCATACCACTGAGCTAAGCATCACTTCTGAGCGATAAGGGATGTGCTATTTTAGGAGTGAAAATTTGATTGTTGTGCCGTGGACTAATTCCAGCAGCTGCAGGATCTGCTCATTGCCACCAGTTGTATGTATTCTCCTTCATCAAGAAGTCCTCCTCTCAGTGGGCCATGCACACAGCTCATGAGCAAGCACCAAATGAAGATTTCTTCAGGTGTCCATGTTAAGATGTTCACACACTCAAATAAATGAAAATGGACTTTTAAAACTACACATCCATCCATTAACCTGCATCTTCCACACAGCAACTCTTAGTGCACTGCCAATCACCCTGCCATCATGCCACCAGCAGGCTCTCAAGCTTTACCCACAATATATTTTCCATGAAACACAGGCACAGCAGAAGTATGAGTGTGCAAAATAAAAGAAAACTTTAGGCACACATGGAAGAAAAATCTTAAAATACAAAAAGAAAAAACAACAAAACCACAGCTCCCAAGACCACTAAGTCCTGAACTTTTGTCACTAGTACTATCCAGCACACTGCAACAATGTTAATTTTTCCTTCCAAAAGGTTTGTATTTAAGCTTCTAGAAAATTGTGAAACTGCATCAGTAGTTCTTGCTAATCTCCTTTTCCACACTTCAATGAGGAGCTTTTTTAGCTGCATAAAACCAGCTTGACAGTTGCTGTGGCCCTGCTTTAGCTGTGTGAGCAGAGAGTAACAGAGAAGGTGATGTCCTTACCTTTAGGATGGGAGCCATGAAGACAGACACACCAGTCAGAATGAAAACGATGATTCCAGTGACTCTCTGCTCCCTGAAACAATACCACTAGGTGAGCAGGGCAGCTTCAGCTTTCTCCTTGCTTTTATTCCTTCTCAAAACTAACATGAAGCCTTGACAACACATTTTTTGCAGCCACATTTCCAAAGCAGACTGGCAATCATCAGCCACCAGCACCCAGCAGGTATCTTGATCCTCACACCTCTTTTTTCCAATAGCAGACTGGTTTTGGTACACTGCCTTAGCTCTGCTGTTTGTGGATCAACAGAGTACAGCTACTCAGTGAGAAGGAGTGTGTTTACACACTCAACATTAGAAACTGTTAACTAGCAATCCAAATCCACTGTACAACAGTGTTTATTGCATGAAAATAAGTCATAAATTCATTAGCTCTCCACTCGTGGATGAGTAGTGTAATTTGAGTACTGCTCATAGTACTCCAGCATCTGGATACGTGGTCTTTGTGCATGCTGACCATGTGCCTTCATGGGCACCCACAGCCACTCCCTACATCCAAAAATACTTTTGCCAGTAATATTTCAAGAGTCCTGAAAGTTTGGCCATTAAATTTCTATTCTGTCTCCTAAACAAGTGGTTTGATTGCTCCTATTGAAATTACTTCAGACCACTTAATTAAGGCAATAAAATACATAAAAAATGGCTTGATTAAGTAGAGCTGATTGTTCTAGGCATGACAGGTTTACATTTTTTACCATTATGTTTGCCAATAAATGCCTAATTTCCATGGATACAGAAATCTGCAGTAAATTATCTCCTTTCTCAAACCCTGGAAAACTGTGTCTGATCTGGCTGAATAAACTTTTGAGGAGTTTGGGGATTTGTCCAAGGAATTGCCAGAGACCTGCACTGCTAAATCTCACAGCTGGGTTTGGAAATATAAAGCAAGCAGCACAAAAGTCTCCGTGACAACTCTACAGTGTCTGATGGACACCAGAGCTTGCTCTATGTATTTTGGGGTAATGTCAACATGTGTGCCCAAAGCACACAAAGCAATGGTCTAAGCTCCAGTGTGAAGTTTCCTCCCTTTGCTCCCACAGATTTGCTCAGGCTCTGCCCCACCTACATAGTACAAGTTTTCTTCCTTTTCAAGAAAGAGTATTTGCAAAAGGGCTACACAGGATAAACTTCTAACATGATGCAGACAGAAAAAAGCTGCAAGGAAGTGCAGCTGATCAGAAGATTTACAGCACATCCAAAAGCTGTTCCCCATGAACCTCTGCACATGCACTGCTCAAAGACCATTTATAGTACAGACTGATCTCTGCAGGCAAATACAACAATTAAGGCCTTTCTGGTTTGACATACCTCACTCCCAAAAACTTGGGCTGTTCTCCAGGGGCTGAAGTTTCTGTCTCCATCTTCAAGCTGTCAATGTGAGCAATGGAGATCACGGTAGCAGCAACGTACCAGGGCAGACCCATAAAGGAGCATACAATCATTAGAATGGCCACCCAGAACAAATCCAGATGATATCCAGCACCTTTCTGTGAAGAAAGACAGACAACCTTCAACTTCATTATTCTGAATACCTACAGAATGGCCAGGGCTCTTGTCTGGGGGTAGAGGCACACCAAACAAGCAGCATTTCCTTCTTCAGCATCTTTTGGCCAATAGAAACTGTTGTAAGAAAGAACTTTTGCAGGGAAAACAGGTAAATGTTAGAGTTCTGGCAAGCTTTGGGAACAACAGTATACAGGAAGCACAGGAGAGCAGCAGGCTTGCAGAACATCAAGAGCCTTATGTCCACTATATAGTGCTTGGAGGTTAAGGTGGTACAAGCCAAGCCCTGTGACCAGACAAACAGCTCTTTTGCAGAGGTACTTCGCGCAGCAGACTATGAGTTAAAGATGATCAGAGAGCTTCACCTTCACCAAAAAATATTTGGTGACATAGACATTGTGTCCTGTAAACAGTATAAGCAAGCTCTCAATATATATCTCTGTATTTTTTAATATGTAACACATATATATCTTGATTATAATGGGTTTACAGTGCTCTGAAGGAGCCCTGCACTGTCTCTTGAAAACCAAAACTGAAGCCACATTGTAAAGTGCTATTTTTATGATATGTTCCCATTTTTAATGAAGTAACACAGTGACAAGAAGTCCAATGCCCAGCACCATGCTGACCCCCTGCTGTCTCCTCACGGTGTATGCAAAACTACGATTTTTCACAGCCCAAGACAGTTATGGCACCCAAACCACCCTTTAAAACCATCTCAAAGCCTACTTTTAAATGGCTGCTGTATAAAATGCTCAGCCTAATGACTTGATGAAGTCTACCTGAAAGCATTCTTACAGAAACATGGTGCCTGCCTAAAGGGAACATTTGCCCTTTGCTGTCTGAGACTGAGGTCTGAATTCCTGTATGTAGGATCGGAAGCACCTGTGGGATCTCACTGCTGAGACTTCACAACCAGTCTGAGCTCTGCTCTTCATGGCTGGTGCTGGAGGAACCTTCCTCCACACCCAATCCTAGGCTCTCCTGGGGAAAGCAACAAGAACAGCTGATGGACTGATACACTATCACAAAGAGAAAGCTGCCCTCATTTTTCACTTTATCTTAAAGATCTCTGGTTTTCTATTCTTTCAAATCCTTTAATGAACTAACACAGGAAACTGACTGACAGCAAGTGCCAAGAGATGATATGAAAAAATTAAAGAGAGTCACCAAAGAAAGGGATCTTCAGAAAAACACTAGACAAATCCCTGAGGTTTGCTATTTTAAAGAAGATTAAACTTTTTTTAATCCTATTCAATTTGATTTTATTGGAAAGAACAAATGATCCAGACCTACTTGATGACCCCAGGAGGGAAAGCAAGCCCAGCTCATCTTGAATAGCCCTCATTGTGTTCTTCCCACATGCACTGCTTACCTTGGCTGGCCAGCAGCACTGGGACAGGCACCCAGTGACACCTGCCAATACTTTAGCAGAACACCCCCCCCCATCCTTATTTTGACCTCTTCTTCATGGGGGAAGAACAGTGACTATAATCTCCTAGTGATTAAGAAAATTATATGTCTGCTTAGTTAGGTGCAGGAGACAGGCCTAAAACTGAGATCATTTCAATGAGCCTCCTCCCAAGGAAGATGTGGGTACAGTATTGAATATACCTGCCCAGATCCAGATGGCAAAAACTGATATTCTGAGTTTTGGTTTTGTTTTTTTTGTACTAGCTCCATAAGACCATCAGCCAGCACTAACCACCACACACAACACACCTTTCCCATTCCCTGTTCCTCTGACCTTCTCCTTCAGGTCAGGCTCAGGATGGTCCTAAATGCCCACAGTGCCCATATGAATGGAAACATCCCCCCTTTTTCAAGTAAAAGCTCCACTCACATTTCCAACAGCTTTCAATACAACTGATGAGGTGAACTCTAAATAATGACCCAGCACTACCCATGTTTTGAGGGAGTCTTTACCCTCATGGGTTAGACCACTTGAAATGTGTCCCATTAGCAGGAAGGGAGAGTCTTCTTTTACAGGAATTTAATATTTTTCAATAGAGCTGACCATGCAGGGAAAGAAAAACCCTACAAGAATGAAAAACTGCATAGCACTGGGCTAGAAAGTTTATTTTAAAAACATTACTACATCCTAGGCTGTTCTATGTCAGCGGATATAAAGCTCTTGTTTAATTAACATCCAACTTGTGGCTATGCCCTTGGTATGTCCCAAATCTCTCCAGCGTATTGCTTGTACTTAACAGCACTGTGGAACCAACACAGTCATCAGGCTTGGGCCATCTCTGGCCATCTCCAAATCAGGTGGGGTCCTGCAATGGTCCCAGCACTCTAAAACCTTCTTTGGAGCAGCTGCCAGCCACTGGCCATGACACAAAGAGGCCTTGTTTCTGTCAATGGCTGGGAACATCCACCAGCGATTGTCTTACAGGATAAACACAGTAACAGGGGCCTGTTTGGTCCAGAGGAACTTTGCCCATTGTGATAAGAGGGAGGGATTTTGGCATGGATGCAATAAAAGGCACTCTCTGCAGATCCACGCACAAGTTGGTGGATCCATTCTGGTCAACCTCATTTTCTTTTCCGTGCCAATGCATCGGATTCATAATGTAACCCCTTTATATAATCCATGACTATACTCAGGAAGACAGCTAACCACAATCACAAAGCAACTTTCTCTCTTTAAAACCAGCAACAGATGAGAGGGTACAGGCCTGTGTCTTTGAGGGTGGAAGGGGGAAAAGTAGATGTTAAGAGTCATTTGGTGCTAAAGGAGAGGTTTGACTTAGCTGGACTTGAGTCTGGGACTGGTTTCTCTAGACAACTAGAGTCTGTGAAGTCAGTTTCTGACTGTGCTTGATTTTATGATTTCCCATCTCCTGATGGAAAAGCAGAGCACACCAGATGGACAAGTAAAGCAGACAAGCAAACAACTCTATGTTTGTGGATAGATGGGCACCCTCTTTCCTCTACTAATTCTTCAAACATCCAAGTTTTGCAGAATTAGCAAGGCAAACAACAGCTCTGTGTTCAGGGCTAGTCCTCTCAAAGGAGGACTGCTGTAATTTCTTCTGGCTCCAGCCATGTGTTTGCCAGATTAGCAGTGGTACAGTGCCATGGGTCTAAGTCCTTTTTCTCCTCTAGAAGGGAAGAAGTGGCTGGCTGGTTTGGTGAAATCTGACTATTCCTGGCATGAGACCTGTTTGCAAAGGGAAAGGGAGGAGCAATTCCAAAGCTTCTTACATGGGAATGGTTCAGGTCACACGATGGTGAAGCCAATCACCATTAGTAAGTGCTTACTGAAGGATACATTGTGAGTTGACCCTGCACAGGGTTCTTGCTTTAGCTGTTGGTGCAACACTCAGGATTTTCAAGTGAATCAGTGGTTTTCCTGGCAAAAACTCTACGCTAGTCAACAAAATAAATACTGTTGTTAAATATCAGCAATGATGTTCCTGAGGTACATTTAACAGTGCCATGGGCCCTTCTCCATCTGCAGCACAGAAAAAGCACCTCTGCACTTGTGCAAGGCACCAAGCACACCCACCTTCAGCTTGTGCTCCTTCCTGTTGACGATGACAGCTGTGATCTGCTGGTCCATGAAGATGAGGATAGTCACCAGCAGTGCAGGGATGGCTGCTGCCAGGTATACCCACCATGGGTTCCCTCCAAACGGTGGGATAAACCAGCCCCTCTCGGGACTAGTTGGCTTTTAAGGGCAAGGAAAAGAAAGCTTGTGTTAGAGATGCAGTACAAGAGTGATAACATCCTAAATATACCTGTACCTCCAGCAGTGAGGCTACTGGGAGACACTGGAGGTTTGTGACAATTTCATCCTTGCCATTAACAGTAACAGAAGGTTCAAAGAATGGAGGCAGGATTTAGCAGATAAATCAGCCAACCAAGATAAAATCTGAGTAAAACAGTCCTTTCCAGAGAGTTGACTACTCTCCTGTTTTAAAGGCAAGTATTTTACACAGGGCAGAGACAGGTGAAAAAGGGAATCTCTTCCAAAGGCCATCAAACAAGCCAATGATGACATACCTTGAATTCACTTGGCACAATTAGCTTTGGTGTGTCCACACCTACCAGGGCATCTATTCCACAGAAAATCAAAATGGACAAGATAATGGCAAAGTCACTGATGAGCTTCCGGGCCTGAAACAGAAGTTGAGATCGTTAGCCCTAGGAAACAGCATTTCACTCATGCTTTAGTGTCTATGGGATACAGGATTCTTAAGGGATGTGGTTTTAACAAAAAATACTGTGTTATCCCCAGACTTCATTCTTTTAATATGACTGATTTTGCAGTGCAGATTAAAAAAAATACATGGGGAAGGGAAGAAATGGTATTTTACACCTCACAATGGAAACAGTCACAAACTTCCCTTTAGAAGATGGGAAGACTCAAACTTCCACGACAGAAGAGATGTTCTGTATTGTTTTCTGTTCAAGTCAACCTAAATGGCCAGGAAAACAAACCAGGCTTTTCAGATAAATCCTCAACATGCTCTATGAGTGCAATTCTCCTGAAGTCATGGCATATGACAACTTAAAGCTGCTGGTCAGACCCACAAGTTTACTGGGCAGATCTACTGTGCATCTCTGTACCTGTGTGATCTTTTCAGAGCTGTTGTTCCTTCCAGGTTTCCTGGGTTCATATGGTTACAGATAAATTGAGCTGCATTCCAGCCCAGATGGAATTTGTTTCCTTTTCATTAAAAACAATAGAGGTTCAATTGTAACACAGCAGAACAGTAAACATCCATGCAGGATAAATCCCTGCATGTCAGAATGCCAATAATGGTGGGGGAGGGGGCAGGTCTCAGAGAGAAACATGGTTTTGGTACACACAGAAACTGCCAGCTCACATGCCTGTCATGGTGATTTCAGTCAGGGAGACAGAACAAGAGATGCACCTGAGAGGTGCAGATAAGCTGACTGTAAGTCTGAGCAAAATGCCATTGAAATCAATGGAGAGGATTTTTTAGGGTCTTCTTATTTTGCACCTGATCCTCAGACAGGAAAAGGAATTTCTGCTTTCGGTCCCTATCAGCTAGACATGGACTGCAGTCAAGTTCAACACCTCTGCACTGATTTCTGAGTATTTCTAATGCTATGTGGTAACATCAAAGATGTATCTCTGCTCTCCTGTTCTACGTAGACAGCTCACTTACCTGCTTTTACTCAGTGACAAAGCAAAGGGCTTCTTTTGTCCTCCATAGGGACAAAAGCTCCTATGGCTCTAAGCAGGGAAACTTCTGACATAACCATTAATAGCCCCTTGTAAGACACTGAAAATGTCCAGCTGAAACTACATATGCCTGAAGGACTCTTTCTGAAGGCTGATAAAGCCACATTATTGCACACCTCAGCCTGGAAGTGTTGTTTTCATCACCTTTAAAGCCACCATCACATCTGCATGACAGATTATGGCTCATTTTGTCTCTCCACTTGCTTTACCTGTGCCCTCCAGAAACACTGAGAGAGAGACACAACTCTCCCAGACATACCTTGTTTAACCAGTTCCACATCTTTATCTCAACCAGTGCAACCTGCCTTCCCTGCAAAGCATTTGTCCTCCTCTTTGTGTGACCAAACCTAAAGGAAGGCTGATCTCTGCCCTCTGGATGAGTAAAGAACCCAACTGCTGGGGTGAAAGGAGATACTTACAGTGGTTGGAAAATAGCGACTGGTCTTGAATTTCTTCAGGGCCATGGAGCAGGTGTAAGTGCCAAAAAAGAGGATGAAAGACATGAGGGTGATGTCAGGGACATAGTCACAGTTGTTGCCCACAAGTTGCCCTCCATATTTCAAGCACTCCTTCGTTGTCAGAGATGCCCAGTTAATGGTAGTGTTGTACTGCAGAGAAAAGGGAACATTGCCATGAAGCTGTGCATAAGCTAGGACAGGAATGGGGACAAAGCATCGGGAAAAACACTGGGAGGAAAAGGGAGGCACGGTGCAGAAGCTAAAAATCTCTGTGCTTGTGTGAAGATAGAATGGCTTTTAACTGGGACAGAGGAATGGAGGACAGGCTGGGCCTTGAAAAGAAGACAGAGATCTCTGACCTCTGCTGTCATCTTCCAGACATTCCCTGCATTTTCTCCAGTTAGAAACTTCATGCAGAAGCTTATGTGGCCTGAGACCACCTCTACATCCAACTCTCCACTGGTCACTCACTGCACACACCACCAAACCCAAACCTGCTTCTCTTGCATCAAGATCAGCACTGTTTCCACAGCAGAAAATCTTCCTCGTTGCCCCTTCTAGAAGCAAGGCTTGAGCTCACCTAACACCTGCTGGCAGCTTCTGCACACACTGCAGTTACTAGATGTCCTTCTGACACACTCTGAGCACGTCCACCACACACTACTGATCACCCTGAGGTAAATCTGGTGGATTTCAACTCTTGCTGTGGAATCCAGAGCTGTGCAGGACATGTTAGATAATCATCTGTTTCCTAATGCTTGGAGGAAGGGGCTTTCCCCCTCCCTGGCCTGCATAATTCATAATCATGTCAGCGCAGGGATGAGGACAGAACACATCCAAGTGCATGAGAGGCCAAAAATGTATCAGTGAGCTCATGAGACTATTCTGGGTGTGCTGAGGGGAGAGTGGGAATGCAGAGAGTATATACTAACAAAAAGAAAAATTTGAAGTATTTTCAGGTACCCACAGAATTCTGTCAGTCTGGAGACACTTAGAATCACATTTCTGCATGAAAATCCCAGTGAAGTAAACCACAGTCCCAGGAACCATGGCAGCAGAGACAAACAATATTTTAAAATAACTCAAAGTGCATAAATCCACATAGACGAAAGAGTAGTTTACTCCAAATAGTTAGGTTATGGAGAATAAATACATCACACATGCTTCCAGGTTGGATGTTTACCAAGTTGTGGTCTGAAGCTGCACGCAATAAATTGCAACTTCCTCAGCAAACGCTGTGAATCCCAATTCTTCAGCTCAAAGTTGTTACTCTTGTGTCTCAATTTTCTTCCCCTGCATCAAAACCAAACTTGACCCCCCCAACCTCCATTTTGTAATCCTCATTGTCCAAAGCTCACTACTGGAGTCAAATGTAGAAAAGCCAGGCTTAGCTACAGAAAAATCAGAGAAGGTGATGGAAGCAGGACCTTCCAAAGGAATGGCTGGACACCACACTTCTTTCATTACAACCATGGACACAAGGATCTACTAATCCCCTAGGAGAAGCATTTCCATCCTGCTAACATACACAGATCAGAATACAAGAAAGAGGCTGCTATTAGCAAGCAATTGCAATTGCTATTACCTGTTCATTCAGTATTCTGTACGAGACTACAGGAAATCCTTGGAGGATCCAGTGAGCATGCCAGAAGGAGCAGCGTCACATTTTCACAGTGTCAAGGGCAATAGGGGAGTGTCAAGTATCAGAGTTTTCTTCATGTGATCAATTCCTGATCTATTACCGTGGCCCAGTAGAATTGCACAGCACTTAGAGGTTTCAAAGACCATCTAATCCCTGCCCTGGTGAAGGGCACTTACCATGTCAGGAGAGGAATAGGACAGCTCATCAGCTGATGGCACCATTGTCTCGTTAAGTAACGAAATATTAACTGCAAGAGGACAGGAAAAGGAACACCATGAGTCAGGTGCTAAGCAAGTAAGTGAACTTCAACTACTAAATCATTTGTTAACTCCATCAAACTGTTCAAAATCTCTTTGCTCAAGTGAGTCAAAAGTGTTGTTTCAGAGTAACTCAAGCATCAATCACTTAAAAAAACGGAAAGAAAAGGCAAAATGAAACAATTCAAACCAACTGGGGTTGCTTTTCAGTTCATTGTAAAAAAAAAAAAAAACCAACAACAAAAAAACCCAACAGACATAACAATATTTCATGGGTTTGCATGTGCTTTTATATCCGAGAAGGTTTAAGTTGTAGCAAACATCCCAGAAACACGGGGATGATGGTCTGCTTCTACTTTGCCATCTTATACAGAACTTTACACAGGACATGGAGAATAAGGCCACTTAGGTGTCATTCAGAAGGAATGAGAACTAGACCAACATCCAAGTGTTCACAGAGATCCCACATTTAACAACTAACACAAGCACACAGCTCCCAGGGATCTGGTTCCAGCACCTTTTGCAGAGAGTAAACCAGCAATCAGAAGCTTTTCCGGTCTGACAGGTATGTTGAGATAACCTGAAGTTTACTCTGAGCATGACGTTTCTTACTCACTTCTCATTGTTTGAAGGATCCTAGGAGTGGTCACAGCTTCCTGGATGGTATGACCCAGTGCATTGCTTTTTCTATTTGGATTTTGTAACCTTTTGCTCCTGGTTGTGTGGCCAGAGCTATACAGCTGCTGGCTCTGCCTTGCAGCCCATGCTCTAGGGATAGGCTGAACTGTTGGATATACTTCCCTTCCACTCTAGCATGAACCATTTCAGGAAAACCACCCATTTTTGGGTAACACCTTGAATAAATCCAGATCCTGCACTTGACAAAATGGCACAGTGGTTATCAGGAGTCACCTGAGTTCAAGGCCACCACTTCTGCCCCTTCACATATGTCTAAGGAATGCCATTCAGAATGAATAGCCACAGGGATGCAAGATGACATGGATATGGAGACAACTTCTCCACTGGTAATAATTCTTACACGAGGAATCCCACAAAAGTCACCCAGAATGACATTCCAGTTGGCACGTAGGATGAACTTCGCCTCTTGGCTTCCACATAGGCTAAGATAGGGTCTCTGAAGAAATCAATAAATCTAACATGCTCACTATCTGGACTGCAGCACAACAGAAAAAAGAAAGCAAATGCTATCTCCTCTCTGTAAATTCAAGAGCTAACTAATCAGTCTTTTACCTGGATCTAATGGTTCACAGGCACAAGAGTAATGTGTGATATAGTCCACTTTGAACTCAGAGTTGATTGGGTAATGATCTGCCAGCTTGATCATCTTCTTGAAAGCATCATAAATGAAGATGAAGCTAATCAGGGAGGAAAAACCTTCTTCAGTGAAGCGGGTGAAGTACTTGACCAGGAAGCTGGCATCGGTAGCGACCAGAATGAGACACTGGACGGCTGACCAAAGGCCGATCCAGAGACGGAACTCCAGGTAGTCAAAATCATTGTCTCTGCAACAAGACACAGGTGGCAGGAAAGGAAAAGATTAGGATTAGATAAATCCATGCAGGATCATGACTTCCCATGCACAGCCTCTGGGACCTGTCCTCATTCAGACTCAACAAGACCGTTCCCAAGAGCTGAGTTCTGCTTGCAGCCTGCCAATTCC
The DNA here is from genome assembly GCA_013396975.1 of Bucco capensis. Lineage (NCBI taxonomy): Eukaryota > Metazoa > Chordata > Aves > Piciformes > Bucconidae > Bucco > Bucco capensis. The sequence continues at coordinate 250,773 of VWZO01018461.1, read as the reverse complement.
ATAAACGTATGAGGCACAGTTTAATAGCTGAGGTGGCAGAAAAGCATGCAGAAGTGATCTGTCTTGCTTATGCCTCCAGTAACAAATGTTAACAGTGAATTTAAGCTCTTTCTAGGCTTCCCAGTAAAAATGCTCCCTTGGCAAACATGCACAGAGCTGTAAAGGTCCAAACATCCAGTTGTCCAGACCAAGAGCAACACCACCAGCTGAAAACATAACCACAGTTTACAAATCTCCTTCAGAAAAGCAATTTTCTGCCAAGCCTCATGCTCAGGAGGCTGCATTGCCATCCCTCAGGCCTACGTATTATGCAGAAATCAAACTATCAGCAAGAAGACTTCCAAGGAGTACAAAGCAGCATCGGTTCCCCCAGAGAACTACATGTACCTCGGAGAGGGTTAAGGAGCAAGGAAGAAACAAAGTGGTGATTCAGAAAAAGAGAAGGGAAAACACAGTAATAAAAGACCCCAGTGACAGCTCTCTGAAATACCTAGAGTCAGTGCTTCAGAGATCAGGGGCTGCCATCCATCTGACCGAGCATGGAGAAGATGGCTGGCAGAAGCCTAAGTGGCATCCTGACTGCACACCAGTGAAGAACTTCAAAAGGTTTCAAACTATTTTTTTTTTTAACCCCCAGAAGTCCTGCAGCAATTCTGAAGCTCACAGAGCAAACGACATTTCACATACACAATACTAGTACTTCCACAGTGATTAATTTTCTTTCTGAGGTCACCTGAAGGGAAACTTTCCCAACAGCCTTCTTGTTCGGCTAGAAGGCAGGAGGGCTGAGGTCCTGCTTTCCTGGGGAGCCCAGTGCCTTGTTTCCAGCTCAGAAACCCAGACTCGTTTCACAACGGGCACCAGAGAGACTCTGCATGGGAGCAGAGTTCACCCAGGTATCCTGTAGCATTGACCCACTCTGCCAGCACTCAAAGCCAGACACATAACTGGGTGGGTGAGGCTTTTTTGGGTCTCTCTCCATATACAGAGTCAAACTTTAAATGACTTGGCAGATGGGAAGTCTTTCTAATTTTGCTCCCAGCAGGAGACAGGGTGTTGTGAAGATGAACAACCACAAATGCATTATTGAAAAATCACAGTGCTTGATTCCAATTTCCTTGTGAGAAAGACTCCCTCAAAAAATCCTGCCATTCTGCTCTGGCAGGTTGTTAGGACAATAGCTTTTATAACCACCACCTCCTCCGTGGGTTAAAAATAACCACCTTCTCCCTCCCAAAGCCATACAAAGTGTTTTTCCATTTTACTTTTTTCCTCTGCATGCTCCATCTGGGCTTTGACCTGCCTGCAAGCAGCTATAGCACACCTATTCTTGATTTTATTCATTTATTCCAGTCAAAGAAAGAAAAGAGAGGTACCCCCCTCTTGCTCTGTTGCAGAGCTCTCACCAGTTGGCAGCTTCCAGTTTCCCTCTGGGCTAGTCTAATTTTCTGTCCATTTTTTCTAGCCTCCATCCCTCCCTGCCTATGCTCCAGCAGGGAAAAGATAGGCTCAAATGCCATCTCCACTGCCCCTCTTTAACAGGACTAAGGACCGTGCTGAGGAGAGTAGCAGTCCCAGAGCCAGGCAGGAGGGGACTGTGTTACATTGGAAGGTGCAGGTCATCTCTCCATGGCATTCTTAAGTCCAAGACCATGGAATCATAGAGTGGTTTGGGTTGGAAGGGACCTTAAAGATCATCTACACCATTCCCCCTGCAGTAAGCAGGGACCTTCCACTAGATCAGGTTGCTCAAAGCCCCATCCAACCTAGCCTTGAGCACTTTCAGAGAAGATGAGCTTCTCTTTGGCTTGGCATGGATATGGCTCTGTCTAACAACAGTCAAGAGTGCACTGCGAGGCCACTTAAACCCAACAGTACTGATGATAACACTAAGACCAATTTGGACAATGCAGCAGGAGAATCAAGCCCTGCCCATTTCATCCTGCACTATTGTCACAGACATGGCTCGTGCTGCCATGAGTATTATCAAGTGAGTTAAGTAATCAAATGAAATCATCTCACTCCAGAGAGTCCTGAATAGCACTGTGTATGCAGGACTACATGTAAATGCAATGTCTGCCTTAGCAGAAGCTCTGTACCTCAAAAGACTTCTCCCACATGTCAGGTATTCACAGGAAAGACATGATTATATGCTCTCAATTATTTCTGAGTAACTACCTGCAGAGATTAAATACAATGAGGAAGGAGATACAATTAAACCACCAAACATACACCACAACTCCTACCTTACTGCAACCTGCAGTCATGTTCAGCTTAATAATTCAATAGACCTTCTCTAAAAATAACCACCAATGGCCAAAGAGCTGTTCCATATCACGGGCTTTTGCCCAAAAGCCTAGTAATGCCTTCACTCCAACAGCTCTTGGGTTTGCACTCTGAAACACAACTTGCAGTGCTGTGAACTCTCCCTGATAGGAAAAGGGAGGGCATTTTCTGTGTAACCTAAAATTATCTCCTTGCAAAACACGTATCAGTAGTCCTACATGCAAAATCATCAATGAATATATATGTAAAATCATCAATGAATATCCCAATTCCTTTAGGGACTCTTGTTATATTTTGCCAGCATTGCAGATACAAGAATAGTAAATGAAAACACCTAAAAAAATGGGATGCCTTCAGCTCTGGGTGACAGCTATTCCTGCATCAAAATTAACATGGTGGGGAGCAGAGCCTCTTTATACCAGTTAAAAGGGGAAAAAAGCAAGAACATTCAATGCAGCAAAGCTCCTCTGAAGAATTCTGGGGACAAACAGAGATCAATAGCGTTTTCTATTGTAGGTACTTCTACTTTTGTAAGTAATAGTGATCATGTCAAATGATTTAAGGACCAATTTTGGTAACCTTGAGACCTGTGGAATTTTCTAAGGGAAATCACCCAGAGTTTCTCTGCTCCTACAGGAAACACACAGCAACCAGGGAAATACATGCAGCAGCTGGAGAGGAACAGCACACTGACTGAAAGCTTCTTGTCAAGGACAGGCTTGGCCAAGAATTCCCAGGAGACCCTAAGGAGACAGGCACCCACACAGCAGGCAGCGCCCTGGGACACGCGTGCCAGTGAAAATCCCTGATGTGATTGCACTGCCGTCTCAACAAGGAACAAAGAGATGTTTCATTTCACCCACTAAATCCCCTCCTTCCCCACCACCAGCCATCTCATTCCCTAGCTAGTATTTCATTAGTGTGAGGCATTCCTCCCCTCCTCCCTCCTCCCCCCTGGTACTTACTTGCTGAAATTAAAGAGGAGCCGTTCAAAGACAAGGACAGGTCCTGTGCTGCTCAAAATTGTGAGAGGCTGACCAGCAAAAAGGCAAAATATCGCACCAGAGACTGCTGTGCCCAGAAAGCTCTCCAACACGCCCTAGGGTAGACACAGGAGAGAAGTGAGTTCTCCTGAATCACCCTTTCTAGGAGCTCCATGGCAAGAAAATGAGTAGTTACTTCAGTGACCAGTCATGTGCTGTGTGCTGCTATGCCCAAGACTAAGGGAAGACCATCTTTTGCAGCTGCACACAAAGATCCCACATCATCAATAGCTACTGAGGATTACTAGTAACCATCCTTGTTATTTCTGATGCCCAGAGTTTAGTAACAGCATACCTTTTGTATTTGACAAGGGGAGGAGAGTGTTTTCAAAGAGCACTTAAAGGATTTGAGAACTCCTTCAACATCTCCCACATCTTTGACAGAAAAGATACATGTTTGCAGGGCTCCTCACACATCCAGGGCAGAGCATAGCTAGAGGACAGCACTGACAGCCTCCAGGACAACCAAAGGTGAGGTTTTAATTCCTCCAATTCAGCAGACACTCTTTCTAAATAAACAAGATGCTTTTCTTTCAAGTAATTGTTCTAGGAAGTGAGACACAAACCAAACAAGGCTACTTCATTCAGCAGTCATGTGTTGAGACCCAAGTTCATCAGGTGTTATCAGCAAGTAATAAAGTCCATATTTAACAGGCTATACAACTACCTTTGGCATGCTTGGCAAAACAGCTTGGATAAAAGAGCATGCTTCACGCATTCTTGGATTTTCACATCCAACTACAGCTTAACATTATCTACTTTTAAATGCAAAACAGGCATGAAATTAGATGGCAACATGATGCATTGATGGAGCTTGCATCCTTCTACAAAAATGGCAGAACTTGCTGGGCCTTACCTCGTTTGTTCTTATGGAAACTAATCTGTTTACACTGGACTGAGTTCCAAAGAGCATCATCTTCAACTGAATAAGACCTTCAGCTGTCAGCATCACCCTCTCCAGGAATACTTACCCAACAGCAAGAGGCTGATTTAAGCACAGGCTGATGTGCTTTGTTGTAGCTGGATCTGAATCAGCAGCCTCATTAATGCTGCACATGCTGCAATTAATGACACATGCAGATCCTTCTTTCTATCCATGACAAACTGCTGGGGTGGGGCTGCAGGTTTTCTGACTTATCAGTGGTAATGTGAAGAATTTGAACTAAGTTTTGTGGCTCTCTTCCTTGGAAAGACTTAAGTTACTGTTTACACTGAGGACAGTATGTTACTATGCACAGCAAAGGATTTTTTTTAAAAAGTACTAAATTACCAGCAGAACTTTCTCTAAGGCAATCATGAACTATTTTTCTGGCCACAAACATGATCTCAAAATACCAGTGGTCAAGCACTGTTACTGTTGGGTAATGAAAGCAGCAGAATGACAGATGTGGAGAGAAGCAAAATGTAAGGAAGCTTTAAAAGCTACCTCCTCCAACACACACTGAGTCACTCATCAATCTAGAGCAGACAGAAACAACCTCGCCTTGGCAGGAGGTGACAGCTTTGGTCCTTTCCGTTTCTAAGTGCTATTGGTGATGCCATCACTAACAGCCTTGCAGGGATCAATGCTTGCTGTGACCTGCAGCCTTCACACAAGGATGGTGCAGGTTTTAAAGGGGACACGGATGGCAGCCTATGAGCCTTCACTTGCTGCCTCGGAGGACTTGTGAGGCTGAGACAACTGCTCTCAGGGCAAGGAATGGTGTAGAGCTGATCCCCTTCGCTCCTTGTGCATTACTCACAGAGAGGGCTCTCACAGCCAGTGCATCTGGAATCCCTTTTCCCTGCATTCTTCCACGTGTCTGTAGCTAAGAATAGTGTCTTTTCTCAGAAACATAAAACTGAAGTCATCTTTTAAAGAAACTTTGGCTATGTCAGGCTCTCTGGGACAGGCAGCATGGGACAGGCAATTTTTAGTGCCTGACCCAGCAGCAGTTACATCAAGAAATAAGAAGTGTGAACTGTGATGTGGTAGCCCCAAAAACACTGAGTTTTATAAGGACAAAATGTCTGGGGGAAAACTTTTACATGCTGTTCCTGGTATAACCCTCCCTTGTGTTTCAGAGTATAAAGACTCAGTGAAGCTCATGCTCTGAGATGTCTTATAGAAATCCACGCTTCCAAACTCTTTCCCACTGCAGGAATGCATGATGGTTTGAGCAACACTTGACATGAACCTGGACTCTGATCCCACTGAGTAGCTGCCTGGAAGAACAACTTGAATTGGGCACCTTGGGATGCTCTGCTCCCTCTCTGATGATACAGGGGCATTTGAGTATGAAGAACGCACAAGTTTGGTCTTGTGTTGAAAAACTGCAGACAAAACCCTTTGCAGGCTCCAGCAGCAGCCAAGAGTTCCAACACCTTTTCAAACAAGGACAGTAAATAAAGGTTTGTTGAAGGTGGATGGCAAAAGGAAAGCCAGTTGTGTGTTACAAAGGTAATAACACTTTTGGACAAAACAAAGTGATTATGTGCACTAAATCAACATTTCACCTTCCTCTTCATACTTCAAAGACTGTACCTTGTACAGATGCAGGGCAGACAGACTTTGCTTTACTCCCCAGGGACAAAAGAGTGATGCTCACTGGTGGATCCTGGAGGCTTTTCCATTCTCTACTTCTATTTGCTATTACTTCTTTTTAACATTGTGCATCATGCATTTGTTTGCATGACTGCTGCAGAGCTGAGTTTCAGAAGAGATAAATTGTTATCTGTACAGGGAGAAGGAAATTTGGCACTCCACCAGCTACTGAATCTTACTCTAGCCTGTAATTTATCATAGGGAAGTGCAGAGCTCCCCCTTTTCTGTGTTTGGTTTAATTAAACCTGTGTAAATTAATATTCCAGTCACTGTCAATACGAGCTTAATTATTCTTAGGAGATTCAATATGGACACACTGAATCTATCTAAATACAACCTCCTATGTTTTCTTCCTCTTCAAAAAGCCAAAGAAATACTAAAGCACACTGCCAGAGCATTTGTTCTACTGCAGTCCAACCCCACAGCAGTGTTAATAGAGAAACCCTTTCCTTTAGACTTCATCTACAACTTCGCTAACCTTTGCGGTCCCTACTTTTGTCTCCACCACTGATCCAGCAGGTCTCTGGACATGCAATATGGTTCTCGGGGCTGATTTTTGGCTTTCTTAAGAACCTGCATTTTTCTCCTGTGTCACTTCTCCTGATTTACTTGCTTCCCTATGACTCTTAGGATTTCCTTTTTGCCAGAGAGGCAGGAGTCCAGGGATTCTAAGAGTTACGCAGAGGATACAGTGCTATGCTCTGATGACACGGAAAGTCTGAATCAGCCTTTCCAACAGTACAACTGAGACGCAAACACAGAGAGCAGACCAGAGGAACTTCTCTATATAGAAAGAGCAGGGACTTTCTCCATCACCTGACCATCTTTCAGACACCATTTAAGGCAACTGCTTGTCCAGTTTTTCAAAGCATGGTCATCCAACAGCAGAAAATGAAAAGCCAATTTTCAGTGGAAACACAGGCTACCTCTATTAACTGTATCCAGAATTCAAGCTTCATCAGTGGCCCAACAACCCTCTGACCATAGATAGCAAAAGGCAAATGACATATTTGTTGCTTGTAAAAGCTCTTGCTAACCTGCATGTTTTCTGTAGCATCACCAAGCAGTCCTCCAAAAGTGATAGCATTGGTCACTGTGGCCAGGTAGATGAAAAGAATGGCTGAAAGGGCTTGAATATTTAAAGCATCAAGGAAGTCGCTGGCAAAGAACGGTGCTTTCCTCTTTATGTCTTTGATTAAGCCACCACAGAACCTGAAAAGGCAAGCAAGAGAAGACTCATGCAAAACATCTTACAGTGAAAGTCACCAAGGTAAGTTATCAGAAGCACTGCCAGACATGAAGCATTATCTGAAACGAGTGAGATCATCACATCACATAACAGTCTTATCGCAGCTGTGATGGTCCAGGGATATCACTGAGATAATGTTGTAAAGAAAGACAAGATCCTGAACATGAGCTGGAAAGAAACAAATTTCAGGAACACAAGCCCTACATCTGCTGAAACAGACCACTAACGTTTGCAGTTCAAGGAGCTTGTCTGTTGTTTTTTTCCCCCCAACTATATTGGTTGATGCAATAAAATAGATTAACTCTAGTATAAATGCCTGCCTAAATTTCTCCATATGGCAGACACAACAGTTGGGTAAGCCAAACAATCTGCTAAATGGAAAAATGCTTCAAACTGTTAACCAGAAAAAGAACTAGAAGTAAAAACACAAGTGAAATGATCTTGGAGTACAAGAGAACTCCACTTGCAGCCATATTCTTTTTGTAGAGTCACAGTATTTAACTCTTCTAAACTCTATGTGGCTCTGACACTGCCAGCATGAAACATATTGTTTTGCCTCTGTTGTCAGACAGTCCAAATCTAAGCACTAAAAGCCCCAGGACACATTTTGAGGTCACAGCTCAACCTAAACAGACAGCATGTTGGGATGGAAAGCAGAAGGGATAAAAAGGTTCTGCAAAAGAGACAATGTCACCTTGCTTGGTGCATCACACCGAGTGCTGTGTCACTGACCTGCCAGTTCGCTGCAGCTCTTCACAGTCCCCATGGCCTCCACCACCATGTCCTCCATCATGAGGTGTGTCTCCATTCATCTGCAGATTTTCTCCACCAGAGTACATGTTTTTCCTAGGCAAGAGGGTAAGTCAAACAGAAGCTCACTGCCTTACCTGACACCTCCACAGAACATAATCCACATGCAGTTTCTCCAAACAAGCATTCCACAGCCTCTCCTGAAGCCATGTGATACAAAGTGGACTAGAAGACTGACCTGGTGGTAGCCAGAGTGGAATGTAGTGTGTTTGAAAGAGCAAGCAGAACTCCAAAGATAACCACTAGTATATGTATATGTATATGCCTACAACATCACCTCAAAGGGTACCTAATTCAAGAACATCCTCTTTCCAGCTATTAAAAGAGATCTGAAAACATCTCTAGTACTTTCTAAATAAAGATAGATGAAGGTCACTTTGCGGCTGATGAATAAACCTGGTGTACCCAAAGCACTGGCTCTTCCCACTGTCTTTTCAGAAATGATGCACACTGTCCTTCATCCCAGAGTTAAACCTGACTGACTCCTGCTATTACCTTTTATCTGAAGAAGGAAGAGACTTGGGGGGTTCTATCCTAATGGCTGGATCCCATTCCCCAGGGGGAAGCACAATGACTTCATCCAGAAACTCATCAATGCCAGCAATCAGGTCCTGCCGGTCCTTGGCTTTGTAGGCAATGTCATGGAATACCTGCATGGAAAAGAGAGATTCCACACAGAAAGGCATTGTGTTTTCTGTAGCCCAGACTCCAGAGGCAGCTACTGAGTTTTACTCTACAAAATCAGTTCTCAAAAAGCATCAGGACACTTGGCACAAGGACTTCAGGAAAGCCCTTTCCTTTGGTTGGTCTTCCAATGATGGAGATTCCTTCCCTGCAGGCACATTTCTATTTTAAACAAAACACACATTTCTAACCTTTGTAAAAAAATGTTACTAAATTAATTACCCATTTCTTTTATAAAAAAAAAAGAGGTTTTGGACAAATAAGGAGTCTCAATTATACTTGGAGAAGATGCTTTTATAAAGACACAAAAAAGTGTTGATCGTCTTTTCCTACCTACTTCAGTCTAGCAAAAAATAGGTTAGTTTGCAACCCTGTGACATACTAGACCACTGCTCCAAGCAGCAGAACAACAGACAACAGAAGAGCTGAGAGCAGGCAAGTGGTAATTAAGGGACTCTCACAAGAGCAAAACAACATCACGAGAAAGCATGAAACAAAAATAACGTAAATCAGTCCCCGACGCACTAAGCCCAAGGGACACTGGAAGAAAGGAGTCATAAATGAATATTGAAAGCCCAGTCATCTCATTGAGGGGTATGATTAGTGAGTAATTTCTATCTACTCATGGATAATACATAAGCACTGCCCGAGTGCAGAATTGCTCTGGGATACAGTGCAACACACAACACTATGAACCCAGGTGACAGAATGCTGTGAACAGATGGAATTTTGAGGTGACATTTGGATATTTCAGCATTGTGGGTATGCCCATTCCCATCGACCACGCTGGAAGGAAGGATATCATTATTAGCTAATGAAGTGAAACCTTGGAGAACCCATTTCACACAGGAGATGTCACAACACCTACCTCGTCTGACATCAGAGTGGCGATGGCTCGGCCAATCTCATGGTAGGACTTTGCTTTGCCCTTTGGTCCCAGCAGAATGAAGAGAAATCTGACAAAACAAACAGATTGTTCCCAGTTAGGATAGCAAAACAGATTGCTTATACAATTCAGCTTCAAAGAGTTGGGGCCCTTGTTAAGAGGCTGCCAGTGGCCTCCAGCTCACCTGAAAGCAGTGAAGCCCACCATGCTTACTTGGACAAGCAAGACACTACCCAGACATTTTCTCCCCAAATGCCTTAAAAGTAGCCTTGAGACCACTACGGGCAAATACTGTCACAGCTCTATGCAGACGTTGCTACCATGCAGCAACGTAAGACTTCAGGATGAGGTGAAGGAAGGACATTCTTCCAGTGCTCAGTACCTGGATGTGAACGATGCACGATGAATGCAGCTCCAGCACAGAGTGGTTGAGAATCCATGCCCCATGCTACTCCAGTGCCATTTACATGATGATGGCAGCGACGTAACTGCTGCTCAACAGCCAGGAGGGGACAGAAGAAGATTTAAGGACTCCATACAGCTCCAAGGGCAGTAACACACCTGAACAGGCTCTCCACATACGATGGACCCACTGGGGCCAGCACAGCAGCGGGTACAGAGGGAAGATGCTATTAACTATCTGCATCAGGTGCTATCAGGTGCTTTTTAATGCTCCACTGGGGCTGAGATCTCCACTACAGTTCAGCACCCACATCTGAAGGGAAACCAGTAACCTAAAACAGGGTTTTAGCTAGAAATAATTCAGCCCAACTTGTATGCCCTGAATTTCTGCTCCAAGTACACAATACATACCAGAGACCTACAAGCCCATCTGATGGCTTTGAAGTCACGTTTTAATTCTTAAGCAGGACACTCAAGGTGTCCTATAATAAATAGGATACCTATAAATAATAGGTTTATATAATAACTTTATTCCTATGGTAGGCACCATCAGTGAGGGAGATTGTATCTAAAAGGCATTAGGAGTTAATTTCTTACATGACCTCTTCGGGCAGGAACTATACGCAAGTCACTACTAATGAGTTTGAAAAACACCATGATACGAAACCTTTGGAGATAGGAAATTACTGCTTTTTATCCTTCCTGTCCTTGCTTTTGTCAGTGCTAATGTGCTATGAATCAGGACTTGCTTATGTGACAATATCTTCTAAGGAGACTCCTTAATGGAAAAGGCTATACATGGAAAATGTGTGCTTCTGCCAATAAAACTGCCTAGCAGTCATGCCAAAATAACAAGAATGCTGGTGAAGGGTGGCTGGGTTTTCCAGTCTCTTAACTGACACTGATAGTAAAAATAAAGATACTACCACCCAAATAATACTTAATTCAGGAAAGAACTAAGACTTATCTTAGGTATCTTCGGTTCCTAAACTTTTATATGCAAGGCCAAGGTATCCATGCTGAAATGGTAAAAGCCATTACCTCCTAGAGAAATACACTTAAGTTGGTTTAAGCTGCAGACAGGTGCCAAACTGGCAGCTACAATCCACACAGCATCTATGGCCTTGACTGTAGAAACACAAGCTTCCTATAAATCTCCTGTTCATATCTGTCCCAGAAAAAAAGATTTGGTCCATAGCTATAGCATAAAAAAAGTCTGCCTTCATGCTCACCTCTTTACCTCACTAAGTGACTTGTTAAGAAAGCCCTGTTGGCCATCTCACGCAATGGCTAATGCTTGGTGTCCTGTGGGATTTCCATGGAGACCATCACGCTGGTCAGATGGTGTCATTTCAAACATTCAGCCTGAGCTGGACTCTAACTAGTGACCTTGAGATAAAAGTCTCTCTCACACATCAACTCATTCTTGCAATTAGCAACAAAAGAAGTCACATGGCAGGAGACCAACTTCTCCATTTCACCTCATTTAGCAAAGACTGGGAATTATTGGGGCAATTTTCAGCAAACTCCGTATCAACACATTTCAAACAGAAACACTAACACAGCTGCTCAAAACAACTTTAAAGCTTCCTGAATTGAGCCTTTTTTCCAATTACAGCTGTAATGGAAAGCAAACACCCTATAACCTTTGGTAAGTTGTCTCATCTAAAACCTTTTGCATTACTTCCAGTGTGCATTTGGGTCAGCTTCAACTGCCAGTCATAAATTTTGATTGTGTCTCCTAACTAGACTGAAGAACCCTTGATAATTAAACTCCCTTCAATACTCTGCCCTATTGATCCGGTCACCCACAGCCATCAGTCAGGACAAGCCATTGGAGGCTTTTCTCCTCTTTAGTCACTTCCATGGCTCTTCTATGGACCTTTTCTGATATAACAGTGTCTTCCTCAGGGAAATCATCCAAGAGCCAACAGTTTTGTCAGTGCAAAGAGAAGGTAAAAGCGCAAATCAGATTAAATAATCTATGGCTACTCAGGAACTTCATGTGAGCCTGCCTCCCTGAAAAAATGAAGTTAATAGCACCAAGTCATGGAAGATGAGTTCAGGTATGGACAAGCATATCTTAGGAAACATGGCAGGATGACAGGGAAAGCTGAGATTATTGCTATGGTGGAGGGAAAGGACATGTCTCAGATTTCTAGGAAACCAAGTTTCAGCAGTTTCAGCACAGATGGAATCATCTGCTATACCCAGGGATGTTCCCACCCCTTTATCTACAGCACCATTAAATATTATTTTAGCTTCCTAAATCAAAATACTCTAAGGAAATAAGCCAAATGTCTTAGAAGGTACATCTAAACAAGTACTTTCTATCTAAAACATCTGAAGTTTTATAAAAAAGGCATCAAGTTAGGATAAGATCCATAAATACCTATTAATTTACATGACTAACAGTAACACTTTCTAATCAAGTTCCTCATGAAGCTTTCACTTATGGTTCACACAGAAATGACTAAGCCATACACACCCAGGTCATGTCCTCTGCTCTCCTAGTACTGCCTGGAACTTTCTCTGTGTTCAACAAGTTATTATAAAGCAACAGTGAAGACAAACTGTTCCTCAGCCAATGCTTTCAGAACTCTAGAATGCAAATTACCAAAAGATACTAATTTAAAAAGGTTCAGAACTTCAGAAGTTGCTGCTCGGCATTCTTCTGATTTTCCAGGGGAAGGAAACGTTTTCATAACCACCTTGTGATATCATGACATCAGCTGGCCATCGTCCAGTGCATAACAGAAGCACCTGAATGTTCTTGCATGTACTAAAAAATTCTTGAAAACAAGTAGTTTCACCTCATGAAACACAGTGTGTTTCTCCTGATTGCTCTGGGCAACAGCTTCCAGACAGAGCTGTGAGTCCCCACACCCACGATACCTGGTCTTGAATTTTGACAGTTGATAATGAGCCAGAAATTCAGTCATTTATTGCTTTACCTAAAGCACTATTCCTCCTGTCACTTTTGCACACTTTACCCTTCTCAAGCATATGATGACCACTAAGAACAATTCATCTTCCAATCATTTCGACTGTGCCACTGAACCCAGCAAAAATAAATTTATTCTCACAGATGAGTAATTCCAATTTGAATGAACAAATGTGCTCTGGCCAATGTGTTGTAAACTCAGCCAATCCACTTAGAAGATCTAAATGGAGCAAGCAAGAGCAGTGGCTCTGTAAGGGTTAAAGGCAGCTTCATAAAGGAAACTCAGTAAGCTGCTGGAGAAAATGCTTTACTTTTGAGAGAAGCTGGGGGGGAAGCAGTCCTGTACTTGGACACCATGTGAGATGCCTGCAAGGCACCCAGCATTCCCAACAGACATATATGCTGATGGACTCAAGGGCTGAAAGAACAACCTCCTGGTGTACTTTTCTGGCTTGGACCACCAACTTGAGATTGCACTAACAAAAGGATACACTGAAGTATTTGGTCTGCCATTTCACACTGGTGACCCTTCAAGTTTTGGGCATGTACCAACACTGCAGGCTTCTCACATGGTGTCCAGCATGTGGAACACAGCTGGACAAAAGTAGCCCTTTGCTGCCAGAGCTCCAGTTTCCCACAGCAAGTCCTTCTGCTGGGAAGGCTGCTAAATGACACAGCTCTGAAAACCATTTCAATGCAGTATTTAATGAACAAGATGCACACTTCATCCTCATCTATGAAGAAAAAAAGATGCCTTTGCCATTAAATGCTTGTGTGAGCAGACAAGGGAGAAGAATCTGACTCCTGCTTCTGCCACATGCTTCCTAAGTGACCTTTGGGCAAGATACTTCATTTCATCTGAGACATGTAGACACAGGCAAATTCCCAGCACTACATATTAGACTGTGCAAGTCTGTACAGCTTATCTCCCACAAAATCTTTCCTTTGCTCATCCTTCATCTTTTTTCTCCTTCAACACTACATTAATGCAGCAGACCTGCACACACAACTGCACATTTCTTTCATGAAAACAAAAAGCTACCTCTGTTGCTTTGAGCAGAGGAGAAGAAGCCATACCCAAGCCATGGTGCAAGCACAGTAGCTAAGTACTTGCCAAAACAAGGAGCTCATAGTGTTGTGGAATTAAACTAAAAAGAAAACCAAAGTCCTTCAAAGTTTTTCAGTTTGATCAGCAAAAAGAAAATTCCACACAGTGAAAGGCTGGGATCTCTCTACACCAGATCCCTGATTTCTATTACTGGGACTGTATGAAAACACCCTGCTGAGACTTCTCCTGGAGAGTTCATCAGATCTTGCTGGTTTCTTTTAAGTAAAAATTTACTTTTAGTAAAGGAAATACTTAGCAAGGAAGCGTGAAGGAAAAAAATATATAGAAAATATATGTATCAAAGGAAGAATCATTTCTACACAGGAAATTCTATTTCTACAAAGTGTCCAAAATTCTGTAACTTATATGAAAGAATGTGTGGTGGAAGAAAAAAAATCAGCAGAAGTAACCCACCCATTTAACTGCATGTTAAATACTGCCCACCATATGCATACAACAATCCTTTTTCTTTCTAGGTCAACATGAATAAACTAAAACAGGTCAGGAACTATAGATATTATGAGCCTTTCCTCCAGCTCCTCCTTGCTCCATCCTGCTGCTACCAATCCAACAAGCCCTGTGCCTATCACCTCTTTAGGGCAAGGCACTTTGCTTCCTCCTGGGATGTAGTAGTGGCTAAAGAGCATGTGATTTTGACCTACCACAGCACATCTCCAGCAGTGCATGTTGCTGGGGGAACTGATGGCCATGGCCACCTCCCCTCTGCCTTATAGATCAGCCTGCCCACAGCCTTGTGCTGAAACCTGGGTGTTTAACCCTTCGCCTGCCCCACCTAAAACCAACCTGCTGCTTACTAAAGAGAGTGATGCAGGTCACGCTGTTGTTACTCGATAATCCTAAGTCACCATACTCCTGCAGCAACCCACAGCACTGAAACATCAGCTCCTGTTTATTTAGAACCCCCAGGTGGTTTTGCACTGCCTAGCTGTGACAGTGTAGTTTGGATCATTTTACCAGGAACTTGATAATTTAAAAAAAACAACAAACCCAAAACCAAACTAACAAAAAGGAGAAGCCCCAAGGGAGAGATGCTGAAGGCTCCAGCTCCAGCATCTTGTGGAGTCTGCAGGCTGTTAAGTGGATGTCCACAACAGGAACATGAGATGGCCAAGAGTCAGTGCTGCCCGAGGAGACGCCCCATCAGAGCTTGTCTGGACCCTGATGGGATTTCCGTGATTGAATTTCACAGGATGCAGCTATTGTAAATGGCTCTTCATCACTCACAAATGTCATCTAATGAGCCTCCCTGCTTTGATTAGGGCCAGAATTTGGTTGGGAGGGCAGCAAATGTATAATATTATTTCCTGGAAAAAATGTTGGCATGGAAGGACATGTTGTCTTGATTAATGCTATTGAGTAATGAGGTCGTTCAGCAATCCTAGATCAAACTTCCTGGCTCCCACTACCAAAACAAACAATGTGTGATGTTACATCTGCTGAAAAGCATTTGGAGATGTGTTTAAAACGAGAGAGTAAGTGGGATTCAACTCTGAAGCTGGACTCCTGAAGCACACAGATATCAGTAATGTTGGGAATGAAGAACCTTTTATAAAATTAAGCACCTTTTACCTCTTCAGATTCCTACCGGAATATTACTTGATAATACAAAATATTACCTGATAAGCCTCAAACCCTCTAGGTACTACTCAAATCACAGCTTTCACTCTGTATTGAAACCCTTGAAACCCTTCACATAAAATATGTATTTGCACATTAGGGATGTGAAAAGTGCAATCTGAGCTCCACAATTACAAGCACAATGCAAAGTAAACCCCTTATTTGTGAGACTTGGATTAATTCTCAACATTAGTCACAATAAATAAAATATTTACGTGACATTTTTCTCCAAACCATTAACCATTACAAAGCACATACAATGTGACCACTCCTTATACAATTCTACGTCCCAGTTTACCTGACTTGTTTTATTTTGCTCCAGCAGGGCCAGAATTGCATCCTTCATCTAATGTCAGGGTGTTTTATGTACTGCACAAATGTGCAGAGGGAACTTGAGCTATGCCCAGTGTGTGTTGGGGGGTATCATAAGGGGCAGGAAAAAAGCCCCAGTAGTTAAATTTCGCTTTAATAGTGCCCATCACTGCTAAGCTGTTAAATTAGTGTGTTTGTGTCATGTTTGTGTATTTTACAGCTTGTGTTTTAAAAGCAAATTCAGGACCTTAAAATTATTAACTAGCTATAGTAGGTTTTGTTACTTTAAACCAATAATCCTGACCATTATGCATATCACATGATGCAAATGGATGGAAAATGTCATCTTCTGGCCCAGTGTTTTTATTTTAAATACAGTTTCCAGTTCTTGTTCCCTGGCTGGAGGCTGAACTCTCTTACCGGGTAGGTACGGGGACTTCAGTCAGAGCACCCAGCATGACTGCCTGCTGCAGCCGGACAAAGGCAATGAAAGGATTCTCCAGGAAGTCCACCTCTCCAACCAGCACATTGGAGGCCTCAGCATCACGGGGCAACTTCTTCATGAATTTGTTCTTCAGCTGCATCAGTGAAAGAGAGAGCAAAATAAAATTAAGCCTTGTTAGGTATGCAAACAGGAATGTGCAACAAAGCTCACCTAGTTTTCACCCACACCTCCTTCTTGGTCAGAAGATATCTTTGGCCAATATGTATCATCCCCACTGCCAACTGAGATACAAATGCTAAGAAGATGAGTCCCACAAGAATAATGCTGATATTGGTGTTTGAAGCCAAGATGATGCTGAGAAGATTATTTATTCACCTGATTGAGTGCAAGGCTGCTGTCAGGAGGAGGAGAAAAGTGAGATGCCCAATGCCAGAGGAGGATGCTGCTCGTCAGTCTCCCTTTTCTAAGCAGCATGGTGGAGGTTTTTCCCCAAACACTTCTAAGAGACACAAAATATCCCCCTCTGCCAGGCCACCAAAACAAGAGACATCAAAAGAACTTTCACTACACTCACAGGAAGCATTTCTCACTTGACCCAGCTAAATAGAGATGTCAGTATATGAAAAACTCACAAGAATTCATCTAAGACATCAAAACCTATTTCTGATCACTTTAGTAATCTGATTTTCTTACATTATTTCCACATGTTCTTCCCATGATGCCCTTCCAATCTTATTCTTTCTCTATACCCTCATGATCTTTGACTGCTCCTTTCTCCTCAGTAACACGAGCCTGCATCGTTACTGAGCTTTTATTGGGGGGGGCTTTCTCTAGGTGATTCTTTCACTTTCTTCTTACATCTTTGCCTTTTTCTTCACTAACAGTGACAACAGCTATGCCAGAAACATGACAAAGATGGTGAAGTCACCATGAGCACACAGCAGTGCAAGTCCACTGCTAACCTTCAAGCTTTCTCATACTTAAGACTGAGATTTTAGCATGTTTGAAAACCAACACAAGTTGACTTTTTATTTTAAAAAAGGTTATCTCAAAGCAAAACAATGTAGTCGTTTATTATATTGCATCCTATTACAAATATTTTAGTACAATTTCCTGTCAATGTTTGCTGCCTGATGAATAGGAGAAGAACGTATTTTTCATCCTATTTGGAGTTTAACTCTTCCTTTGTGGTAGGCCCACTGTTAAATGTGGCTCTACACATGGTGTTTTGGTTTATGGCCTGGCCTGGCCTGCCTCCTCCAACACCTTTACACCCGGACTGTCACCTAAGGCAGCGTGTCACTGTGAAGTGGAAATGCAGCAAAGCATCTGTTGTGTTACTGAACAGTGGGGCTCAAAACTGCAGGAAAGCAAGATTATAAGATGATCTATAAAGCCTTATTCATTCATTTACAGCCATCCTCCCTGAGGCATCCAACTGGTACCTGAGGTTCAATTCTGTGCTCTCATCACCATTAAACCAGAGTGCCATAAGAAGTCCTCTGACCAGCATCGCTCTCATTAGCCAACTGCCAGGGTTACTCTCATTTATACATCTTCTCCCAAAGTACAGCTAGAGCTTCATGCTAAAAATAGTTCCCTACAGCTGGGAAGTTATTGTTCTCATCTCTGCACCTCTGTACTGTAGTTGTACCACAGCAGACATGAGCAGGCTCACAGGGCTCTGCATCATCTAGCTGACAAAATATTAACCAAGCCCAGCTGTGGAGAAATGTCATTAATCACTTCTGATTTGATAATGGGAAAACACTGCAGGAGCAGCATCTGAGTTTGAAAAACCAGCCTCTCCTGGCCCTTTTCTGGTTTCTTTCTGGCACTTGAAATCTCTTTAGCCTGGCACAGTCCTGCCTTTCTGCTTGGTTATTAAATCAGCTCAAGCAAGACTGCTGCAGGGCAGGGTGATATGAGCAGTGCTGCTCTGACCACCAGTCTTCTCAGTAGCACCAGCAAAGCTCCTGTGGCCTTGGCCATGCTTGGTGAGGGGCTGTCCCCCCATCCTACACATACCCTCTGGTCTGGCTTAGCACTCCAGCTGCACCCTCACAGCTGGGGAGGGATTCCCAAGTGTCCTCAGATCCACAATGGCTTTGTTTCCAACTTCAGCAGCAGCAGAATTAATTTGGACTTGAAGGCTTTTGAAAAACCCTGCCCTTAGTTGGTTTCCAATCTCCCCTTCATCTCGTCCTGGGAGATCTTTGGAGATGCTCTGTGTTTGCCTGGCTAAGGGTGAATGGTGAGGGAGGTTGTACTGCCAGAAACACCAACGGGTAGAGAATACTCAACCAGGCATAAAAAGCTTTGCCAGGCAACTCAAGGAAGAAGAAAAAAAAAAGGAAAAAAAATGAAAAAGAAAAGAAAAAAGGAAAAAAAGGAAAGAAAAGGAAGAAAACTACTGGTATAATCCTATTCCTGCATGCTTCAGTTAGGATTACTACCAGAGAATAAGCATCAAGAAGCTCTGTGGAGGAAGCCTAGGGAAGTGTGAACAGTTTTCCCATGAATACTGTTCTGGAGAAAACTGGAGATTAAAAAAAAAGAAAAAAAGGAAGGTGGAAAATCTCCAATAAACATTCAGCTTTGCTGGACAGGTTGGTCATGTGCTTACATGTGTTGCTGAAGAAGTTCAGTGCCTTTCTGAACCAGAACCAACAAGCAGGATCTCAAGTCAAAACAGCATGACTAATTCTGAAGAGCTATCAGGGTTGGGTTTTTTTTGCTCCAAATGAGTTTTGCTGCACCACTTGCCACTTTCTTAAATCATTTAGCACACAGGTGATGGGAAAGGTACAGTCAGCACTTACAGTCCATTTTGAACCATTCTCCCAAAAAGCTTCAGGAA
Organism: Bucco capensis; assembly: GCA_013396975.1. Lineage (NCBI taxonomy): Eukaryota > Metazoa > Chordata > Aves > Piciformes > Bucconidae > Bucco > Bucco capensis. Next base: position 231,522 of record VWZO01018461.1, on the reverse strand, counting down.
GATGCAAGTCCTCAGCAGCACCCCACAGGAGGGAAGAAGAGATGGAGGGAGGCCAGGCAGCTGGAAGCACTATATTCATTTCCCCTGCACTCTGCTAAATTGAGCATTGTTCCAACCTGACCACTAATGTGATGTTAAAGGCCACAGATCTCCAACACTGCACTTGCAAAAAATCACCATTTCCCTAAATGTATTTTAACACTTTGTTATCAACAGCATCACTTGAGATTGATGGGAAATGAAAGCAATTCCTAAGTACACCCAGCTTGTACTGCATCTGCGCATTTGCTCCCAGACACGTTACCGTGCTGTAGCTCAGATCCTGCCTCCCTGCCAAGGATACAGCTGCACAGCTCAGGAGGTAACTCTCAACCACTTCCAGCCTGGAATGCAGGTGCAAAGGCAAGGCAAGGACCTAGCTCCTGGGCCTGGGAAGCAGGAAGGAGCAACTGCAGTCATGTGCCCCTGGAACTCCTGGTGAGATATTAAAAAACACTTTAAGGGACCAAATCAGACTGATTTTCCTAAATCACTCAGCGTGAAAGATTTTGTACAGGATGGAAACTTTCGTCCTTTCATTTGGGAGCACCTAGCCCAATCGTAGGATGAGCTCATTAGCCTTCTGGCAGTCATCCTAGGAGAGGGACAACTCTGATTCCAAACCCAGGCAGATGGAACTGGTTTAGCCCTGGAAGGCCTTCCAGCTAAGAGGTTAAACCTCTGTCCTAAGGACTTTGTTGCCAGCGTCCAAGCTTGCTAGGCCCTGGCAGATGAAGCTTAGGACTAAAGGGTGGGTCCAGCTCTGTGCATGCTGTGTCTCACCTAAAAAAAATCCCTTGCTCAGGCTCGAGGGTGCTATCTGCTATCCTCTTTTTATCAGCGCGCTTGGAAAAGGCGCTGGTGAGGAGCATGGGTGGAGCCCTCCCTGGAGCTTCGTTCGTGAAGCCTAGCCACGACAACTACGATGACCTAGCCCAATCAAGAGCAGAGCTGCCTAACAACCAAGATGAAAAGGAGCACTTGGCTGAACAAACACACAGTTCCTGCCTGTGACCCCTGGCACACTCTGCAAAGTAGAATACCTAAGGCAGGTGGAAACTCCATTAAATGAGTCATTAGCTGAGGTGTCAGAAACAAAAAGCTAACCAAAACCCCATGACACAGCACTAAAATTATAATTAGCAAAGCACTTTAGCAAGTCACATCACTGTAATGAACAGCCTGCAAGGAACTTGGAGGTACTGATCTTTGGAAGAATCTGTTTGCCCTTACATGCCACAGCCATATTTGACCATAGTTAGTCCATTCACATATCATCTTATACCTGTTCTACACAACATAAAGCTTCTGCAGCTATGCCCTAAAAATTAGGCCTAAGCACAAGGAGGGCTGGGACAAAAGAAAACCTGCCAGTGAAGTGTGAAGCCATGACTCATTTGAGCTATTCTGCTATGGGGACAGCAGCTGCCTTTATGGGACATCACTACTGTTCTCACCTGATAGCACCTGCCCAGTCTGCAGTGGGGAAGCTCCCACATGCTGGCAGTAAAAGGAAAAATAAAGGAAATATGTTATTTAGGTCTAATGTCATTACATAGGTACAGCAGAAAACTAATATCCCTGTCTCATCCTTACACTAACAATATTAATAAACCAAAATCAGAATGAAAGGATCATCCACTGGCTTCACCTGAGGAAGCTATAAACAGGCATTAACTTCATAAACCACCTTGCTCCAGCCATGCAGGATCTGAAGTGCAACCTTCAATACCCAGTAGCAGCATTTAGTTGCTATCATCAGTGGAACTAAGCAACCAAATCAAACATCACTGACATGAGAAACTGAGATTATTCTCTATCTGGCAAATATCAAAAATAGACCTTCCAGCTTCCAGGCTTTTGGCCTGTGAGGTCAACAAGGAAAGGAGGAATCCAGGTGAAGGTTAGGATATGATCTGGCTGCAGGCTCCAGCTCCTGCTGAGCTCACAGTGCAGTCAAACTCAAACCCACTAAACTGAGTCCTTCCCCCCTCAAAACATGGCAAAATCTGAGCATTCCAAATCAACACTGATCATACAGATCACCATCACAAGCCTAACTGCATACATGATGCTCTGTGTAACTCAAAGCAGGTTTAAGGGTCCCTGATCACAGGAAGAAGAGATACGGTTCCCCAAATCCCTGTTACATCAAAGCCAAATGCCATTTAAACATTCCCTCACCTTCTGTTCAGTCTGCACAGGGGTATGTGTGCTCACCTCATCACAACATCCCATTTCAGCACGGGGTTCCCACACTGGAGCACAGACACACAGAGCTTTTGTACTTAAGAAAGGTAAATTCCCTCAGGAGTTTCAACCTGCCTGTCTCTCTTTTTCTGTTATCTGTTCACATACACGTTTAAGATTACCTTCCCATAAATTATCCCCTGAATTCTTACCTCAAGGGATACCCTCAAAGCTCTCTGCTGTGTCTATGCACAGAACTCCATTACCCAGGGATGCTTTAGAGGTGCACTGCTCATACACTGCTGAAACAATGCAAACAAACTGCTCTCTGCATTGAGAAAAAAAGAGCAAAGTAAATGAAATTCCAGTTAACTAAACTTCCTAGAAACTTTTCCTTTCCTTCAGAAAGGTGTCAGTGATCTGTTCTGGAAGACAGTCATTTTCATTTCAGCTCCATAGAGTAAAAGTAGGTCACCCAGGCCAACAGATCTAAAAATTAGGAAAGTCTGCTTGTGATTGCAGAGATGAGGAGACATTCAAACAGGAAAAGCAGCAAATCACTCCCACCATTAATCACTGGTCTTCATCCCAAACAGTGTGATCCCACCAGCACCCTTCCCGTCCATCAGTCCCCCAGCAAAGGCAGGAGGGTTTCTCTCAGCAAGGCCAATTTCTTAACTTTAGAGCTGGCTTTGGACGGATTCCCTGTTGATATGGAAACACTGCTTGGAATAAACAGTGCACACACCACAACAAATAAGAAGGGTTTTGTGCCTCTCTCTGACTGACCATATTCATCCAGAGCTAGTTTTTGTCCCATATACAAAGTGCAGATAACACCAGGTCAGTCAACTCCCCTTGTATCAACATATATTCATTTTCTATATGCTATTGCATCAGCTCAGTAATAACAGATTCCTGATAAAAGTGATTTTCTTTAAATGTCCCCTTAATTTTATATCTTGAGCAGTAAAGTAGTCCTGGGGACTCAGTCATTTGGAGCTGTCAAGGACATTTTAACAGAGCACAACCAAGGGATTTCTCTGGGGGGAGGAAGACACAGAAGTGGGCACAGCAGCAGGAACTTCCCCAGCTTCCTACGGTCTGATAAAGACTCTTCTCAGTCACTTTTTTTCACAGATAAAGTTGAAAAAATATTTTAAGTATGTTCAAATTTTTAACATCACATGAATCAAGAGCCAATTCAGAACCTCAGCTTTAACACCATAAATGATGAACTGTCCCCTGGGCACTGCAAAGAGAATTAAAATCTTGTCCTCTCCAAAAGGTTGCTCAAACAGAAAAGGGATGTGGCTGCAGGCACAGTGTGGTTTGAGATGTCTCACGTGGGACAGGCAGAGTGAAACTCTGTACATAGGTACATTGCTGAAGGAGAGCACAGCCCAAACCCAGCTTAAGCAATACCAAGCGTAAGCAAGGCTGCTAATATTTCCACAGATTAATCACGTGGGGATGCTCTTATAAACATTCTCCTGTAGCATCTGTGACTCAAATACTGCAACTACACACCAGTGTGTGGCAGCATGATTTGAAACTGGCTTAGAAAGCTGAAAATTACACATTCTACCTAGATGTGTATTGAATAAAAGAAAGCATGGAGAATTAACACGAGCAAAATGGCTAGGCAGCACCAGCTAAGCAGCCACTGTTGTCTGTACCAGCAGAGGAATGAATGGTGATAGAGCTGGGTGACCAGGAGCACAAAGCAACCTTCCAGATGTAGGCACAATGCACATATATAAGGCTTGCCAATGCAGCCACATCAGTCAGCTGTGTGGAAAAACTCCCAATCCACAGAAGATGTATAACTTGGGCAAGAACCTGGGCCATTCTATGATTCTAAGATGCACCTAAATCAGCAGAAGTGTTAGATGTTTTCTAACTCAAATCTGGCTGAACAATCTACATGTACATACATATGTATATCCCTTTCCCCAGGTTAGATGGAGAGCCCTCTAGAAGCACCTGCTTTTTCCAGACCCATCTCTGCTGTGGACCAAATCAGGGTAAACTACAAGGCTGTCTTTTCTTGACAGCTCAAGAAACCTTCTTTAGGTCTTTCAGTTTGGTGTTATTCAATACGGTGTTAAGAGAAAAACTTGAGCAAACAGCTTGACCTTCAAGAGCTGGTGAAATTCTGGAAGTCTTGGTGTCTCAGACACCACTTCAGTACCACTGATGTATCTGGCAATAGAGAGCTCAGAGCCCAGGAGAGAGCAGGAAGGCTAGACACTGATTTATTAATTGGAAAACAGAAAATAAAAATAAATTGTACAAAAGTGCTGCTGCCTCTGCTTGTCTATCTAGCTGCAAATGACCAGTACATTAACTGCAGCCAACACCTCATAAAATAAATGAAGGCAAATCACCTCTCTGCACTGCTACCTCAGAAGCAGCATTCTGCCAACACAAATAACACACCTCCTCTTCCCTAATTATCCTTATAAACTGCCAAAACGTCAAACAAGCCCAAAGCAAGAACATGATAAAGGAGCAAAATCAAAATTTGTGACCTTTGTTGAAGCAATTTATCATCAGAGCAGTTTGAGTCAGGGCTCTGGCATCTCCTGTAAGGATGCTGAACTCATCCCCTTTGCTATCTCGATGTAATACAGCACAATGAATCAAGCTGTCATGCTCAGGGCAGAGAAGACCCGGTTCGTGCAAATTACCTGACTTCAATATTCATAAGGAAGATGCTCTTAACCACCCAGAGCTGTTTGGGTGCTCAGCACTGCTGAGTAGTAAGAGGAAGGAATCAAAAGCTTTTTGTTTTGCTACGGGGCAAGCTTCCCACGCAGGCTGGAGGCGGAAAGGGAAGACTTCCTTTGGAGCTCCCTATTTTGTTATTCAGTTGGTACATCTCCTGCAAGACAGCATGTTTATCAAGCTGGGTGGTGAGAATGAGAATCAAAGCTTGCTTCCCCTCTTCACTTCTTCCCCCTCAATCCTTTGCCTCTTGTATACATCACTAAATATCCTATTACGTGTTTTCACCTCAGGAGCTCAGCTGGGAATCTGATGCGCAAAAAGCTCTGTAATGCTTTGGTGGTCATCAGCAGATCCTGATGCCACCAAATAAAAAGGTAAGAGTAAATCTAGGCTGAATGTCTCTGGGAGAAAACACACACGCTTTTACTCAACCAGAAATTGCTGCTGCCTGTGGATGCTCTCTACAACCTATTCTATGCAGGCAAACACTGTACCAACAGCACAGCTGCTTCTGCAAAGTTTTGTATCCAGACAGTGTGTTGCCACTGACTCTGCACTATCAAAATCAACAATAAACCACTGTCCCATTAATTTTCCTCTCCAAAGACCACCAGCCATGACAACCAGCCTATGCTATATGCAGCACAGGTAGGGGTGCTCTGTGTTTTGTCTGTCGCAGGCACATGAGATCCCAATCAATATTATTGATGCAACTTCTGTGATGAGTAATCCGCAGTTAAAGACTTGCTGCAAACTCTGCACTTTAATAATTGGCCCTTCCTCTTATTTCAGCTTTACAGCCATTTGCTTTCCATAAATTAAAAGGGAAAAAGAGTACCATGACATCCCAACTTCACCAGTAATCCAGGACTTCATTAGCTTTCTACATCACTTTATGATTTCACACAGTCTTATTCTGATGGCAAAATCATTTCATCCAGTCTCAGATACACTGAAGAGATTTACACAAAGCCAATGAACATGTTCTAATTCCACTGTTTTCCATGAAGCAATCTCTTTGCTAAAGCTGCTAATCTAACTTCTTATCACACTTTATGTCAGAGGAGGAAAAGAGAATAAAGAAGCAGACACTTAAGTGATGGCAAGATTTGGAATTTGTTGGTGGCTCTTTACCCTGGCAGTGAGGGAATGGGCAGCACTTTTTCGGCTGGTCTTTTGGAAAGAGCCCCAATGTCCTCTGTCCTTTCCTGACTCCAGCCTTTTCCAAGACGGATGTTAAGTTCATGTTCTTTGTGAAAGAGCTTAATGGTTACCCAGTAAGAAGATTAACTCTAAAAAGTATATTAAGAAGGCAAAGAGTATGAAAAGAACAAAACAAAAGCAAGATCGAAGTAAAACCAAAGTAAGGACCCAACCTCTCCGTGCTTAATACAGGTAACTCTTAAGTGTTATCTGTGATTTTAATAAAACCATATTACCACTGGCTGTACTTGTGTTCATGTGCCCTGGGACCACTGCAAATAGTGTCCCTTATCCTCAGTGCTGTCTGTCTTCTAACTCATCTCTGTGATGTGTGGAAAAAACACCGAGCTGAATGTGACATCTAACCAGCATCACCACCTATGGGGCAAAGCAAAGCCCAGCTCCTTGTTACACAGAGCTTTCAGTCACAGGAAAGCTGCAGGTTCTTGTCTACTCTCACTGCTCTTCATCACTTACTGCTCCTCTGTCGCTGGAGGTTCCCAATCGAACTGCCACCACTTCTATTGTGTCTCTGAACAGCAGCACCTTTCCTGACTTCTCTGCAAGGCAGGACAAAACATGTCCTTACAAACATCAGGGAGGATGCTCTGGCAGAACTTGTAGGGAAGACCTGTGTATGCCCAGTGTTCTCCAGTACACTCCGCTGCCATGCCCTCTGCTAGATCCCCAGCAACTTTAACCCCTCTCCTCCCTGCTGTGACAGAAGCACCCACCTCACCCAGCTGCTGCCACGGCACAGATGTACAAAAGTGCAAATGCATCTGCCTAAGCTTAAGCCTCTTCAGAGTCATCTGTGCTAGCAGGTCGTCTTCTGCAGATAAAGGCAACTGTCCAAGAGGCAACCAGCCCACTTGAAACCTGAACTGACTGCAATTCCAGCTCTCCACAAAGACTGCAAAATAAGCTCAGGAGATCAGGCTCAACAGGCACCTCAAAGAAGTGCCTGTGTTTGGAGGGATCAGTCTTGGTTTTTGCCTTTGTAGCTGAGGTCCCATAATTGGATTATCTATAAAAATTCACCACAACCCAAGCCACCTGAAAGCAGCCTGGCCCAGGTGACCACACTCAAGCACTGCTGTCAGTAACAGGCCAGCTCCAGGAGGAGAGAGAAGCGGGCAAGTGTATTAGATAACATGTCAACACATGCCATTCTTCTGCAGAGTGTTCCCCCTCCCAGGGTGTCCTCTTCTGACCTTCTAGAGGCTTGTTTTGTTGCCTCTAACCTCAAAAGCTATCCTTAGAAACCACTAGTTGTTGCAAACATGGAATTGAATGGAAAAATTCAGTACTCGCTAGCAGTCAGGCAACCACAGATGCCAAGAGATCTGCTCCTGGTTTAACACCACAGAGAATGATCCCAAACAAAGGATTATCAGGGTCTCCAACCAGTTTTCAACTTGGACCTTACAACATCCAGAGGAAAGGACAAGGGAAGTCACAGGTAGATGCCCAGGACCTGCTGTTAAGTGGAGACAGAACATGTCAGGACAAAGAAAGTTAAATATCCCTGGGGTTGGCTTTCCCTGGTAGGCTGAAGATACTGGAAGGTATGGCTGCTTCAAAATGTTGCAGCGGCTTCCAGCTGGATGAGTGCACAGGACAAGAGCTGTCCTAAGACTTGGTCTTATGTCCCTCTCCATATTGTCATGTTGGTGACAATCACAACCCCCACTCTGCCAACCTAAGAAAGGCAGGACTAGAGGTCATACTGCAACTACAAAGCACTGGCCACCAGCACAGCTCCATGAAGAGAAAGACAGAGGCAGAAACAAAAAGAAATGAAAGGGTAAAATCTTCTGAGGAGCATATATCACAGTTTGAAAATAATGAAAGCTGGTAACTCTGCTGTCAAGGAAGAAACATTGGTTCTCTGTCCACGTCCTGTTGTCGTAACAGCATGGGTTATTCCCTCATCTTCTGCATGGCATGCAAAGCTCTGCTCCAGAGAGGTGCCAGGCATCACCACAAATTCACAAACCTTATCAAGAGATGAGTTTCTGTCAATCAGTAATGAAAATTGAGACCTAGGATGATTTCTCAGGCCAGCTTTGAAAGGCAGACAGAACAACAGTTCCATTGTGCAAAGTTCGTCAGCAGGACATGGGCTAATTAACCAAGATGCTTGTTGGAACTAGTTTGTTTTCAAGTAACAGTTTGCACTACGAACAGTCAGGCATTACCTACACTCAAAGTTAAAAACTTTGGAATGCACTTCCAAAAAGGATTTATTAAAAGATTCCACTATTAGCACTACCAAAACATCTATTTTTATACCCAATTCTACACAAAAAGTCTATTATCTGTCCAGAGATAGTTCAGCAGGAGGAGCAACCAAGACTGTTCACACTACTGAGATCTACAGAGCTGCTGCAACATCCAGACCTAGTTTTCTGCTAGTCCATCTATAAGACCCTAATTATAATGCAATTAAAAATACAGAAAATATAGAAATATAAAATATAGCAGTTTTTCCAGTGGGGAAAAAAAGCTCTTTTACAGTCCTGCTTTTTTTTCCCAGGTGTGGCTACATATATTAAAGGAAATATATTTCCTTTGTTAAAGGAAATATTTTCTATATTGAAGGAAACACAGATATTTTGCAACCAACCAAATATAGATGTATGCTGCAATTTTGAATGACACAGATGTCAATACAAACCACATTATCTCTTTTCTTCCTGTGAAAGTCTATTTATATAAATAATTTCTTTTTAAAAATCTTTAATTACTCTGACTTCCCTACATTGACTACACTGCTGTGTCCCTTTAAGGCATAGATGCACTTACAGAAGATTGCAACCAGCCATCATCTGAAGGACTAGAGTCATTCTTAGCTGGCCAGAACCACAGCACTACCCAAATAATTTTTCAAAGTAACACTCATTTGCATTCAGAATAACCATGGGACTAGAGAAAGCTGAAAGACATGGAGGGGGAAAAATAGATTCCCCAAGAGAAACAGTCAGGCTTTGAGAATAACCCACTTCTGAACCAAGACAGAGGTTTTTTTGAAATTTGCACAGAGGCCTTATTCAGACACTGGTTTTCTTAGAGTTGAATTAAACTGACTCTTAGCCCTCAGACTCTTCAGCACTCAGAAAGAACACACACAAAGAACATCACCCTAGTCTAAGATATTGGTCAAATTCATGGAGACCTGGCACTGAAGGCCAATTTTATTTACTCTTCTCCATTCTGGAGCTGTTCTTCCACAGTGACCCATCAGCAGAGTTGCCTTTCTGAAGCAGTGCACAGTTGCACAGGGTGAAGTAGCATCTTCTTATCTACCAGCTACTGTTATAGGGACACATTCCCCTGAACCCTCCTGAGCTACCCTTGTGAATGCACATCCAGGAGGGCTGCAGAGCAGAGCTCCTTGCTGTCACTCCTGAAGGCTCCCTTCTCAGCAGAAAGAGGATCCAAAATACATCAATATGTGCATATTTTCCCTCCTTTCTCATGGGTATCAGCAAGAAGCCATGTATGTGGTGTCTTAACCTGCTGCTTTCAAGGGCTGGTGCTTAAAAAGCAGAGGATCGAGACTCAGGACTCAGAAGTTCTCTACTCACCTTGTTCATCCTCTTCTTATGCTTCAGTTAAAACAGACAGAGCCTCTTTCACCAACATCTAACCATAGTCATCACCAAGCACAGTCTGAATCTAAAGCTTACCTGATCTTTCTCAGGCTTGTCAGAGATGTCATTCAGACTGGTGGAAGTCAGGTTTCTGTGAGTCATAGCTGGGCTGCCTGTAAGAACAATGTCAACACCAATTAAAGTGCCAGTTTCAACCCAGTTAGAAGAACACAGAGGCTCAGGCTACAGCAACACCTTTCCCTGCACAAGGTAGATTGATGTGGGCAATTTAGGACCCTGACAGGCTGCTTTCTGTGACCTTACATGGCACATGGGATATTAAGATGCCATCATCTCTGATCCACAAATTTCCTATGACTCTTACGACAGCAAAAGAGTCTAAGGACCTTCCATACCTCCTGCCCGTGGGAGCAAAACCAAAGCACCAACAGGCTGCTGACTTGGTTTCAGCTCGGATTGACACTGATACTGTTGAGTCACCCAGGACCCAGCCACAAACCCATCCCTCAACAGGGCTGGGACCCCTGTGGTCACTCCAACCTGCAAACTCCTCACCTTAGCTTTCCTATGTAGATGGTATCTGCCCTACACTCCGTTTGAGACTTCGGAGTACAGCTCACACAGCAAGTGAGGTTGGCAGCTCATGGTCTTCTGAAATAGCCAATGATAAAAATCTACTGTTCTTTAAATAAGCTCATTAACTAAGCACATGGACCTTCAGTATTCTAGTGATGAAAACAACATGTGCTTATGCCAAAAGTCACCAAGTCCTGAAACCAGATCCTCCAGAAAGATTAAGAAAACCCCCAGAGACAAAGAGCTGAAGTAGTTCATCTCCGTTTCTCTTTCAAAGACCAACTGCTCATCTGAAAACCTGACATGCTGGCATTCAAGCACTGCAGAACAGCTCCCTTATGGACTACTTATCCTCCTTATTCTTGTGTTCTCAGAGACTAGCAGAACATATGGAAATAGTTCTAAGGAGCCTGGAAAAAAGCCCCATGGTTTCAGAATTCAGCTCTACAATCCCACTAAAAGCATCTGTAGTTAGGAAACCCAGAAATAGTCATAATTGTAAGAGAAGAAAGATAATTTATTTTAAAAAGCCTTCCGGGATGGATACAGTACCCTAAACATTTTTTAGTTACTCTGAAATTTTCCATCCTTCCTCACCCATGCTCGCAGGAACCAGAACAGGAGCTGTCATCACAGTTTCTGACCATGAACATAACTGGGAAGACAGAAAATACTCAGAAAGAAATGGCACTGAGGCCATATATTAGTAACCATTCTCCTAATTAATCACTAGCAAGCCAGACTTAGATATGTCTACAAATTTTGATTGAATGTTTGACATGAATCCATTGATAGGAGGTAAACACATCAACAAACCAGGAAAACAGTGATCAAACTTACGTGATATGGCATAGATATTACTTTGTTCATAACACCTTCTGTGGTATGAATATTAAATAAAAATTTCTAAGTGGTAAAAAGGAAAACAGAACAAAAAAACCCCAAAATAAACCAAGGTTATTGTAATCCTGAAGTCCATTATTGAAACCCAGGGCTCCTTTTTCTTGTATAGTGCAATTAATTATCTTTTGAAGGTTGCACAGACCCTGCCAATGCTGGGAAACCTTCGACAAGTATAAAATGTACCCATAAATTAAAGTGAAAGATTGCAGCTCGATGCAGAGATACACATGGCTGCTTTGCAAACCAGAGGCAGTAACATCAAATAAAGAATTAGAGAAGCACTTTCTTTAAAACGTGAAGCTTGTTCGTGCTGATAATTGGTGTCACGCAGCTCAGTGAGGCAAAGCAAACTTTCTATCAGTTTTTATCACCTGAGTGAGAGAAATTAAACCAGAAAGTCTTTGACAGAGTTAAACAGATATTTTCTCTAAAGAAACCACTTGTGTGATAGCACTCCTACTTCTGTCAGTGACAGACCTACCAGGAAGGAGGACCTGAGCCTGAGAAGAAAGCAAGCCTGCACCCGCACTTGTTTCTGAGAGTTATGCCCACAAAGAGCTGTGAGCACGTGCGCCGTAGCTCCAACTTCTTGGCACAACACGCAGACCTTATTCACTCCATTTTTCCATCATCAGCCTGGCCTTGCATTAAGACATCTGAGCACCAAAACTTTACAACACCCTCTTTGTTCTTTGGAGGAAGAAAGCATCTCACAATTCCAATTTAAACAGAGCTCTCACAGGCTAAGATGATTCCTATCTCCATCTCCTTGCAAGAAAATTTACACTTCATGCTGACAGCCAAAATCTCTTGAGCTACCAATATGACTGTTCTCCCTTAAAAGTTTGGTGTCTGTGCATATCATCTTTTGACAATACCTTACAAAGGTATCAGGTTCAGACTAGTCTCACTCAGTAATGGCTCCAACAAGCTCTAGAACACACTAGAAACCACAAACTTTACCTTTTACCAGCTTTGCTGACCTAAGGAACTTGACAGTATCTCAGCCTGCACTCAGAAGTTTTCTCCAAATCCTTGAATTTATCTTTACTGCCAAGCAAAGTCACTAACAGAAAAACGCTGCTAGAAATGCAAGATGCAACATGTGCATCAGCCAAAGACTTGGGCACACTATGTCCACCCTTAGGCAGTTTGCTAACTGAGGATAACTTCCTGATTCAGGCCTAATTCACATCACTGTCTCTCTGGCAAAGGTTAGGCATGCCTCTCCTTGGCTGTGCTCAGTCAAGTACTGCTGCAAGAACTGAGGCAGGCAGTCCAAACCCACCTTATTCTACTAATAGGCTCGACAGTCATTTTTCACCAGGAATATCCCGAAATTCTAGTTTTCTGTAGATTGCTATGGCCTACAAAGAAGGTCTTGGTACTATCAGTGCAATATACTGTGCTTTCCTGGGGGAACGGCACACTCCTCTGTGATCAGCATGGCTCCTGATGAGCAATGTTCTACAAAGGATCATATGAGAGAAGCAGGGGCTGAGGAAAGTCCAGCTCATCACTGAGAGAGCAAGCTGGCAGGATCTGCTAACAGTGTGACAAAGCAGTCTACTTTTGTATTGAATTTAATAGAATCATAGAATCATTTTGGTTGGAAGAAACCTTCAAGATCATCCTGTCCAACCAATAACCCAGCACTGCCAAGTCACCACTAAACCATGTCCCTCAGCATTACATCTACACATCCCTCCAGGGATGGTGACTCCATCACTTCCCTGGGCAGCCTGTGCCATGTTTAACAATCCTTTCAGGGAAGAAATTTTTCCTAACGTCCAATCTACACATCCCCTGGTATTTAGATGGAAATGAAAACACTGAAACTCATTGCACTTAAAACACTGCATTGGTGGCAAAAATTCATTAAGCCCTTTTAAGAGCCAAAGGAAAGAAATGTCACTAGATGCCTTAGGAGAGAGACCTCCAGCTGAAGGAGAGTGCAGGCTGACCTACCTGCTAGACAAAAAAGGCAAAATAGAGTGAAACAGAGCAGTGGGAGTAGAAAGTGAGGGTAACATGGACAGCCAGAGCAGCAGCCATTCCATCTGCAGTCTTCCCACTGTTAAGGCAGCAGCAAGCATTAGGAGCCTGGCTGGTGTGAGTTGGCCCTTCCTCTTCCTCTCGTCTCCTCTCCCCCTGCCCACCCACCCATCCCCCTGCCCATCACTTACTGAGCCATCCCACGCTGGGGCTGCGCTGCACCCGGATTTCATCATCCAACGTGCGGGTTGCTAGGCAGGGCACGGAGCTCTCAAGTGGGCTGCGTGCTTGTACGGTGCAAGCAGGAGACAGTAGCAGCAGCAAAGAGGAGGAAGAAAGTAAAAGTCAAAGTAAAGAAAAAAATGGAAGAAAGAAACGCTCAAGGAATTGCACAAGCAAGCCAGGTAGGAGACAGACAGAGGGTTTGAACAGTTGCAGTTATACCTTTCTGTGACCAAGGTGGTAATCTCATGCATTTGGAGCACGACATCTCTGTAGCTCCACCCTTCAGTGGTCTGGAGCCAGTTTTCCAGCCCTGGTGTCTAAAATTCAGGCAACTTAGAAGTTGATTTCAAGCCATTGAGTAATGTAGCTGCAGTGCTAGCTGTGCTGAGCAGTCCTGAGCTGTGGTGTGGTCAGCAAGGATAGAAGACACACAAAAACCCATCAGGTCATGTCCCTGTAGGAACCAGCTTTGAGCACCCTGACCATGTATGGACCCAGGCACACCAGCTTGGGTTTGAAATGTGACCTTAATCTGCAATGCCTCAATTAACGCAAACACCTAAATACATCAGTAGACGCTTTCCAAACATTCCTTGAAAAAATATCTTATTTTTTACTTAAACATCTCTCCTCCTGTGCTAGTATTATTCAGCTGATGCCAACATTCAGCTATCTAAAGGGACTAAGTAGGCAATTTGCATGAAAAGCAACTGAATAAGCTGAACTCTAACACAGAATAAAAACTTTAGAGAAGAAACAGTTTAATCTGTTGCAAACTATCCTCTCAGTACATCAGCCAACATGCTGCAGACAGCCTAAGGGTTATTTTAACTCCTCTGTTTCCAAACTATGCTGTCAGCACAGCAAAAATAATTAACATTCATGAGGTGTTTGGGCAGCACAGACATCATTCGCACGGCAATGGGCAGCGTGTCATTATTTATGGTGGTTAAACACTCACGCTTAAACACGTCACAGTTTTCTACAGCCTCTGCCAGCTTGGGTTCAACCACTTTTCTTCAATTCTTTTGCTCTCCCACAGGTGTTAAACTATACAAAATGCTGGCAGGTAGGAAGCTTTTCAACAAATGTCACAGCAAATGTCACCACCAAAGCACTGGTAAACATTGGTTAGACAGTCTGTAGGCACCTGCGTTAAGGACCAGTGACCAGGGTTCTTGTATTATACAGTGGGAAGCCCAAGGCAGACCTGTGTTACAACCCAAAGGTGTGCCAGCTGGAGACCTGCTAGTGTGTGTATGTTATTTACTGCAGGGCTTTAGATCAAGTGCTGCACACCGTGCCAGGAAAGGACACAAAGAACTCTTAGAAAGCCAGATGACAAAAACAAGGCAGACAAAAACTCTGTCAGAGAATTCTGCAGGAGTTCAATTAAAATGTAAAAGCAAATTGTCCTTCTTGAACACATCATACAGCTCAACCTTCCACCAATAAAATAAATGAAAAGGGAGGTGTCTTTGGAAGGTAATCTTGAATAATTTCTCAGTAAAGCTTTGTCTGCTCTGCTTTTTGATCATCATCGTTTTCTTGCTGAATGGACAGCAAAGGAGTGCTTTGATTTATCCTCCTCCATCCCATGTCACACAAGAAATGACTGTCTTTTGCCCAATTTCTTTCCCAAGAGCAAAAGGATTTCTGAGAAAACATCCTCCCACAAGCATGACCAAAAGATCACTCTTTATGACACAGCAATGAATAAAAGGCATTTGCAATGCACACCTCTGCTACTCCAAAGTTCTGTGTTTCTGCCCATCAGATTGCTATGAGGCTTATCATCAAAACCAGCAGTGAAATGAAAGGGGGTGGAGGATGACTCTGCTACCAGGGACCTCATCATCATCCCTGGTGAGATTTGCTTTATGCATAAAGAATATCTTAGGACTAGATCTCACAAGTTTTAATTGTGATTAAACATAATAACAGGACAGGAGGTTATACAAACTTATCATAAAGCTAAGAATGGCACAGAAAATTTGAAAGCCCCTAAGGCTTGGTTATTTAATCACTCTGAAATACATGAGATCCTCAATGTCTTTGAGAACCATGGCCCAGGGGATATTTCCAGACTTCAAATCTAAGAAATACCTTTGATGAAATTTGCCATTATTTGATTGGGGTTTTAAGCACAATTGTCCTGGAAATAAAACCCACAGAGAAGGAAAATCATGGGCAGAATCCATGCTAACAACATTATGCATAAGTGTTTCTTAGATAAATACTTCTAAAAGTAGTTTAATACAATTAGGTTCCTATCAAAATCATCAGTTTCAAATCAATTGTGATTGCCCAATAAGAGCCAGTAAGTTGCATATTTTTACACCTAATCTATAGCAGGGTCTGATTCAGCTTCAGCAGAGATCATTTGGTTAACAACCCTTAATGAACATATAGTAACTACATCCATTAAATGAGCAGGATGCTTTGTCAGGTACATCAATGTGTTCTATGGGTAAACTAGAGATGCAAAGCTCCCCCCTTTTAACAATGGCAGCCAAGCAGAAAGTTAAGCTGCTCCCAAATATCCCAGCCTATGTATCCCCTCTCAAGCAGAGGTGGGAAGTCAGTGATGAGGGGCTGCTGTTCTCATGAACCTGGCAGCAGAATGAATATTGGATGGAAGTGTCACCAAGCCTGAAATGAAAGGTAGATTCTGAAAGGAAATACCTACCTGGAAAAGAACTCTGGGGAAATTCATGAGTGCCTGGGGCTGGTGGCACTGTCATGATTGTGATTAGCTGTGTTGATAGAGCTGCACTCCTGGTGGCCTCATTAAATTTGTATTTGCCTAAATTCTGCCTTTAGAAGCATATGAGAGGCACTCATTGAATTCCAGGGAGTGTGGTATAACTTGATCAAATACGTTCTGGAGTTACTTCTTCATTAAAGTGTAAATAATAAATAACAGTAACAACTACTCAAGAAGTATTTCCCTCCAGAGTATCTCCAGAGAGCGAAGGGACAGGTCTTACCATTAAAGGGATGGTTAAATAATGCTCAGACCACAATTTACCTTCAAACCTCTTAACTAAGTTTTAATTTGTCTTTAACAACCTGAGATTTTGATGGCTCCTCAAGGAATGACTTTAACTGCAGAAGGGAAGAATTCAACCTTCACCAGCTGCTGAGGGAAGAGGAGGCTGTTACCCACACAGAGTGCAGTAAAAATAGATGTGATACAGAGGTAGAAGGTGGAGGTATGCTGTACACAGAGCCTGTTTTAACCCCTGTAGTAAAGACTCTTGTGTCCAACGGAGGAACTAATCACAGAAGTGCCATACAGTCAATCCTCAAGGTTTCTTTACAATTCTATGCCTTAGGAATTCCTAGGCATTCAGAATAAAATACTAAACTGGATTACTTGTTCAGCTGTAACATACGAAACAATCCTATTATCACCTAAAGACAGAAGCACTCCCAACAGTCAGGAGTTTCCCTGCTCATCAGCGACGCAATGTGAGAGCAGTTAGGTCTGACTGTGGAATTCCAAGTGCAGCATGACCATGGGACAGCCTGGAAACATCTCTCCAAGTTACCATAACTGCAGGTTATGGAGTTTCTACCTACAGGAAAGGGATTTGGAGCTGGAGCTGAGAACTGAGGCATAAGGTGACTGAAGCACCCGAGTGATACATGCTGATGACATGTCTGTCTTAATGTTTTGCCTCCCTCACAGCATGGCTACAGTCCAGGATCCTTCACCTCAAAGCAAACCTGCTCACCTTTTTGAAGATCCAGAAAGAGCAGTAGTCATGGAGGCGTAACTGATAACTGTAGACACCACCCCAAATAATGCTTACGCATTTTACCTGCAACAGTCGTTTCCCTCTTTGAACAGAAAGCAGATGCCTCCCAAACAAATAGGAGCACTCAGTGGAAAGCCCCAGAGCATGTGCTACAAAGAATGTAATTTCTTAATCCCAAGTAAAACAAACAAGTGCTATTCACTGCGTGTCCAGTCCTAACATGGCCAAGGCAACCCCACGGGACATGAACTGACTGGCTGATTGAAGGGCAAAAAAACCTGAGTTACCTCCAAATTTAGCCTGTAATGGGAAATGAGGAGGATGGCTTGAGGAGCAATAGCTCAGCTAGAGCTCCTGAACACTCCCATCTGGCCCTCCACAGGCACCCCTACCTGTATATAACAGCCAAGGTGTCTACTCAAGACACCCAGGACAGTCCCTTGATTCATGTTCCTGAGTCTTTGTGTTGTTCACTTACTCCCTGCATTCGTACATGACAAGATACATCATCAAGAGCAAAAAATGTTCTCTTCACATGCACATACACACCTGTTGCAAAAGTAAAGGATGATAAAAAGTAGGAAATATTAATGAAGTATGATAATAGGTTAGGGAGAAATGTTAGAGTGAGTTTTAGAAGCAGAACACAGAAAGCTAAGAGGCCTTGAATGCAGCACGAAGGAAGAAATTTCTTCGCTTGCTTTCATTTCTGGGTATTGTGAAATGGCAAATTTTAGAAAAATGTCAAGACTGCAACAGGAGTCTGTTTACAGAACTCCAAGACACAAGAATAGCCTTGAAACTGCTCTTTTTTGATCATCACTAGTAAGATGACTGCAAATCTCAGCATATGGGTAAGGACAGAGTCACTGCCATGCCTCTATAGCTGTCTGCATCTACACGCACACACACATTTATAGACACCACCACAAACATGGCACTATCTATTACACCATTTCTAGAGAAAGACACGTTCACAATATACACCACAAAACAACTTTAGGATGAACAAAGCAAAATGGAAATCAGCTTTACCCACACTGGACAATGATTGTGCAGCAATAAAATCCAAGCTAGATGTTACTATCACGTAATTTTTGATTAAAAGTGCCATCAACATCATCTATTACAGAAATCAACATGAATTAAAACTTCATCTCTGCCTTCATCTTCATCATTTCAGATGATCAGACTTCTAGGTTCAGGCACGGTCAGAGTTTTTTGTAAATCTCTCTTTCCTATCATTGCTCCTACACCTTCTCCTACACACCAGCTGCAAGAGCATCTCTCTGCCTTTCCCTGTGCCTCCTGCACCCTGCCTCACTCCCCTCCTCTCCCACTCAGTCCAGTGAAGATATGGTTAGAGCAATGTGCCACAGCCAAAGCAGCCTTCAGAGTCCACCACTGACGTGTTGTCAGTGCAGGTCTCACTACACTAATTGTAGGTTAGAAAAGCCAATGTCAAGGCAACGCAGTTAGTTGTCGGCAGGCAGGTTTGGTGGGTTGCTTTAGAAGGGAAGGCTATAGCCAGTTAGCCTCTGCATTACCATTATCGGGGTTGGTAAACATCCTACTTGCACTGGAGACTGTCTTTCCAATGTCAGCCAGAGAGCGCAGGTTGGATTTCTTGGTCTGGTGCCGGTGCTTCCTGAGCAGTGTGTAGGTGACCTTGTCCTTCAGTTCTGACTTCAAAAGCCCTGTCTCGATCTGATTGTCAACGATCATTTCTGTTGCAAGCAAAGAAAAGGGTGAGGGAGAGGAGAGGACAGTTCATCATACAGCACAAAACTCAGCTGCATCAAGGGAGAGAGACTGATCACTTTCACCCTATTTTTTTGAAGGCTTTCCTTCCCATCACAACACCAGCGCTAAAGTTGCCATTTTACTTTTAATGGGAATCTCTTTTAGACACATCTTTTGAAACAGAATATAAGCATTTCCATCCAGCAAAACCCACCAGCCACCAACATATATATATTGCATACTGTTACAGAATCATAGAATTTTTTAGGTTGGAAAGGAGTTTTTAAGATCAAGCCCAACTGTTAACCCAGCACTGCCAGGTCACCACTAAACCACGTCCCTCAACACCACATCCACATATCTTTTATATCCCTCCAGTGATGCTGACTCAACCACTTCCCTGGGCAGCCTGGTCCAGTGCTTGACAACCCTTTCAGGGGAGAAATTTTTCCTAATGCTCAAGCTAAATCACCCCTGGTGCAACTTAAGGCCATTTCCTCTTGTCCTAAACTTTCATACATCGTCCTAAATTATTTTCATACACACCACTGAGCCCATTTCCAATCAACTGTACCAAGGATAAGATGGTTCTTAGTTCAGAAAGGGAATCTGCTCTGGCCCTGTATTCTTGTGAAGAAGCTACAACTACACTGCAATTTCCAGTATGCTCCCCAAAATAACAAAGTAGAACTTCCCTCAGTTTCAACAAGGCCTCAGTTCACCTCACAGGCCCCCAATATAACCTAATCTAACAACAAGAAAAAGTCCTGGAGATGAGTAACTAATTAAATCACTCACAGAACTGAGGTAAAGTGACAGCAACTACAAAAGGCAGAACGTGCTTCAGTTGTCACAGGCTTTGACTTGAACTGAATCACCAGGCAAAAGGCTCCCAGCCCACTGCAGACTGCTCACTTTCCATCAATACTCTCCTTACTGCTTCCTTATCCCACAGGAGAAAGAAAAAAAAGGCAACCAGATTTATTAAGGATCTCTATTGTGCATTAAATCTCACATTAAGTTGTTCCCTTGATTACTTCAGTTAACATGCTGTCCCCCAGGGGGAAGTGGCAGCTCTTATTTGTCTACTGGTAACTTTTATTTGTGCTAATAATAAAAGTTATGGGAAAGGGGAGGCAGAACATGCATCACATTTGTTAACTCAGTCAGAAAGTCATCCTCCCCATGCTGCCCAAGAATGAATGCCTCTTCGCAACACCAGGAAAGAAAGCATACTAGTTCTTCCACCTGACTCAGTAAAGGATGACTGCGTGCACGCACAAAATGTTTGGCAAAAGGTTTGTTTTTGTAAAGTGCCATTTTTCTGTTAAGCTTTTGTTGTTTTGAGGGGGGTTGTGTATGATTTTTGGAATATTTCCTTCAGAACAGCATGTCTGTCTTCATCAAGTTTATCCTCCATCTGGCAAGAATTTCTTCCCTTCCATGTTTCTGATATAACATAAAACAACAAGAGAGCTCTCTGAGCTTTTCTTTCCTGCATGTCACTAGACACCAACTGACTGATTGGGATTAAATAATTCTTGATCCCATGTCTGCAATCTTCTTGGACATCCCTATCTATCTGATTAGGGATCTGGATCAGTAAAAACACCCCACTCAGGACAGTGTTACAGCCACTCAGTGGTAATTTAATCTCCCAGGAATTAGATTTAATTTGTGTGTTGAAGAAGGATATTGAAGGTGACATCTTGAAGTGACTTCAAAAAGAAAACTAATGTTTGAGGGTAAAAGTTTTGGACCACTGACATCAGCTGCTATCTTCTGAAGCACATTTAGCTTCAGCATAAAACTTCTGAGGGTTTTGGTGGGTTTTTTTTAACCTTTGCAAAGCTGTGCTTTTGGATACAGAAAAATAAAGGAACATAAATGCCTCCATAAGAACCTTCAAAACTAAGCTCCAAACTCTGCAGATAACATCAGAGGCAGTTTTTGGAAAGTCAAGTCCTCCAAAACCGTAAAAAAACCCCAATACCTGATCATTTTATGCCAGGAAAATTTTGAGTCTGCTTCTTGAGATTTTAACTTCAAACATTGAATTCTGAGGGGGTTTTATTCCATCTTGCTCTTCTACAGCTCTTCACAGAATGGCTTCTAAATTCCCTGTTTTGGTTAAATGTACCTCCACTGGATGGCTCACTTTTAAAGTTTATTTTTGTACGTCTTCTCGCACGTCATCGGGAACATGTTCTAGCTTTCAGCAATGTCACCAAGTGTCATCCCAGGCCATGGCTATTTTGACCACAAAAAAAATTGCCACTCCACTCAGCAGAGTGAAGCACCAGCTGGTGCTGTGCCTGCTCTTCACTCTTCATTGCTGGAGGAGAGCATCCCATCCAAAACAGAGCCTCACCTGCCTTCAGTGGCCCACTCTGAGACCTCATAAAAAGCAGACTGTGGTCTGACCACACAGACCAGTGTTCTGCACATCGTGGTACATGCTGGATCTCTCTGATCTGAGAGAGCTGCCCTTCTACATGCTATGTTGCTGGTAGTGAAAGCAAATTAAGTCAGTGTATGCTATTCCTTTCACACACATATACCTACATCTTAGGCTATCTACTTCAGTACCCAAATAACCATCAAAAAGTAGTTCAAGTTAAGCATTAATTATCACTGAAGTTGATTCTTTTACTCTTCTTCCTGAACTGGGAAGCACTCCTTTCATTTATCTGTTATCCTTCTCCATGCACTTTCTAGTTTCCAGTTTCTTGAAATCCATCAGTGAAACCATCATCATGGTTAATAAAAATTAAGTGACAAGTCTTACAAGGAACAGCTGAGGAAACTGGGATTGTTTAGCCCAGAAAAAAAGGAGACTCAGGGGAGACCTCCACATTCTCTACAACTACCTGAAAGAAGGATGGATCAAGGTGGGGATTGGTCTCTTCTCCCAGGTAACAAGTGACAGGATGAGAGGAAACAGCCTCAAGTTGCACCAAGGATATTTAGATTGAACATCAGGAAAAATTTATCCCCTGAAAGGGCTGCCAGGCCCTGTAACAGGCTGCCCATGAAGTGGTGGAGTCACCATCCCTAGAGAGATTTAACAGATGTGTAGATGTGGTGCTGAGGGTCATGATTTAGTGGTGACCTGGCAGTGCTGGAGTAACAGACTGGATGATCTTAAAGATCTCTTCTAACCAAAAGGAATCTAGGATTCTATGATTCCATGAAAAATGTGTAGGAAAGAGTTGTGGGAAAGAGCCAAGGCAGCTTTACTTACCCACCACCTGCGGGAGAGAAGAGGCCTCGATATCCAGCATTATTGAGCCTTTCTCTATACATGTCCTTAACTCAAACAAGCTGTGCAAGGACAAGGTGGCCACGTGAGGTTTGCTCCATCGCTCCCCACCTTGTTCTACCTTCTCCTCAAACTTGATCCACCTATGAGAGGACAGAGCAGTAAGAATGTGTTAAAACCGTTGGCTCCTTGCAGACACATCTCTGGAAGCAGCAAGGCAGCTGAACCATGGCAGCATACTGACAAGTCCACGCACACATATTTTCCCACAGGTCTCCAAGGCCACAAATCCACGATCAAGTTGCAAAGGCTTAATGAATGTGTCAGCTGAGCTGTGATAATGCTCTGCCTGCTTGTAAACTATTGTAAATGTGAGGAAAACCATGTTATCTTTAGTAGCTTTCTCCAAGACTTAAACTAACACCCTTTAGCTGATGTTTGCTCCAGGCCCAGAGTACGTCAGAAGCTTCAGTGACCCAGCTGAAACCTGGTGATTCCCTCCTCAGTTTGCACACCCAGTCCCTAAACCAACACTGCATCAAACAAACTACAACAACTTGATTCAATGGAAAGAAAGTCTGGTAACTACATCCACAGTTAAATAATTTCAAGTGAGAAGGGCTGAGCACCACAGCTCCACAAAAAGGATGGGAGGGGAAAATAAATCAGCTTTTATGGAAATAAGTTGGTTTGTATTTGAGTATTCAAATTCAGATAATAAAATCTGAAAACTTCAGCCCGTAGCCACATGCTGCAGGAGACAGAGGGTGGAGAGATGCACATCCCAGCCAAACCTGGAGATGTTCCGAGCAGAACAAGAGAGCCACCGAAGGAAAGGGTCTCATTCTTTCCCTCTACTCTCCAGCTGTGGTTTAATGATTTAACAAAGTAGGTCTAAAAAAAAACAACCAGAAAGCTCATCTCTAGTTGATGATGAGAGCAAAGGTTAAATCCTCTCCTGTGCAAAATACTCTTTACAGCTCTAAAATCATGTCCTGAGAGCAGGCAAGCAGGAGGTGTCACCTCCCTGAGCACAGAGCTGCAGCCCACCTCCACCTCCAGCCTTGACCCTGCCCATGGCTCCTGGCTCCACTGCATCTGGCCAGTTGCAATAACATCTAATTGCAAAGCAGAAGTGCTTTATAATCCTGTCTTGAGATATTATTCCAATACATGTGGGAAATGAAAATTCCAGTGAGTAATATAAGGGGATTATTAAGATAAAATCCTCACACATAAAGGTAAGGAAGCTCATAAATTGGTTCAAAAGAATATTATTAACACCAAGTGAAATTATATTTAATCCTGAAAAATGTATTATTCGAGGATTAATCAATTATGTTTTCCGATTGTAATAATCTCTTTTTGAGACTTTTTTATTTTAAAGCTGCTTTTAACTCAAGCTCAAAGACTGAATTTTATCTCAAATTAATAAAGTTCCATTTAGTTCACAAAATCTAGGTATTTCCTAGGACATGGAAGGGATGCAGGCAGCTGTAAATCCATGAATTTCCAAGGCTCTATATTATGCATGACTGAGATACAGTTTACCCTGCAACAGCTGCAAATTACAAAGTGTTTGTCTGTTCAATGAAAGCTTATTATTCACAACTATTTGATTTCTGTTTACTTTTCTCACTACAACCCACAATAAAACAAACATTAACCTGCAAACCTGTTTAAACTGTCACCTGCTCTTCCCAGCCCATACCTAGAATAGGTCTTTTCCCAGGGACTGATCACACTCATCCATTTCCATGGGAATTCACTGACAGCAAGGTGCTTTCCCAACACCTGAAGCATCTTTAGACCCTTGGTTCTGAAGCCCTGGTACACACAATCCTGAATGCTCTTGACATCCACTTACTCCTCGTGTCTGCCAGCTGTACTTCACTTGCAATAGCCAGTAAACATTCCTGTGACCACATCAGAGAAGCAACAAGGCAGGACATAAAGTATCTACTTTCTGTTATATGCCCTAAAATGCTGCTCACAGCTCCAGTCAGGCTCTCCTGGCACTGGGGACTTCTCAGTTGAGGTACCTACCAGCATCATTGGCTCCAAAGGGCTGAGACTTGCAAGAAAAATCCACCACCAGCACGCTTGGTTGCTTCCAGAATAATATCCTGCAATTCCAATGCGTGGCTGGGAGCTAACAGTATAGTCAGTGTATGCATGTTGTGAAGACAGTCAGTATCTCTGCTGACCTTTCTGTCATCTTCCTGCCTTGCAGAATGACAATCCCTGTACTATGGTGGACACATCTTGGTCCCCAAATGTACTGTACTGAGCCTCAAGAGACTGTTGGCTTCTAGCTGCTCCAAGTCTTTTCCTAGTTCTGCAGCCTGTAACTACCACAGACATCCATGTATTAGTGCAAGAACTTGTCCATCTGCACCAGGTAACTCAATTACGAGCACCAACAAAACAAACAAGGAGCAGCTAGTGACCCATATTTTCCGATTACCTTTTAAGACAATATACTTTCCTTTTTACTGCTCTATTTCTAGTGCATTTCCAGGGCTTTGGTGTGAAACCCAGTGTACCCTAAGGACATCTTCCCAAAAGGGCCCTTTATTGTGAACTGTGGCTCAGCACCATGATGTGCTAATAGGCAACAGGATCGCACAAAGGAACATGACATCCTCAAGCTCTGGTCATGGGCTGACCTCACCTACTGTCAGAAACATCACCATGGGTGGGGGAACAACTGCAGCCTGTTTATATCGAGCTGATCTCGCATTAATCAAGAACCAGGATGGCCACCTCTTCTGGAAACATCTTTTAATCAGTAGCTTTAATGTTTCTGTTAGAAATTCTCCATGACATGTACCAGTTATTTCTCTATTGACCAGAACAGATCTGGAAGGGACAGTATCATTTGCTAAACTCTTGTAATACAAAACCTCTTTCCTGACAGCTTCCACACTCTTTAAAGTCTTAGAGTCAAGAGTTGCAGCTCCTCTGCCCACTGAAGCACAGAGCTGGCTAGCTCGAGCTAGTACATCCTGCAGCAGGAGCCACTCTGTAGCTTTCAGCAGGTTTTGTTGTGCAAGATTAAGTAATTTCAGGCAGATACTGAAAAATCTTGAACAACCATATGCTGTGCAAGATCACTATCAACAAACAGCATGCAAGTCAGGAGGTTAGGTCAAGTTTAGGAATCACACACTGCCTCAACAGGGTGCTTAAAGCATGCAATGTATAGATGTATCTTGAGAGAGAATGATACATACAGCTCTGTCTAGCACTTCTAAAGGTATGCTAGAACACAAAACTAGAAATCATTTGCCTGAGAAGATGATGTCCCTTTTTCCCTAAAGCCACCTGACAGTAGGAAGAGCACAGGCATATCCCACCACAAGGTCTTCTGAAGGTAAGAGTGGAGGGCTCCTGACACATCTTTCTCAAGACACAGCAAAGCTTTGTGAATCTTTCTTTTGCCGGATGATATTGATGGACTAAAGGAATAAAAAGCTTCTCAATATTCATAGTATAAAGGAGAGAGCAAAGAGACTGTTCCATACAAAATACCACACTAAGGTTTGAATTGTGAAAAAGCCTTAACAAATCGTCATCAAAATCCCTTTCAAAAGACCTCTGCATGGACAGAGGAAAGTATAATTTGCTGTCAACAGCAGCAGTAGGCAATACTGATGACAAAATCCAAGTACTGAACTAATTATAAGAGGGAAAGAAAACAATAAAGGGAGAAAAGAATGAGCAACAAGAAGATTAAAGAGTAAAAGGTGAAAAGTCCTGAAATAGGTTCTCCAAGTGACCAAGAAGCAAAAATAAAGAGAGATAAGTGGGTGAAGGGGTAGGTGGTGGAGCAGTTCATTAAATAGCAGGCAAAGAAGATTAAGGTAGTCAAACAACATGGGCTAACTGCTAACACAGTAGATGTCCTTAAGAATGTATGGTGGGGAAAGAGCTTACCCCAGCCACAATAAAGGAAAATGAAAAACCCCAAGTTCAGCGAGGAGGATTGGGAACAGGGAAGGTAGACTCCTGGATTGCTCTGCAGCTGGGTGAGCACCTCTTTCTAGTGGGACCTTTCAGGCCTTCACTGCAACCAGACTGCAATTATGGGTTTATCTTTTAAGGTAAAGCCAAGAAAAATGTTCTAGTGTATAAAAACAAAATCATAACTGCATAAGGCTATTTAAGGGTAGAGGCTAAGCAGCAGACTTTAGATCACAAATCAAATCCAGTGGCTCTTTTGGTGGTGTTCAGAAATAAACTATATATAACTTCTCTCAACCAGATCAAATAAACATACTAAGTTTTTGGCATGTTTTTTTGACCATGGTTTTGGCATAGTTTTTGTGACCAATAGCTGCATCAAAGAAACAGGCAGAGAACCTAACCCAGAAATTCAAAGCAGGCAATCCAATCCAGCATTTAATGTACACTTTGAATAATTTCCTTAAAAGCAAAAACTTTCAGTTTTTTTTCCCCTATTTAAAATGAATTTCATCAGTAACTTGCTAGGAGAGGGACACAGCCAAAATTTCCCAGTGTGAGCTCAGATCTCCTTTGGGGCAATAGAACTGAAGCAGTTTTGACAAACGTGCAGAAGCTTTATTCAGACACTGATCTCTGACAACTTTGGCCAAGACATTGCCATTCTTAGCAAAGCACTAATAAGCCCATATGCTTGTTGGTCCTCCACAGCCAAACTGTTGAAATAAATCTGGCACTCTATTTTGTTTCTGGTTTTAAAGAAATATTTAAACAAAACCTGGAATTCTCACATTAATTAAAGAAAGGTAATTTGACCTATACAGGCTCATTTTGGTGGATTTCCCAAGTGATCTTGTAGCACAGATATTAGCCCAGTGGAATGTTAAATAGGAGTTTCCTACAGGGGTCCTGTCCAGCTGCCCCTCCCTTTTGAAAAAAACCAAAACCAACCCACCTTGCAGTCTCCTTCCATTCCATCTCTTGTCCATCAATGGCCAGAAGTTCATCCAGCTCTGTGAAGAGCTGTGGGGGTGCTGGGCTGTCATCTTCCTCTCCAAGGATGAAGCGGATGCGTTCAGCAGCAGGGGAGACTGCAGAGGTGAAAATACTGAGGTTAACGGCCTGGGAGATGACCAGGGACGTGCGGCTCCTCTCCTTCCCTTTCTCCCCAAAGCCATTCAGCTGTTTCCCCAGGTTGTCTTTTCCATTTGACATCCTAGTCACTGCAGACAGAGGGGCGTGAGCAAGGGTATGTCTCTCTCCCTCTCTCCCCTTCCTTGCCTCTCACTTAAATCCTGAAAAGTTCAAGCTGGGAGTAAAGTTCAGGAAAACTTGCCTCTTCCTACAGTCCTTAACTATGTTACAGCAATTTGCAGCCCTTGTAAAAAAGCACTATCAAGCTCAAAACCAATATGCTCTATGGTGTGTGCCCAAGGACTTTTCGTACTCTGATCATCCAAGATCCTTCACCCTCTTTTTTATACGACATAAAACCAGTTTCAACCAAACTTTTTTGGGGCCTCCTGTGACAGCATCCCACAGTTGGCTTTCCCCTCCCTACCAACAAGGCTGGGGCTCCCATTGGCCTGCGAGGAATAGTTAACAGGAATATTTAACAGTAAGGCTGTCTCATCTATACATGAAGAATGCGACCCAACGCATTTAGTCAGGCATCAATGCACAGAGAAAAAACAACTGCTCCCACTGGGAGAAGATTGCTCATTTAGGTGAAAGAAACTATGTTCAACACATAGCACAAGCAAAGTTCATTTGCATTATTAGCTCCAGAAAAATTAGCAGAAACCCCTTCCTGGTTAAGTGTCATTCAAAATTAAAACCTGAGAACATCACTGTCCACATCCCAAGACCTAAGGGCATCTCCCAAAGGCAACTGGAGCTTGTGCCATAGCAGTCACCTTGTTGGAGGACTTCCTGGAGTCTGCATTTCTTTCCTCATAATATCACCTTAAAAGGAGGGTGTGATCATGTGAAATTTTCAGACAGATACCCTTTCTGCTGAATGTTTATTAGCATTAGAGTTAAACAGCAGACTATGAACTTTGAACAGCTCTGCTAAAAACTCCTTTCTTCTCAAAAGATCAGCTGTCAGTCTGTTACAAAATGATTAATCACACTGCATGTCCAATCACTATTGATTTTTCCAGGGTAAACAGTCTCCATTTGTAATGTGAAAAAAGGAACCAGTAAGAAACATGCTCTTTGCTCATTTTTTTTCTTTTGCATAAATTTTCATAGCTTTCTTCTGAAATTACTCAAAGGTTGATGCAAACTCATTTCCTCATCATGTAAGGCGATGATGCTTTCATAATAGAAAACACATTTCTTTTCTATTCAAAGTCTATTTGCAGTCATAAATGCCCTTGCAATTCCCTGGGCATCCAAGCACATTGTCCTGCACTGGCTCTGCAACTTGGGCTAACACCACACTGAGCCACACATCTGGAAACCCCTGCAGCACTCCAGCCAGGACAGTATCAAGAGTATAGGCTGTCGGGCACCCTGGCATCTACCAGGCTTTCAGCTTTAAATGTTTATAGAGGAGCTATGTGTCCCTTCTTTAACATCCCAGCCCAGCACCAGAGCAGGCAATCTCAGAAGAGATCTTCAGAGAACTGCATGTCCTGCTAAATGGGCTGGAAAGTGATTTCCTTCTTTCACTTAAACAGGAGCAGGGACATCTTCTCACTCCTCCTTTCTCTTGTCACAAAGTTCTCAGCAGCATTGCCTTCCATCACAGAAACACAATCTCATTAAGAAAATCAGTAAGAGCCCTGATCATCCCTCAGCATGAAGTGTACCTCCAGCTAGGTGGATCAACCTGTGTTTTCCAACATTACCATTGTGCCTGCACAGTTGCAACCCACTAAGGCACAAAAGAAAAAGCTTTCCTTTTATATGCTCCTAACAGGAGAGACAAATATTGCTAAACTGAATTTACAGACATCTAATAACAGGAGCATACAGATTAACTTTCTTGGTAATTAGCACTCTTTTATATAAGAGTTCCTACAGAATCTTTTTTCTCAGATACATTTCTCAGAATCTGTGAAGTGCATCATCAGCATTGGTTACTTGACTTCAATGTAACAGATGCACTTTGCAGAACAGTTCCAAAGTATATCTGCAAACATACAACCTTAGCATGAAAATTGGCCTTGCAACTACAAAAGCAATTTAGACTCAAAATCTGCATCTAACAGCATCTAACATCTAAGATCTAACTTAAGCACTTGCATAAATAATTAAAATTATCCTATTCTAAAAATGCAATTAGGTGTAGCACTTGAGCTCAGCTTTATACAGTCAGCCTCAATCACTGGTGCCAGGAACTTGTGCTGAAACCAGCACACTTGAGCATCAGGAGGCAGGGTTCCATTTCTCATACATGCTTCAGGGCAAAGATCTCTCACTAGGTGTATGTAGGAAAAAATACCTACTTCAAACAGAGGCCAAAGATTCAGCTAAGGCCTTTAAATACAGCGAATTAAAAGATGATGCCTGGCCACACAAAACAGCTTATTGCATGAGCTTGCAGACATCCATGATCTTCTTTCTCATCTTCCCTTAAGCGGTTTGAATTCAGCTGAGGAACATCACCATCGAGTGGCTGCCACTCTCCAGCCCTTCAGTGGTTTCCCAGTGGTGAAAAGAGCCAGGAGAATGTAAGATGGACAATTACAGTTTGTGGCTGATGGTGCCTGGACTCTGCTGTCATCTTCCAGATGAAGAGCAAGATCTGCTGGAAGGGCAGGTTGGAACTAGATAATCTTTAAGGTCCCTTCCAACTCAAACCATTCTATGATTCTATGTTCCATCACCTTCCCTCTCAGTCTGCACTAATGACTCTCAACATTCTTGAATAGTGTTTAAATATCACAGCTAGAAAAGCAATAAAATAAATTTACATCGTATTGCTTCAAAAAGCAATGTAGAGCACAGCACAGCACAGCAGCTGGTGCATGAAGCAGCTGTAGAAGTGACTGCAAAGCTTCTAAAGCTGCTGAAGGCATCAGTTCCAGCTGATGGGAAAATTATCTCTTCTCAAGTCATTGTGAAGTGGTTTTATTACATGGAAGTGGATACTGGATCCTGTAACATGATAATTCCACAACATTTTGGTCACTGAGCTACATCATGAGAGGAATTACAGAAATGCTCCCACCAAAGCTGGACATACATCAGACATCACCTCTTCTTTCTTTTGTTTTTGCTGATTTCCTATTAGCTGCATTTAGCCCAGATGATAAGGTTCAAAATCCAATTAAGGCATTTGCTGGGTCACAGGTCTCCTATGGCTTGCTTCACCACATGTTCTTTATTGCAATTTTGTAGGTTAATGGGCCGTTTATGGGTTGTTTATGTGCTCTCTTTAGCAAGGGGAACATATTTTCATCTTAATCTCTGGAGCGAACACTGTGTGCTCAGCACGGGGCAGACAGCTGAGTATCAGGCTTAAGACCTGCAGAGTAATTAACCCAAGGGGTGAACTCTGCAGACCTCCCTCTGCCCGACCTTTGAGCACCAACCCCGCCAGCCTGCCCCAACCATGACCATCACCTTCGCTTCTACCTAATCCAGCCAGTTTGGGAGCTGCTGAAACCAGCATCATCAATGACAGGATCAGCTGAAGCTGCTGTGAAGTCTTTTAAATACTATTTTCCTTGCTGTCTCATTCAAGAAACAACCAGATGATGAACAGCCATATGTAGCAGGGAAAATGCTAATCCACAGATTTAGGTGGCTAGGATTATCTTTTTCTCCTGAATGGGAGAGGAATTAAGGTATTAATTGCAGATGGTAAAATGCTCCAGCTCAACATTTGAAAAGAGGTATTGCCATGCATGCATGTTGGAGTGGGTCCAGAGGAAGCCACAAAAATAATCAGAGGGCTGGAACCCCTCTGGTGTGAGAGTTGGGATTGTTGAGCATGCAGAAGTGAAAGCCCTGGGGACACCTTATTGTGGCCTGTCAGTACTTAAATGGGTCAAGAAGAAAGATGAGACAGTCTTTTTAGCATAGCCTGTTGTAACAAGACAAGGGATACTGACTTTAAAGAAAAAGAGGGGAGATTTAGGCTAGATATAAGAAAGAAATTTTTTTACACTGAGGGTGATGAAACACTGGCACAGGTTGCCCGGAGAGGTGGTAGATACCCCAGAAATGGAAACATTCCAGGTCAGGTTGACTGGGGCTCTGAGCAACCTGATCTAGTTGAAGATGCCACTGCTCATTGCAGAGGGGTTGG